>JAZGTH010000102.1:997500-1030000 GCA_036877525.1 Chromobotia macracanthus
CTATGCAATGTCTGAGGAAAGAACATGAGTGATCAGGTGAATGCAGAAGTGGACAATCTTTGCTGCTTCTGACATCTTGTGATCTTTTGTCGTGATTTTGTACAGAATGAGGTCTGAACATGCTGCAGATGAAGGGAACATTTGGTGTGGCATGAAATGAATTCATGCATACAGACATTTCTGCAAGAGTAAACATCACGCACTGCTAGAACGAGGGCCTTGGGTAAGAGCCAGTTCCTGTGATGTGAGGAAGGTACAGATGCATTTATGTGCAAAAGTATGCATTTAGCTTTATACTCTGTTGATATAGCAGAGACTCGTTTATGTCTCTCTTTATGAGCTGTGGAGGTAGACGTGATAATGTCTGAAAAACTGGGGTCAGATCTTCTCTGTGTTCTTGTAGAGTGAGATGCTCTGAGTTATTTGTCCTTCATCAGACACAGGCAGCCCTTATATTGTGTTTTATCATGGTGAGCTGTTGTGATGTTGGGATTTATGCTTGCATGTGTTTTAGAAGCACCTGGTCTTTGTCAGCATTTACCAAATATTGCCTAAAACATGCAGATTTGTTGAAAAACAAAGGAGTTTGGAGGTCAGTGTTATTTATCTGTGGTAGATTTTACCTGTCAATAATTTAAACCATGTGTATGGCATTGATAAGATCTGATTATTCTGCTTGTTTTATATTCACGACTGCAGTGGACTCATAAATGTGGTTTTGAGCTGGTGTTATATTAAGCGTCACATTTGTTGGGCCGTTTCTGCCTCAGATAATTCATATAAAGGTATCTGTGCAAAATCTACTAATGTGTTGAACTGGAGTTAATTTGATGTGAATCTTGTAAAATAATAAAATAATCTTGTCCTTTTCCAGTCACATGCATTTGATGTGCTTCAAAATACTTCAAAACAAAACCTTTTGAATACTATTTTTAATTTTAATTCAATGCTAGTTTTGCACGAATAACAGCAAACTAATAACCATATTCAGAAACACAGTCATTTACTTTTCTGTAATAAATGTACACAGAGTTTGTCATTTTTACAACTATGTATTTTTATTTGTAGTTGAATAATCACACAGTGTGTTTTGGATCTGTAGCTCTTTCCTGGTTCTCTGTGTCAAGGTTGCAGTAAATCAGCCTTGTGTTTAACCTTCATGTCAGGGGTGGACAGCACAACACAACATTGGCCCGTGGGATGAACTAAATGACATTTTGAATGCTCAACAGAGGATGCACAGTTCTTAATACAATAGTATGATTTGGTCTTAATGTGTGTTTATTTTTAATGTGTGTCCCTGTTATTTTATGACATCTAGAAAAAAATGCTTTTAGTTAAACATTTAGTACAAGTAAACAAACAGTTAAAACTGATTTATGGACATTATTTATGCAATTTTACAAGGTAAACCTCAGTATGTGTGTTTCCTAAGGCCAGATTCCTTGCATTTATAATGCAATGAATCTGGCAGATGCTATTATCCAAAGCAATTTACAGTGCATTCAAGATATACAGTTTATCAGTATGTGTGTTTCCTGGGAATCGAACCCAGAACCTTTGAGCTGCTAATGCAATGCTGTAGGTGTGGATTAACTCAGCCACTGTGGAGGGTGATACATGTCCTTGAGCAGTGATTTACAAGACGGCCACACATCCATTGTAGAGACGAGGCTGGAAGTCAATGCTTGTCAGTAAGAAAGCCAACCATTGCTCTTGCTCCTTATCTGACACATTATCCATTATGAATGAATACAGAATAGAGAGAGAGAGAGAGAGAGAGAGCATCACTGACTGACTGATATAAATTTTCTAATTTTCTGGTTAAACACTGATCAGAAATAACTGTTCAGAAAAGCTTATAAAATGAATGTTTTAGGTGTCGGTTTGTAATTGTGTTTGTAGATTATGTTTGTAGATGTGATATTTGTATCACCAGAGCTCTGTTGATTCCGGTTTGTAGTTGCACGAGGCCACAAGTTTCATGGCCTTTAAATTTTGCAGTAAATATTAGCAAAATGTCAAATTAAATGAGTGCTTAAAATAAGCAGCGAATGTTTTTTTCTCTCTGGGGCCAAAGAGATGAACAACCAACCAAAGCTGGTTTATCAGGTTTGTGTTTTACACGTTAATATGTGAATATTTCAGCAACATAATTATATTTTGTGCCCAAAAACAGAATTATTTTGTGATTGCAATGGATCGACAAGCTACATGCCCGTGATTATTTTTCAGCCATCTCTCTGATTTCACTGCTCTTACAGAGGAAAAATAATAAAAGCCTAATTCATTTTTCATGTGCTGCACTTCACGCTGTTTTATGGTCATGAAACATTAAATATCTGGCGAGTCATTAAAGTTAAAACAGTTCCCAGCGCACTGCTCATACTCACTGGATGATTTCTGCATGTACGGCAGATCATGTGATCATCATGACAAACTCTGCTCTAGGCTTTTGAGATGCTTCTTTATTTAATAGATTTATTTCTGGACAGTTAAGTTCATACTGTGTATCATGAATATGTTGACCCTCACATCTTTAATACCCATTGTTTCAGAAGATGTGCTTCTGTCTGTAAAACAGAATTGGCACATGAACAGACCTGACAGTGTGAACGTGTGAGACAGGTGCTACGTCTTCAAGACAGTGAGGTTGAGTTATCTTACAGCAGCTGCCATGGCTGATGTGCTCATAAAGAGAATTAAAATAATTTAATTTATAATAATCTCACCTGGACTGGGATGAAGTGATACATTGTTATCATCTGTTTTGTTCTGGCTGTTTGTCTTAAAAGAAATCATTTAATTATGCAGTAATATGATTTAAAACTGGTGTGAGTGAAAATCAGAATCAATGCTTTCACAGTCAACTGAAAAGAAAATCTCTTTAGTTACTTGCCCTTTATGTTTACTATATATACTGTCTCCTCTGCTATGACCTGAATAAAGGTAAAATGAATTAACATTAACTTAGTATTAATAACATTCATTTAATCTGAAGTTAGGCAAGTGATCATATTAGAAAGGAGTGACTGAATATTTTGGATGGTGACATTTGCTGAAGTATGATTGGTTGGTGATGTTGTAAGGCGGGGCTTAGTAAAGACACTGGGAGTAGGGTACACTGCTGTATATAGACTGACCTATTTCCACCCACAATGGATTTGACTCCTATCTTGCCATGCAGCATTTGCAAACATTTGCATCATTCTGAAATCTTTGTTCTATCATTTATTATCAGACCCTGTTATGGAAAAGATTGTTTAGAATAATAATGAGAAGAAAGACTACAATAACAGCTGATCTATTCAAAGTTATCTCTTCCTGATATGTGTAGTTTTGAAAATGTAGTTGTTTTAAATACTGTACACGTGGAAACAAGCAGAAATTCTGAAGAAAAGGAAGAGCCCTTAATATTAACTATGAATTTATGAACTAAATATTAACAGCAGGTCTGCTTGTGTGAATGTGATTCTGTAATTAATCTAACTGTCTTCTAATACAGGAAGTTAATTACTCATGTTAGTCCTGGAGCTCTCATCAGTGGTGGGTGAGAGACATATATAGAGCAGAGAGAGAGATGGAGTATCAGAGGTCTGCTGTCTTTTGCAGTTGGCACAGGAGGATGTGTTTAATGAGAGGCAGCAGAACTTCCAGCAGATCTCTGGCAGTATATATTCATTTAAACTGATGCCAACCCACACCTGATCAAAGTGACATCACATGGACTGCTGATCATGTGTGCTTGGCTGCATCCAATTGGAAAAGGATGTTAAAATTAGGTTAATAAATGAAGAATGTTGTAGAAATCTTGGGATGTGCACATATTGGTAACAGTATGTAAGATATGTAAGATTTTGGGCTTTACAACATGGGAATGCATTACATAGGATGTTTGTGTCAGTGATTAAAGACCTACAAAGTTCAAATTAAAACTACTATTCATAACTTTTTATTTAAAATGAACAAAAATCAGGTACTGAGCAAGTACCTAACAGATTTCAACACAAACACTGTTCAACAGGGTCTCTTGGCAAAGGTTATAGATTGCAGCTTTAAATGAAATTATTTATTTTGTACATTATTAAATGTGTTGCATGCTCGTAATATTAACATACTGTATATATTATTGTGCAGTATGTACTATATAAATATAGTGTTCTTTCTGTGACTGCAGTTTGTGTATGTGTGTGAGTTCAGAGAGAGGAGCTACACATGTACTGCTTTGTTAAAGAATGTCTGCCAAATGCAGAAATGTAATCCTCAGTGCCTGCTTATGAAAAAATGTTTTGTGAAATTCTCAACATGTTTTAAACCTCAGATTAGTTTGTTCAAAGATGAACAGTCGGCAGATCAACCGTCTTTCGTGCCATAAGATGAGAAATTTAAGGGAATCAAGCCAGTCCCAGAATGTTTGGTCCAGACACTGTGTTGCCATGTTGTAGCAGCATGACATGCGACTCAATGCTTTTCTGCATTCACAATAGATTAAAATCATTCCTGGATCATTCACCATGTGTTTGAGTTTCAAAGACAAGAGCACAAGAAACAGTGAACATAGTGTGTCGTTTATAAATGATGCCAAGACCCTTGACACAGATGGTGGTGACATGTATCATAACAACAGAGACTCTTTAAAAAGACCCTGGAGTCACTTCCATTTTAATTAAAAACAGTCATCATAAAAATGACATTCATAACTCATTTAATTCTGTGATCTGATGTATTTCTCAGTGAAATAGGTCACCTGTATTTTATGTGTTTGAAATGTTTACTTGAATTGTAACTAAACTGTGAAACATTTTGGCTGGTAAATTTCTGCATTTGTTGGCCATTGTGGCTGATGAACCAAAAACAAAGTTTATTTCCCACTCATGCATGCTGAAATTTCTCTTAAAGCTTTATTTTCTTTAAGGGGAAGGGTAGGTGTTTTTTTCCTGAAACATTTTTTGTTATGCTTGAAAGTCTTTTCACATCCTGATAGAAATCACTAAGTAAAATATATTTATATAAATGTATATCTTCTGTGGAAGGCGCAGGGCCATAAAATTTTCATCCAATCATTGTATTCAGTCTGAATGCAATGATAGGATGTCCTACTTGCCTGTCAAACTATGCTTATGTTCATGTGTTGGAGGAGGCATGACTTTAGAAAGCACTCTGAAGGGCTTGCTATTGGTTGCTCTCTTTGACATGCCCTAAATCAAATACACAGCATTCTTCTCTTTCTTCCAGCTCTCAAAGTAAGAGCTACACTTCCTGTTCAGAGGTGAACCCCTCATTCCTCCATCAGCCATGGCAGATGAAGCTGATATGCGCAATGAGTTATCAGACATGCAGGCCAGAGCGGATCAGCTGGCCGATGAGGTAAGTTCACTTTGACCTCTGTGGAAGACGCTGGTCTAAAAATAAACAGTTTATGAGAGCTACACATATATAAATAGAAGAGAATATGACTAACATGAATGACCATGAATGAATACACTGCCAAACAGGCAGTATCAGACAAAACTTAAAGAGTTACATATTCAGTCTATATTAAGACTGCTCATCTATTTGTTATGGAGAAGTGGAATCAGTGAGTAGTTCTTATTTCAGACAATCACAGAGAAGCAGTGGAGTCTCTGCACTGGCTTTGATAGACGTTTAATCAAACTGGTCTCCTGCAGACACAATCAGAACTAAACAAACACACAGCGCCATGTAGCAGGGTTTATTTAGGTCCATGTGAGCTTAGAGGATCCCCATGACGTCAAAATTTTTGTTGTGTTTTAGACCCCAGAAATTTTTAAAAATAAATTATTGTATGATTTTACACTCATTAAGGTGAAGTGTGTAATTTATGATGCATGAAAATGTCTTTTTATTGTAGTTGCAGCTTATAATTTATTCTGTATCATAACATGTAATGGTTGCAATTTGGAATTACATGAATGTGAAAATGATTTGAAACTGGAGTGACTCCCGTTACAATATGTCATGTGAACATCTGAGATGGTCTGAGAGTGTTCGGTAAGTTCACCTGCAAGCCAACATTCAACAGAGATAAGAGAGCTGTCATCTCTCTCACACATCATCTCTGACATACAGAAAACTCTGTCAGACCGATGAGGCTGAAAGCTGTTTGGTGAGTCTTTAACATCAGATAAACTCTGACTTCACACCTAGTTGACTATTTTTCGGGATGACTAGGTGACTAGTTCAAATGATTGTGCCATTGTGCAAGTCATACTGGAAATTATTTTAACATTGAAAATGACACACTTCACCTTATGATAGAAGGACTCTTAATAACGAGTGTGTGAAAAGGAATTCAAGAGCAGAATAATGATCTTTAATGTCAGCCGGGCTATTGAGCACTGTGTGGTGCTGCGCAGTCATATTTCTTCAGCTCAGATATACACACTGGGCTGGAATGAGGGAGCATTAAATATCCATGAGTGGATAATGCTATCTTCAGCTTTCTTTCAAAGAACAGGGAGGAAGACGTAGCTGTACTTTCAGTGAAGTCTAAACTTGGCAGCTATTAGTAACACGCTGTTGGAACTGGCATGATAAACACAATAGCCTTGTACCAGCTGTACTGCACTTACAATCTCACAATATAGAATTCAAATAACAGCGGCATAATACTCAATATTAAATTTACTGCTTATACTGTTGTGGGTAATAACAGTTTATTTGTTTCTACAGTCTTTGGAAAGCACTCGACGCATGCTGCAGCTGGTCGAAGAGGTAAGACGTCAAAAACAGCAAAACAAAATCATGACACACAATGTACATCAGTGTATCATTTCTAAATAAATAAAGCCTTGAAAAGACCAGCTTACACAAACCTGAACGTCGTGGTCTAGTTGCTGCGTCAGTTTTATCCATGACTGTACAGTAGAGGAGACTTTTCTTCTACTTGTGACTTCCTGATGGAATATTGAAGGTAACAGAAAGAAAAAACTCTTTTAACAAAGACTTTCTGCACTGCTTGTTTCACGGCCACTCAAGGTCAGAAATGGAGACGGTGAAACAGTGCTAAGATTCCCATCTGTGATAAAAATCAATAATAATTTCAGAGAAACTCCATCTGTGTTACTGATAGGACAGAGTCCACACAGGAGAGGAAATCACAGTTTAAAAGAGCCGGAGTTTATGACACTAGAAGAAAACAGATGCAGAACATACAATTTATGACTGATGTATTTCAGTGGCCATTAAATGATTCAGTGCCAGCTGTTTTTTAATTACTCATCTAAATCCAATCAGAACAAATGATCTTTCACTTCATTCCTGGTTCAGTTGGGACATACATGACCCACTTCAGGCGCTAATGAACTTCAGAGTTAAATAACGTTGAACTAATTTAATGCTTCCATCTGCTTCATATAAGATGCTTCCAGTTAATGTGCCTTAAATGACAGGGTGAGTAGATGCCTACACACTCTTTTCCACTACAAAAAACTGTTTGTGCAACAGAATTATTTTTAGGTTCTCTATGGAACCAAACAAAGAATCTTTTAGGAACCTTTATTTAGGAGCCTTTATATTCGGCTAAATTAACTTCTGTTCAGTTGATATAAATAGATTCCCAGAGAAACCTGCCAGTATCATAATCTACCTCAGCAGTGCTTAATGTGCTTTCAGCACCCAGTTAAATAATGAGACGATGAGGGATTTGAAAGAGAAAATCAGCTGTTCTATTTAGGTCAGTGGAACCTGCGTTTGTCTCAGAGATCAACTCGCCAGATTGCACACACACTCTCGAAACTATAAAGACCTTTCAGTGCTCTGTTTACAGTCCTGAACTAAATATAGCTGAGTGCTGTCAGCCGCTTCATTGCCTTTTTATCATTATGTGCCAAATAAATAAAGCACCTTTGCTGAATTTCATTCGTTCTTATAATACTGTGTGCTATAATCTTTCTTCTTTTACTTCCTGCGGCTCTTTTCACATCATATCTGACCTACATCTGTAAAAATCCCATTTCTCTTCACCTGTATGTGTCTCTCACTCTTCTTCTCTCCTCTGTTGTTGATGGATAGAGTAAAGATGCTGGTATCAGAACATTGGTTATGCTGGATGAACAGGGAGGTAAGTGACGGGGGAAAAAAGATGTTAACATTTTTAATCAGGTGTAGTAAGCCATATTTATTTGCTTTATTAACTTAAATTATACAGTATTATTTCTTTATTGGTTACCCATAATTCTTTGCTAGATGAGCCATTTTACAAATTGTGTTTGTGAAGGTAAATTCAGACAGATCTGACAAACCTAAACAAACACGTTTGTTGGTGTTTGTCGGATCTGTGTGAATTATTCAGATAAACTCCATTCAGAATGCGTGCTGATACATGCATAGTGATGATTTAAACATTTATTAATGAGCATCAACAACAACAACAACAAGTGAAGGCATGAGAGTCGTGTAAAAAGTAAAGTGACCGGTCGATGTTGCTGGTAATGACAAACAGCTCTCCTCTTCACCAGATGAAATATATCTGTGTACAATCCCTGGGGGACAGATTTTCCTGTTAACACTCATTACTGTTATAAATCTGCTCTAATTAGATAACACATTCATTCCATGAACAGCATGGCCCCATTTATATGAGCAATAAAACAATAATTGATTTATCAATGAGGGGACTCAGTTTAATATTATGAGCACTTATTGTGTCTAGTTGCCTCTTCAGGTTGACTCGCTTGTTGTATTCCGCACTTGTAAGTCGCTTTGAATAAAAGCGTCTGCTAAATGAATAAATGTAAATGTAAATGTAATAGAAATACTGTCACCTTGTTATTGATAAATGAAGTCTTTATAATGCTTGAGGTTTTATGGGGTTTTATGTGGATTGTAGGAAGGGTAGATTTCCTTTCTGCGTGGAAAAGAAATTGCAATTAATCTGTCAAATCAATACCTTCAGTTTAAGAGCAAAATAATAATAGCACTTGCATACACACCGCTCTGCTCTGAGTACTGCATGTAATTCCAAGTTAGCAGTTTAGTTTTATAGCCCAAATAGAGAGCAGTACTACATCATGTTGAATTCTGTTTTCTTCAGACACTTATTTTTGAAGTAAAGTTTAAGGACGCCCATTAATCATCTTTTAAGGCAACAGCTTTACTAGTCTGTAGAGACTAGTAAAGCTTTACTAGGCTGTACAGATCAACTTCACATTAAGCCCTGTTACCAGGAGTGGGGTTTGAAACCACGAGGACATGTGTCCATTGGATCTTAAGTCCAACGCCTTAACCACTCGGCCATCCTGGTTGGCTGTGGCTGAGGTATTGTCATAGCTCTGTTAATCTGAGAATCTAAGATAAACTGGAGAACTCTCATACCATGTTATTGTTATAGAAGGTTTGAAGAGGCTACATGGATGGTCTGCTGTTCTGCTGTTTTTACACAAGAGTGCAGGCACTGGCACTGTCAGCCAATGAAGACTCAGTCTTTTCTCAGTCACACATCTCTCTCTCAGGGGCATTAGTGGTGAAAACCAATTATCTGTTTGACTTGCAGAGAGAAAACAGCAACCTCATTCTGGACCCTGTCACTTGTATTTAAACCAGTTAAGAGGAATTTAGTTACAAGCTAGTTAAAGGCACATGGACAGACTCCTAGACTCCTTAATTTTCTATTCATTTTTGTAAAGTTTTACACCCCAGGGATTTTACTGTTATTTAAAGCCCTAGAGAAACATGTTTGCCATGTTTGTTATTCATTTAAGTCCATTTAAAGTTGAACAACCCATTGTTCCACATGTGTCTTAATCTCACCAAAGCCCATGTCTAACCCACACTGTAAAAAAACTTTGCTGCCTTGAAAAGTTTAACCAATTTGGCTGCACAAGTCATTTCAACTTACTCTTTGTAATCTTGACTTGTCTTGAGTTGCTGTAAATTTTAAGAAATGGTTGGAAAATTGCTTGACCTATTTTTTTTAAAATTATACCAGTCAGGATTTAAAAGTTTGTGTTGAAATGACTTGTATAGCCAAGTTGATTAAACTTAAAAATTTAAAGCAGCAAAGTTTTTTTTACAGTGCAATAACTAATTCATCTCTTCCATACCTCATTCTCTCCCTGTCTCTCTCTCACACACAAACACACACATAACCTCCCTCCTGTTTCTCTTCTGTTTCTCATGTTCTCAGCAGTTGATCATTATGTTCACATTTCAGCTGAGCTCAGGCTGTATCGGCCCTGATCGTCATGTCAGGATTTTATGCTGACAGTTTTCTGCAGCACCTGATTCCCATTTTAGTAATTCAATATCGGCATATTAGTTTCCAGTTTTTAAAGGAACAGTTCACTCAAACAAAATTAATAAGTTAATACATTTTAGATTAAAAGTTTAAGCATTGTTTTTATTGAGTGAATTCGTAATTATTGCTGAAACATAAATTTTGTCAATATATTGTCATTAATAAGCCAAGCAGTAATTAAACTGTCTTTTGCATTTGGGTTCAAAAACCTTGTTCCTATTTGCACGTTCTTGCATGTTCTCAGTGCCTCATGTTCTCCACATCACCTGACCTGACAATTCTCACCCCTCTTCACATCCCATCATTCAAATGTTTCACGTTTACATGGATGTGATGCTGGACAAGCTCAGATCATCATTGTTTGTCTGCCTGGATGCAAAATATCTCATTTCATTGCTGTCACCTCTTTGTCCTGACCAGAGCAACTCGAGCGTGTTGAAGATGGCATGAACCATATCAACAAAGACATGATGGAGGCAGAGAAAAGTTTAAAAGATGTAGGCAAATGCTGTGGACTAGTTTGTCCCTGTGAAAAGTAGGTACCAGCGGAGCATCGAGGGCTTCGTCTGCGTGCTGCTGTCTAACTGTCTCTTGTGAATGTTTAAGGTCTTTCTCTTTCTTTTTGTTCCTCTCTCTTCCTCGCCTTTTCCTTTTCTCTCTCCATTTCCTTCTTCACAATCTTTATTTTCTTGTGGGCATAATTGACTAATGTTTAACTCAGAGCAACTGGAGCGCATCGAAGAGGGCATGGATCAAATCAATAAGGACATGAAAGAAGCAGAAAAGAATTTGACGGATCTAGGAAATCTCTGTGGGTTATGCCCATGTCCGTGTAACAAGTAGGTGATGCTTGTCGCCTGCCTGCTTGCCTGCCTGAACCTGACAGATAGGAAAGCACACTGGCCAGTTTGCATGCATGCACGCTCACTCGCTCCGTAGCTGCGGCTTCCCCCACTGCACTCTGTCTGGACATCTCCTGTGTGCATGGGGATGATGTTAGATAGCTGGAGACAAGCTAAGTACATCTGCAGCACCATTGGTTAACCCTGTAGCTGTAGATGTAAGCTCTGCTCGTCATCCAGCTAACAGGGAACGTTCTCAGAACATTGGCTAATGTTCTCTAAAAGTTCTCTGAAAGTTAACAAACATTCTTGCAGTAATGTTAGGAGAACATGTTTATAATGTTATATATCATGTATATCAAAACACGTTTTTTAAATTGTTAAAGCAGCATTTTAAAAACGTTATACAATTAAAAAAATGTTTAAATAGCATTCTTATAACCAAGCAATAGCGTGAATGCAACGTTTAAAAAAACTGGACGTTTTGAACGTTCCTAGAGCATTCAAAGTAACATTTTTGTCATTTTTGTTACATAATAGAAATGTTAGGGAAACGTTCTTACAACCTTAAATTGTTAGCTGGGGTGCTGCTAAATGCACAGATCCGCTGGGCTTTATGCTTCACTAATCTGCGTGTTGAGAATTGTTGTTTCTAAATGTTAAGTGCCTGTTGATATGCATGCACTCTGTTGACTAACAATGTGCACCACAAATCACAGCAGAAATTCAAAGCTTTCTTATTCATGTCTTTTTATACGGCCTTCTTGAAAGACAGCATATGAAAGGCTGCTTTTGAATCCTGGGTAGAGTCATTTTTTTATATTTTTAAAAATTTTTACATTCAAAAATTACTAGGGGCATATTTTTTTTAGTGTAGGATTTTTTTTTTTTTAAATAAAAAAAAATAAAAAAAAAAAAAAAAAAAAAATTTTTAATTCTCATGACAATCTCACTGCCTGTGTGTCAGTTCACGTACTCACAATGACAGTAAACATTACAGAGACAATATCATCCAAACTCCATATATGTGACCCTATTTTAATTTTTACAGGTTCAAATTAAGTGCCTGCATTGCTTAGATCTTAAATTGTGATCTTACGTTTTGCTCAGAAAGGCTGCAAATATCAGATTTTTTGTCATATTTAAGCTAGTTGTTTGTAATTCATGTTGGTTTTTCCTCAATCGTGATTTGTTTTGTTTTTTTAATGTTAAACATCATACACAGCTGTGTTCTTTCCTGTTTAGTGAACTAGGTATTTATATGCTATGGTATAGCCGCTTCATTGGGCCAAGGGAAGGGGGCCAAATCCATAAAAATTTTGGCCCAGGCCCTTTGAATTTTAGAGACGACCAAGCCGACAGTTGTTGGAGAGGTCTCTTGGCGTTGTGTGAGACTTAAGTCTTTACTATGGCAACCATTGTAGATCACTATCTGAACAAATTAATCAGATTAGTCAATGCTAAAGATCAGATTTAAAAATCAAATCTGATTTTGGTGCAGTTTGCATCAAAGCTTTTGACCTTAATTGTTGTAAATGTACAGCCCTCCATGACACAATGCATGTTGTGTTATGATAAAAGCTTTTCTATTGGTTTAGAATTTGTAAAATAACAACTGTATCTAAATGTTTAATGAACACACGTGATCTGTACATTAATTAAGAAAATGTTATTCTGTTTTCCTTCACCTTGAAAACTGGTGTAAATTTCCTCTCCATCAGTATGACATTGTCTGTTGTGACTCTGTACATTCTGTGTCGGTTAGTTTTAGATTCTCCTCACAGAAAGTAGATACACTGTGTGTGTTCATTTATTCATGATCACATTTTGTGCATGTCATCCCATAACATGCAGATAATCCTGACCCCCCTTCCTGTTTTAAATGTTATATATCTGCATATCGGTTTGCTAAATGTAAGTTTAGTGCATTTTGTGTGGAAGCTATTAAAGGTGCATTAAGTGATTTCTGAGAAACACTGTTGAAAATTAAAATGAACACCCAATCAAACTATTCACTCATTTTTGTGAATATTTACTAGATGTTTTCTGTGTGTGCTGAGAAACACAATTGTGTTTGCACATAATCCTGAATGAACAGTGATCTACATAACACTCTTGTAGCCAATCAGCAACGGGGGGCGTGTCCATGAGCTGTACGTCATTGACTGTTACATAGTGTTCGTTATTTTGAGGGTGGAATAATGAAGGGAGGCGTGTGTTTGTTTCACTGTTGATCTCAAATATCAACACATCAGCACATCAGAAATCACTTACTGCACCTTCAGTACCACTCTAGTTCTCATCTTCTCTTGCTTCCTGTGGTGGTTCAGGCTGAAGGGTGGTGGTCAGTCGTGGGGTAATAACCAGGATGGAGTGGTGTCCAGTCAGCCAGCACGTGTGGTCGATGAGCGTGAGCAGATGGCCATCAGCGGAGGATTTATCCGCAGGTCTGTTACTTGTGTAAAATGATGGTATATACTGTATATCATACTGGGAAGCAGGTTTATTGGAGGAGGATGAACTTTGGAGAGTCATATAGTGAGACGAAACTCCTGACAAATGTTCACCATATAAATGTGAGTAATTATTTACTCAACCTCATGTTCTAAACCTGCATATTAAGGAGAATTTAAAGCTACTGTGTGGTGGAGATAAAGAGTGAACGTTTTCCTTGTTTGCTTGTCTCTTTGTTTATGCACAATTCAATTTGAGAGTCACACCTACATGCACACAATACAGCCGTCAGTCTATAACACTGACTGTGTGAACACAGGCTATGTAAATACAAATCTCACACCTGTCTCAGTCATTGTTCTTATGAAATTCAGATTGTTTTTTTGTTTATTCTCAGGGTAACAAATGATGCACGAGAGAATGAAATGGACGAGAATCTGGAACAGGTGGGAAGTATCATTGGTAACCTGCGTCACATGGCTCTCGACATGGGCAATGAGATAGACACCCAGAACCGTCAAATCGACAGGATTATGGAGATGGTGAGATCATGAGATCTCAGTTATCACTCAGATCAAGAGTCTCAGAGTTGACTGTATCACCTTCATTATCATACTCATTATCATGCCACATTTGATCAATTCAGTTGTTACCTGGGAATTGCACCCACAACCTTGATTTTGCTGGTGCTGCTGCTCTACCAGTTAAATCATCTCAAATTTTTGTCTTTCAGGCCGATTCAAACAAAACCAGGATCGACGAAGCCAACCAACGTGCCACAAAGATGTTGGGCAGTGGCTAAATGCTGTCAAAAAATGCTTCAGCTCCCTTCTCCCCTCCCTGCTGTACCTGCAACAGTGCATGTGCTGTCGCCACTGTACCCGGTTGCACACGTGCACTTATCAGCCCTCAATGCTCTATTTAGTGTTGTTCTGTGTCTGTCTTAACCAATATAGTCCATAAATGACCGCATTTACCCTGCATCTTTCTCTCCAAAGTTTAAATGTACAAAGTGCATATTTGATGGTTCAGTTTTATGTTAAATTTATTTTTCTTTATGTTTTGTTTAAGTGTGTATTTATTTAATATACACATTTTTGGATAAAATTTCTTCAAAGTTTTCAGTTTCAGTCATGGTGTCTGTGTTTTACTCTACATAAGTCATGCTTCATATTCTGATGTACCGAGATAAGAGAAGTCTCAGGTCACATGATGGATTGCTGAATTTGCCATTCTGTAATTTGATATGCTATAATCCATCTCAACAGTGTACACTACTGAGTGTTCACCTAAAGTGATAACATGTATACAACATGTCACCTTCACCCATTGTTTCTCCAGTTGTTCATGATATGGAGACATGACTGCACAGCATGGCCATGGTCAGTACATGCATTTAGCCCAAAGTATTGCTATTTTGCAGCATCACAATAGTGCCACACTTTTTATTTATGTACATCTGCAATGTGTCAGTCATTGTAAAATCTGAGCTATAAGAAAATGGCAATAAAAATAAACCTAGTGCTAAGTCTGTTGTTTTTTATCAGTTGTTCTGCTGTGATTTCATGTCTGAAGAGACAATATTAGACATTTTCTGCTGAGACACGAGTGTTAGAGCGTCTGTATGTTGTACGAACAGAGATCCTGTTTGAGGCTTTAGATGGATTATGTCTGCCAATGTCACATCCAAATGGTGAACTCACAAGTACACACAGACACAAACATTTGGTGCTTTAATACAAGCTAACATGGATACACACAAGCACACGTTAATGTAGGTGATCAGATGGGAGCACATTTCTCTCCTGCTTCTCAGGTGTTCAGATTTGCCTGCAATCAAAGTTAAGGTCAGATTGAGATGGTCTCAAAGCCAGCAGGTGTGGACCACAAGACAAAACTCCAGCTGTGATTCAGTAGCAAGTTAAATTTTGAGCGATTTTTAATGAATTTCATTAAAGAATTCATTCAATGTTCTTCAGTGTTTCTTCATCATGGTTCTTCTGAACTTCACCTGTTCTAGATAACCTCATTTGAGGTGTGAAGCAGAAGGGATGTGACAGATCTCTGATACATCATCTGCTCTTCATCATGCAGGTGCTGTTTGAACAGAATCATTATTCAGTGATTGACACCCACTCTTATCAGCCCCCTCTCTGAGTCACTGTGCTGAAGTGCTTCTCTGCTGGCCTGCCTTCTTTATTTCAGGCTTAGTCTCTTCCAGCCCACCTCTTCATCCCTTTACATCTTTATTCATGGCTCTATACTCATACCATCTCAATTGCTGTCTCGCCAGAACTCATTAACAAATGCTGACAGCTTCTCTGGGGGCATTCTGACTCACTGCCTTTGTGTCACCGTCTGCATTTGTACATTTTAAATACATCAGCGTTGTGTAGATCCTCCATCGTGAGGTTTAACATAAACATGATGGTGAGAAACATTGGTGTCCAGGATTAAGAGTTCATATCCGTTTATATGCAGGAATGAGGAAGAGCGTTTGTATGTGTGCGGGGGGAAAATTGCATAACCTCAGATTTTACCCTTAGCGTGAGGTGGGCACTAAGAGCACAGAGAGGGATGTAGGAGACAGAGACAGGAATTAAGAAAAAGGGACAACAGTGAGAGAGATAAAGCAAGGCAGAATGAGAGATCTCTCTGGTAAAGTTTCAGTGTAAGTATTAATTTCATATAATACGAATGCATTCATGCACTGAGATTTAAAATCGAGCTCATTGTTGTTATGGTCAAAAAGGGTTGTAATATCAGACAGGTGTAATAACATTTACATTTAGAAAACAGTTATAAAAATACTGTGATTACACTAATACTATATTTTACTATGCAAGAAATATCCTTAAAAAGTCTTACTTTGGCACCAGGTCCATTAAAACCATGAAATATCTTTATACTTTTAATACTGATTTTGCAGTTACTGCAGTAAGTGTTAACCTTGTAAGTGCTGTTGTTTGCAAAGCATACATGTAGTGTAGACTGACAGCTAGTGGACAAAGGGAAGCTGTTGTGAACTACACATCCACTAGTATCTAAAGAACTGGTTCTTCAGAAGAGGTGCTCAGGTATGTTATATAATCTCACCTAAACCACCTTAATCCAAACAATCTAGACTATAATCTCACCTAAACCACCTTAATCCAAACAATCTAGACTATAATCTCACCTAAACCACCTTAATCCAAACAATCTAGACTATAATCTCACCTAAATCCAAACAATCTAGGGTATAATCTCACCTAAACCACCTTAATCCAAACAATCTAGACTATAATCTCACCTAAACCACCTTAATCCAAACAATCTAGACTATAATCTCACCTAAACCACCTTAATCCAAACAATCTAGACTATAATCTCACTTAAACCACCTTAATCCAAACAATCTAGACTATAATCTCACTTAAACCACCTTAATCCAAACAATCTAGACTATAATCTCACTTCAAACATCTATTAAACCACCAACAAACAATCTAGTATAATCTCACCTAAACCACCTTAATCCAAACAATCTAGACTATAATCTCACCTAAACCACCTTAATCCAAACAATCTAGACTATAATCTCTATAGGGTATAACATGACAGAAAAACTGCTGATGTGATCTAACAATTTTAATTCAATAAATAATACGAAACGCGCTCGTCGTTTGAGATCTCGCGAGATTTCGTTGCTCTGCAGCGCTGTGGAGATGGCGCCTGTGTTTGAGCAGCGGTAGTTTTCTCTCGACATACAGCGCACAGGACGATACGGCTGCGGCTGAACTGGATTATGACGCGGCTGAACTGGATTATGACCGGGCTGAACTGGATTATGACGCGGCTGAACTGGATTATGACCGGGCTGAACTGGATTATGACCGGGGACGAGCGCAGGACGCGAGTCGTTCTTCAGTGTATCCAGCTCTACTGAGGGCCGTGACCCGCGCTCAGGTAACGGCTGACACCGTAACACCGCACAGCTCGTTCATCCGGACCGCCGGACCTCCGGACCGCGTCTGCACCCACACACGCTCCACCGCTTGCGTGCTTTTGTCTCCGCTGACGGTGTCGTGCGTGACCGCTAGCGTGTGATGCTAGGCTAATGTGCGGGGCTCGTGGCGCAGCTCGCGCGACGCTGAATGTGGTGCGTGTTTAACACACACGTGTGTTGTGTTACAGCTCGTGAGAGTGTGTGAGAGTGAGAGTGAGTGTGTGAGAGAGAGTGTGTGTGTGAGAGAGAGTGAGTGTGTGTGTGAGAGAGAGAGAGTGTGTGAGAGAGAGAGAGTGAGGTGTGTGTGAGAGAGAGAGAGTGAGTGTGAGAGTGAGAGAAAGTGAGAGTGTGAGAGAATTGTGTGTGTGTGAGAGAGAGAGGTGTGTGTGAGTGAGAGAGAGAAGGAGTGTGTGTGTGTGAGAGAGAGAGTGAGTGTGTGAGAGAGAGAGTGAGTGAGTGTGTGAGAGAGTGAGTGAGTGTGTGAAAGAGTGAGTGAGTGTGTGAAAGAGTGAGTGAGTGTGTGAAAGAGTGAGTGAGTGTGTGAGAGAAAGTGAGTGAGTGAGTGAGTGTGTGAGAGAAAGTGAGGAGTGAGTGAGTGTGTGAGAGAAAGTGAGTGAGTGTGTGAGAGAAAGTGAGTGAGTGTGTGTGTGAGAGAGAGAGTGTGAGAGAGAAAGTGAGAGAGAGAGTGTGAGAGAGAAAGTGAGTGTGAGAGTGTGTGAGAGAGAAAGTGAGTGTGAGAGTGTGTGAGAGAGAAAGTGAGTGTGAGAGTGTGTGAGAGAGAAAGTGAGTGTGAGAGTGTGTGAGAGAGAAAGTGAGTGTGAGAGTGTGTGAGAGAAAGTGAGTGTGAGAGTGTGTGAGAGAGAAAGTGAGTGTGAGAGAGAAAGTGAGTGTGAGAGAGAAAGTGAGTGTGTGAGAGAAAGTGAGTGTGTGAGAGAAAGTGAGTGAGTGTGTGTGTGTGAGAGAGAGTGAGTGTGTGAGAGAGAGTGAGTGTGTGAAAGAGTGAGTGAGTGTGTGAAAGAGTGAGTGAGTGTGTGAGAGAAAGTGAGTGAGTGAGTGAGTGTGTGAGAGAAAGTGAGTGAGTGAGTGAGTGTGTGAGAGAAAGTGAGTGAGTGAGTGAGTGTGTGAGAGAAAGTGAGTGAGTGAGTGTGTGAGAGAGAGAGTGTGAGAGAGAAAGTGAGTGTGAGAGTGTGTGAGAGAGAAAGTGAGTGTGAGAGTGTGTGAGAGAGAAAGTGAGTGTGAGTGTGTAGAGAGAAAGTGAGTGTGAGTGAGTGTGTGAGAGAAAGTGAGTGTGAGAGAGAAAGTGAGTGTGTGAGAGAAAGTGAGTGTGTGAGAGAAAGTGAGTGTGTGAGAGAAAGTGAGTGAGTGTGTGTGTGTGAGAGAGAGTGAGTGTGTGAGAGAGAGTGAGTGTGTGAGAGAGAGTGAGTGAGTGTGTGACAGAGAGTGAGTGAGTGTGTGACAGAGAGTGAGTGAGTGTGTGACAGAGAGTGAGTGAGTGTGTGACAGAGAGTGAGTGAGTGTGTGACAGAGAGTGAGTGAGAGTGTGTGTGTGTGAGTGAGAGTGTGTGTGTGTGAGTGAGAGTGTGTGTGTGAGTGTGTGTGTGTGAGTGAGAGTGTGTGTGTGTGAGTGAGAGTGTGTGTTGACAGCTCGCGTCTGTCTGCTGTAATCTCGACGCGTCTGAATACTGTTGTTAAACTGCATACAAGACTTACAGTTCACACACTTACATTGTTCTGTGACGCTGTCAGCATGTTAACGCAGATGAAACGTTTGTAAAACGTTGTTTGCTGTTACATTGACGTTTAGTTTCTCTTGTTTCTTTGGTTGAGTGACAGGCTACATCTCTTGGCATCAGACTGTTGCCTGATTGAATCTAACAGGAGAAATGATGAGATGAAATGTTCGAGGGCAGGGGTGTACAACCTCAGTCCTGGAGGGCCAAGATATTAGTTTAGCTGCAAGTTGGCTCAACACATCTTCCTTGAAGTTTCTAATCTGCCTAGTAAGACCTTCATTAGCTGGTTCAGCTGTGTTTGATTGGGCAAGGCAAGGGACATTTTATTTACAGAGCACACGTTTAACACAACCGTAATTGATCTAAAGTGCTTTAAGATAAAAGATAAATCTGAAGTTACACAGAGATGTAAATGAACACTCTTTGTAAACACATAACAAGAGAGCATTCATTATATGTGATCAGCTCAAGTGTTCATACATGTGTAGCGTTTGTTGTGAACGTGCTGGCAAGTGCTGATCTGAAGGACTTGTTTAATAATAATGTTAAATGATGTTTTCTGCAGTTTTCATCATGAGCTTGTGCTGGGATGTTCCATTTGCTCTGCTTATCTGTTGAAATATATATTGTGTAATTGTTGGTTTAAGGCAGGTGAATTGATTTTAACATGATTTCTCTCTTCAGTAAACATGCGTGACCTGGCAGCTCAGGTCACCAGCGGCTTACTGCGCTTTGCAGAGGTTACGATAGACGCTGTGGGAGAGGATGAGGTTATGCTGGACTCTGTACTGCATGGAAAATTTACTGTTGGTGAGTGTTACTTTATCCTGTTATAACTCGTATATCTGTTCTTAGAACCAGTTTAATGTCAGATGGTGTTTCTTTAGTTAATGTCAGATGTCTTTAAGTTTCCTCTCATACCTCACTATTGTGAGCAGGGAAGAGTGGAC
Organism: Chromobotia macracanthus; assembly: GCA_036877525.1. Lineage (NCBI taxonomy): Eukaryota > Metazoa > Chordata > Actinopteri > Cypriniformes > Botiidae > Chromobotia > Chromobotia macracanthus. The sequence goes on from JAZGTH010000102.1 coordinate 1,017,726, forward strand.
TGGCCTGGCTGGCCTGCGGGCCTCAGTTGGAGGTTGTCCATGCAGTTACTGGTGAGCGTTTCTCTGCCTACCGCTTCAGCGGGGTGTCCGAGCATCCACCAACAGTGCTGGCTGTGCGGGACTTCTGCTGGCTGAAGCGAGCAGGGCTGCTCGTGGGTCTGGAGGAAGATGAAGGCACTATGTTGTGTCTGTATGATCTGGGCATCTCGCGTGTTGTCAAGGCTGTGGTCATACCAGGCAGGGTGAGTGTGAACAGATTTGTGTCAGTTTGTGTTTTTTGAAATGCAGAGATGTTTGCATTAAATCTGATTTCTCAGACATATCTTGGCTGTTTCAGATACATAGAGACTAAGATTAAAGCACATCTGCTTTAATGAACTTTTCTTTGCCAGATCACAGCCATTGAGCCTGTGATTAGTTATGGAGGAGCCAGCGCTAGCACACAGCATCTGCATCAGAGTCTGCGCTGGTTCTTTGGAGTGGCTGCAGTGGTTACAGACGTCGGTCACGTTCTGTTGGTGGACCTCTGTTTGGATGACCTGTCCTGCAGTCAGAGTGAACTGGAAGCCTCAGGTGAGATTCTGACGGACTGCCTTGTTTTATTTGTCAAAATCATTCTATTCTACTCTGTTATGTTCAACTGTTGTTTCGTGTTTTGGTGCAGATCTGGAAGTGGTCAGTAAATCTCCCTCTGAGATTCCACGGTTTAGAGAGGGTGCGAGTCAGCAGGGCAGACACCTGTGTCTGCAGCTCTGCAGCCCCACGGGTACAGGTGCAACAGCCCTGCAGTACATCCAGCCCACCAATCAGCTCGCTGTGGGTTTCTCAGATGGCCATCTGCAGCTCTGGAACATGAAAACCCTCAAAAAAGAGTGAGTAAAGCAACAAAATTCTTTTAAAGAGCGTTATCTGAGTTTTCCCTGTTTTGTGTTCTCTTTGCTTTCAATGCAATGCAGTTTGTTTTCTGCGCCTGTCCTCCTTTGCTCTGTAGATATCACTCTCTGCTGGAGGGGGGCAGAGTGCCTGTCTACACATTCACCTTCCAGGAACCCGAGAACGACCCGCGGAACTGCTGTTATTTGTGGGCTGTGCAGTCCTCACAGGATCAGTAAGTTCCACACTGCTCCTATAGCAATACAGCAGCAAATCCAGCAGTTTTATTTCAGATGTACACCTCATGATTTGAAATTGTTGTTCCAGTGAGGGGGATGTGGTCAGCCTTCATTTGTTACAGCTGGCCTTTAGTGAGAGGAAGTGCTTGGCTTCAGGAAAAATCCTTTATGAGGTAAAAAAAAAAGAACTGAACAATTCTTTAAACGTACACATGAATTAAATGCAGTGTTGTCACTGAGAGTGATTGTGTTTGTAAACTGTGACGTTCAGGGTCTGGAGTATTGTGAGGAGCGATACAGTCAGGATCTGAACGCTGCAGCGTTTCCTCTCCGAGCTCAGGCCACTAACACTCGTCTGATCAGTTGTCAGACTGTAGAGAAGTTTCGTCATCACCCTGATCGAGATGACAACATGAGCGAAGGTTTGTTCACATGTATGTGGCTTTTATATCCAGAGGGACTGATGGTGTTGTGTGTTCTGTAATTTTTTTTAATTTTCCTTGTTTTCTCAGTGGCATCTCCCGATACAAGCGTGTCAGTTTTCAGCTGGCAGGTGAAGTCTTATGGACAAGGGCAGCCGTCCACCTTCATTGGGATTTTTGACATTAACAGATGGTACCACGCTCAGATGCCAGACTCGCTGAGGTGAGCGTGTACCGAGACCCTTAAGTGTGATTCTGATTCACTGAACAAATACTTGAGAACAGTAATAACCCTCAGTACGGCCTTTATTATTTGTGCATATAAATGCAAGCTGGTTTTTAGTTGCCCTCAGAAAAATCTGTACTGTCTTAAATGTTAAGATTTATATTAAGTTTTATTTAAAGTCGTTCTTTTATCTCTCACTCAGAGTGGGGGAATCTTTGAGGAATTCTCCCTATCTGGCCGTGTGGTCTCTTGACTCTGTGGTGGAGATGACTTCTCCCTGTCATCTTATGGACATTGTGGTTCATGAACGCAGTCTGAGTAGAGGTCTGCCGTACACCAGCCCTCCACCTGAGCAATTCCTCAGTCCCAACACCTACAACTTCGGCAAGAAACCTGTTCATTTCTTCAGTTCATCAGTTATGTAGTGCGTGTTGACTTTATGATAGAAACTCATGATGTTTAATGACTCTTGTGTGTTTTTTTTCTAGATGGAAGTTGTTTGGTCAATGCTGGAATTGTGCACTTTACTTGCTCCGGTCATCAGAAAGAGGTTTGATTTTGTTCCATTATTTTGAATAACATGTTTTCATTAATCTCGTCCATGAAAATCTTGCTCTTGCTCCTCCCTCTCAGACTCTAAGCTACCTGAAGAAGGTGGCCCCAGGTTCGAGTGACAGCGTCTCCAGTGGATACTCGCGCTGCCTCATGTCTGGTCTCCTGTCCTCTCGTCTGGCTGATGTCCAGCCCTCCAACCTCTCACAGGTTACACACCTTTCCTTTATTATAGTCTTGTGTAGGATTGGTTGCTGTAGAGCTGTTATAACAGGGATGTGTTTTTCATGGTTTCTGTTTTGATCTGACAGGAGGAGCAGCTGGATGCTATCTTATGCACTGCAGTGGAGACAAGCTCATTGGGTCTCATCACTGGCTGTATTAAACAGTGGGGCACTGAGGGTAAGAGTGACGCAGTGAATGACTTTATAACCTGCATGTACACTGGCAGTAGAGATGGGATTAGCTGTCTTTATTTTAAATAGCTAACAAATGATCTTCGTTATTAACTTTGTGTACACAGAGCAGCCAGGGTCAGCGGGCAGCCTGCGGTATATACTGGAGTGGGCCTGGAACAAGGTTGTGCACACCAAAGAAGAGCTGGATGAAATATGTGAGTAATCCTTCACCAGGATCAGTTTTCTGTGAAAATAAAGTCAGTTTGCCATTAACTTGTACCCAAATTAACATGTACACACATCTCAACATTAGTGCTATCTGCATTGAACTAAAACTTTGGTTATACGTTTTTAAAGTATTAAAATCATTAATTGTGAAATAAACTGCTTTGATTTAACAGCATTCTGACTGCAGTGCTTTTCTCTGTGCAGGTGCCGCACTCTTCAACAGATCCACTAACTTCACAGATCCTCAGACACTTCAGCTGCTGCAGCACAGTCAGCGCTTGCTGGCCAACCTCAGCTCCATCTTCCAGTGTCTACTGAGCGATGCTCAGAAGCTCACACAGAAAGGTTTCAGACACGCCACACTGATCTGTGCTGCTGTTACTGTGAGAGATGGAAAGGACTCCCAAGTCTCATGTTTGTTTTTGTCTGCAGGGTTGGTTGGGCTCATGAACAAATTCATGGTGTCCAGTTTGATTTCCCAGTACGCTCAGGTGGTTCTGTGGTTCTGTCGTACTGGTCTTCTTCCAGAGGGCACTGGTATTACCTGTTTAAAGCTTCACTCAGAATGTGCTTTAGACTGATTGGTGTGTTGTATATAATCAACTTGTTTGCATGCTTTTTAACAGACAATGATGTACTGCAGATTTCAAGGCCCTTCTACAGTCACTCTGTTTTTAAGAACTACTACATTGGCCAAAGAGAAGAGCTTCAGAGACTGGCCAAGTAAGTGGCTGAAAGTTGCATGCATGGTAATTCCCGTGTGGGGGTGGCAGGTTTGAGTGTGGCTTGCAACATGTTTAAAAGTCACTTGTATTCTCTCTCTGTAATGTTTTGTCAGCTCGTAAATAGCACATCTTTCCTTATCTGTAGGGATGAGTGGTGTGCGGACTGCCTCATGATTGACGGGCTGGTGAGTCAGTGTGGAGAGCGTCTTGCAGAACTCTGGAAACGGGATGAGGGTGGGACAGGACAGTATCCTCCTCCATCACTTCATGTGAGTGAATGATCTCAGATGAGACAGCTTTGTCTCAGCTGTACTTAATTCTTTACTATGTGTTTTGTTTACAGGCCTTGCTTGATATTTATCTCCTGGAAAACATTGAAGAATCAGTCAAACATGCTATTGTATCCCTCTACTGCATCTGTATTTGTGTTTATATATATATATATATATATATATATATATATATATATATATATATATTTATATATTTATATATATATATAAAAAAAATATATATATATATATATATATATATATATATATATATATATATATATGAAACTGCTGTGTGTATGTGCGGTATTGTTTATTTGCCATCTATTGTTTGAGATTTCTCCTTAACTCAGACACTTAGGTGATTTATTTGCTGCTGGATGTGATGTACTCATTTCCTAATAAAAGTGGAGCGTCGGTGGAGTCGTTTCCCACAGCGTTTGCTATTCCCATTGGGTTAGTTAAACTGGTACAAGGCCTGTGGTTACTAGATCATCATGATCACGAGGTAATCAGTGGTTTAATAGTTAAGTTGCTTTCTCTTAACTTGTTTTGCTACTGTGTTTTTGTCCATAAACATGCGCTGTTGAGATGATTACAGTACCACAATAAGGTTCCATCAGTTAACAAAAGTTAATGCCTTAGCTAACATGATTTAACAATATACAACTTATCTTTATTATTAACAATGCTTAATAAATAATGTCCATATAACCATTTGTTCATGTTAGTTCATTGTGCATAAACTAATGTTAAACGACAAAATTGTATCTTAGATAGGTAGATGTTACCCTAAAATTCATAACAGAACTTTAGGCTCTATCGCCATCTCTGCTAAAACTAAATTATTCATATATATTTAAGTATTTAAGTGTCATGTAAATGTTTATGTATGCTGTATATGTCAATTTTCTGAGCCTGGTTCAAAACCTGTGAAATATAAGACATGTAGGTTGAACTTGATTTGTACTGTATATTATTTGTGTAAAGTGTGATGTTTAAGGGAGGGTTTGCATTATCATTGTCTCCTCTACCAGAGTTCTCTAGAGCTGCTGTTGCATCCATCCAGCAGTCACTCTCTCTTCAGCTGGCAACACGAGCGTGTCCTGCAGGCATTAATGTGTCAGCAGAAACACAGCAGCGCTCTTCGTTACCTGCATGTATTGAAGCCTCCTCTACACAACACCAGTGAAGTCAAGCTGTCTCTCTCAGTTCTACTCCATAACAGGTAGAAGTACATCAGTCTGTGTGGAGAATGTTGTGGTGTTCATGTATGAATTCAGTGTGTTAAACTCTTGTAGTCTCTAGTGTTTTACTTTGCTCTGTTTTTGGTGCACAGGTGTATTGTGGAGGCTTGGGCGTTGCTAAGGCAACACTGTAATAAGTTGAACATGGAGGAGCTGATGAGGTTTTTCTTTGAGACCTGTCAGCAGCTGGATCTGATGAAAGATCTGCTTAAACTGCCCCTTGGACCTGCAGAGCAGGTGTTTAAAATGATCAGTTTGATGTTTTGAGAAAACTGGTGCTTGTTTGTTAAAAGTCTTGGTAGAACGTATATTATTTATGGATTTTTTTTTTCTTCACTGTATCTTTGCAGGAGTGTTTGGAGCGATTCCTTCAAAGTTCCGGAGGGTTCCAGAATCGGGAGCTGCTTATGGTCCACTACCTCCAGCAGGCCAATTATGTTCCTGCCCTTCAGCTCAACCAGACCCTCAAAATGAACCTAGCAGTATGTTTGGTTCTGTATAATACTCTACTGGGCTCCTGTTGTATTGCTTGAAGCTCAAAGTGAATTGTTTACCTGTTATAATTTGTCTGATTCAGATTGATCGGGATCCTAAGATGAAGGAAAGATCAAACACCAGAAACTCCATTCTGAACCAGTACGGAAAAGTTCTTCCTCGAGTTCAGCGGAAGCTAGCTATTGAGCGAGCGAAACCGTACCAACACCTGACAATCCGCAGAGAAGGTACCAGTGATACACACTGAAACGCACGTTTTATTAAGGATCTGGTTTTGAGCATATATTTGATGTACACTCTCTCACTTCTAGTTAAAAGACCTCAGCCTCTGTCAACTGTAGCTAAATGTTCAGCTTCTGAAAATGTCATGACCCGGGCAGCCTTCATCAATAATGTCCTCTCAAAAATTGAAGAGGTTTGGGTTGGCAGGAACCCAACTCCAGAGTCATCCCCGTTTAAAAGGTGTTGTCCTTAATAACACTGTTTTTTTTTGTTTATGGTGGTTTCAAAATGTGGCTTCCCTATTTCCTCTTATACTGAAGTGTGTATTTTATTGTTGGATTTCCTGTCTAGCCCCAGTGAGTCAGAGACAGTGCCTAGTCTGTACCCCCCTTCGCCAAAACTCCCCGAGCCCTTTGTGGGAACACCTATCAATATGCTAACCAAGAGGATGTCCAGGTAGAACATTCTGAAGATGAGTTTTTATGTATATATTAGTATTTCGGTAACTTTCTTGTGATTAATTTTACATCTCAACACCAGCCATAGCCACTAACTCTTGGTTTGTCACCAGGCTATTGGATTTGGTTGTGCAGCCTTCTTCACAGAATTCTCCGGAGAGTTCTAATTTCCCAGGAACTCCAAGGTCCATAACCTCATGGGCTGGCCCGAAAAGCATCAGCAAAGCTCCTGAGCTCAGTCTGCTGCAAACTCCACAAGTGGTAAAGGTAAGAGATTCATGGTTTTGAAAACTCGGTCACAGTTACTTCAGTCATGACCAACTATTTCAAAACAGTGGAGCCTCCATTACATTGTGTTTTTATTGTTATTGTATTGTCTCATTAAACTTCTTGGTGTTTCTCTAGAGAGCTCGAGCATTGGCATCAGGCCCGGTTTTCTCAACCTTCACCCCACAGTCTATTTTAAGGAGTAGTTTGCGCCCCACTCCTGTGGCCACGCCCTCTGCCTCGCTGGGCCGATCCATCACTCCCCCTCTTCGCCCCAAAGAAAGCCGGATAACCTTCATAGAGGAACCTGACTCTCCAGAAGTTCCCAAGGGTTCCATCCACTGGAACAGTGGGGTAGGTCTGACTGTGCAGTCATTGAGTCTGTTCTGCATATTGGAGAAACGTTTTTGAAATGGTAATCTGGTCATGGTTCTTTACAGATTGCCATTAACAGGGGGATCAGTACACCTAAGAGATCTTCGCCACCTCCCAAAGCAAATGAGGTCTGGAGTGAACGTTCATATGAAGATGAAGAGAAAGATCTGAGGATATACACTTCCTTACTGGAAGAGAGAAAGAACCCTGACGTAGAGTCTGAGAGTGGATCTTCTGGACACGAGATCTGTGCAAAGGAGTCCAAACAAGTGCTGCCTAGTCTTGTGCGACGGCCGAGTCTCGGGCAAGAAGCAAGTTTTGTCTCCAGTCAGTCTGATAGCACTCTTGAGTTTCATGATGCTCCTTCTCCCGAGGATCTTCTGGAAACACAAAATGAGCATCAAGAGGATGACGGCACGGATCGAGAAGTGACAGTCAGACTACCCAGAACTTTGGAGGAATACTTGAGCCCAGTAGAAAACAGTACAAGAGCAGAGTTGTCCTCTGTTGCAGTGCCTGAGGAAGAGTTGACCACAGATCAGGAAGGTTTGAACAAACACGAAGCTCAGAAACAGAGTTTTGAGCTTGAAGTGTGTGTTAACATTGAGAATGATCCTGCAAAGGAAGTGACTGTGGAGCAGAGGCAGGAGACTTTAAAGGCTGACATTTACAACCCCAATGTAGTCATGGAACCAGAGATTGTACAAACACTAAAACCTTTGGCTGAGGTTTCAGTGCCTCCTGAAGTCCAGGAACCGACACAAGTAGAACAATCACTGGTTGAATCTTCTATTGTTGATGAAGCTGCCGACATTAAGCTAGTGGAAGAAACTGCTGCTCCTAACACTGCTGAAGAACTAGTCACCGAAGGGTCAGAACTAGTACCACAAGAACCAGTCAGTCAGCCCTCTGTTGTTTCTGACCCTTCAGAGAAAGAGTTGGTGAGCAGTGAACCTGTGGCTGACACTGCTGTTCACACACACAGCACTGGTGAATCTGAGAACAATGAGGAATGTGAGCAGTCTGTGGAGACTTCAGGTCAGAGCCTTTAAAAGAAACCCTGATACATCATTAAATGATGTAAACATGTAATGTCTAAAATATGTATTATATTTTAGATTTGGATATCTTTGTAGAGCAGCACTTATTTGGGCCAGATCTGTCTCCACCCTTGACCCGGTCCAGTAATAGAGCAACTTCAGAGACAGCACTCAGAAGGTACTTGGCAATCATTCTTGGCATGCTCTTTATTTATTTAAAATAAGTTTCACATTTTCTGCTATTTTGTCTTTTTGTTTATGTACCTCACAGTGAACCCGTTTGTGATGAAGTTTCTGAGAATGCAGTCGATTTGAAAACGCAGACATCTGTTACCTCATCAGAACCCGCAACCTCAGAGTCCAGATGTAAGTCCACAGCTGCTCTCTTTAAGTTTAAACAACATGGTAATACTGTAAATCTAACATTGACATTCTTTTAAAAGCTGTAGTGAGCGTGAATGACAGTGATGAGCTCACTAGTGCTGAATCTGAGGATGAGAAGATGGAGGATTCTGGCAGTGAGGTTGAGATCATCAAGGAAGTGAAGGGTAGTGGGCGGAGTCACCACCAGTCTGCTGCTGCCCTTTACTTGGAGGAACTCCCGCCACACCAGAAGTACCTCCAGGAACAGGCAGATGCTGTGCTCTCATTGGTCACCCCTGAGACACAGCTGAAAGTGAGCAAATCCATGAAGTCTAAATGTTTTCCTCGTTTGAGTCTTGTCTGGTCAGTAATTCCAGTGGTCTTAAGCAAACTTCCTGTTGTAATTTATCAGTGCTGGTTTAAAGTGAACTGCAGCTCTGAATTCTAGAATCACAGCTGTTTATTGTATGTCAGTAGGTTCTGATTGGCTAAGCTGAGTGGGTATTTGTCCAATGAGATTTCACTCTGGGGTAGGACAAAACGCATTTTTGTATATATATATTCAGTGACCCATTCTAGATGTTTTCTTCCCTTTGCAGGTTTTGGAGAGTGACATGCCTGAGGGTGATGGAGAAGTGTTGATGGTCGGCCTTGGCCCTGCAGATCTTGATGAGGAAGATGCTGTGTGTTATACTGAGCTAAAGCCATCCACCACTCTCCTGGTGCCTGTAGAGCTGGCTGAAGAACATCAGAAGCACCTTACAGATGGAGGAACTGTAGAGACCCTCATCAGTGCCTCAGATGATGCACCTACAGAAGACTATGAGAACTTCACGCTTATGCTGGATCCAGATATGGAAGAGCTACCTGTCATTTCAGAGTTGGGTCCCAATAATGATATGCTACCTCTACGAGAGCAAGAACAAGCAAAGGATGTGATGAATCAGCTTAACTCTGAGGTGATTATCTCAGAACAAACTGTTGAAGTTCCACACAGCAAGCTGGAGCAGGTGAAAGACGTGGTGTCAGTTGTTGAACCTGCAGTTCCAAAAACTGTAGAGCAACCAGACAGACCTGCAGATGTGTACTATGGACAAACAGTGGAACCAAAAGCCACACCACAGTCAGAATCTTTTCTTCAAGAGAGGAAAGGACTTTCCAATGGTGACGGACAAGATGCTGGTTCTTTTGAAATGCTGGAAGAATCGCACACCTCTAAATATGTAGAGGTGTTGGATTCTACTCTACCCGAGAAGGTGTTGACCTCAGAAGAGCTCTTGGGAAAGGTTTCCACTTTGGATCTGGAGAAAACCCATGCAAAAGACAATGTAACTGAGTCTAGTCAAGTAGACATTGTGCCTTCATTGGCTGAAGAAGTGCAGAAACATTCCACAATCAAAGAAGTAACAAGGCCAAAGTCACCAGCACGATCCAAAGTGGAAAGATCTGCAAAAAGTAGCATGGAAGTTTTGGAGACTACTAAAGTGCCTCGTAGTCCATTACGCAGGGGAAGGGAAGCTGTTACGTTCCCTCTACCCAACACTGCAGAGAAAGATCTCACAGAGGAAGAGAAAATGGATTCCCAAGTACCTTCTACACCAAGACGTGTTACAAGAAGTGGCAAGCAACTGCAGGACTGTCAAGTTTCTGTTACGCCCAGAAGAAGCAGAAGAAAGGTAGATGCAGGACAGATGCAGAGTGACCGAGATATGCCTTCTGCAAAAGTATCAAAGCCTTCAAGTCCAGCACAAAAGACCCCACAGAAAGCCACACCTAGGAAAGGATCCCGAAGAACCAGGAACACAGTGGTTGATGAAGATGAGGTCCTATCATCTGACTCTCTTGCCAGTGATTTTCCGCAGCCACAGGTCAGGCAGAGTGCAAGAAAAGTACGTCAAACAATCGCTGAGGTTCCAAAGACAAATCAAGATGCTCTGGAGGTGAGGGTACAACCTTCCAAAGCACATCCACACAGTCCTGGTAGGGTTACACGGAACTCCACCAGAGGACTTGCGTTAGAAAGCTTCCAGCAGGAACCTTCAGAAGATCCTTCAAATGTAACGCTGAATCAACCTCTTAAAACTCCGCCAAGAAGCATGAGGAAGACCATGCTCAGCACTGCAGAAAAAACCAACAACCTGACTTTTGTTATTGATGATGCACAACTTGTTTCAAGGCAACTTACCAGAAGTCAGCTCTGGAATCAGATGGAAGGTTCCGTTAAAGAAAAAGACTTAGAAGTTCTTCAGGCTGATGCTATTGGGAAGCGACTCAACGATGATGTCAGGGAGGAGAGTGTCCCTGTGGTAAATGAAATAGTACGTGCTAAAAGAAGAATGACTAGATCTGCAGTTTCACAAAATAAAACTCAGAACACAGGCGTTGAAGAATCCAAATTAGTGGCATCTGATGAAATACAGGAACCTGCCGTTAAGTCTTCAAGACGTACCCGAGCGAGCAAGATGTCTGAACAAACTTCATCTGATGCGGACTCAGTCACTTCCACAGCTCATCTGAAAAGAACAAGAGGTGTTGTCAGTTGTTTCTGTCAGTGCTGTAATGTTGCTTTTAATGGTCACAAATCCTTCTGCTGCTTCATGGTTCCTTCTTAATTTGTCTGCCCTGCTTTTTTTTTTAGGAAGGAGGAAAGAAGTGTCTGTAAAAAATGAAACTGAAGTGCCAGAAATTTTGTTGCCACCACATGTGCCTCAAATACAAGGTTCAGAAGATGCAGTGGATTCTTATACCAAAGAGGTGAGCAGCAGTTAATTTGAGTCCAGTGGTGGATAAAATAACTTTTTTTTTTAAAAACATAATACTGTTTAAAACATAATACTGCTGGTTACTTTACTTAATTTTCTTTGTATTTTTAAGTCACATGAAGCCAAACTGACATTTTCCAGGAAATCGGACCTGATAGCTGAAATAAATCATCATATAAACTTACTGCTGTGAAGGAGATTGTGTTGATCTGTTATGTACCTGCTCAGTAACTAATTTTTATTTTTGAACAAAGTTTAGAGAGGATTTCATTTAAGGATTACAGCTTTAACAATAATTGATGGCATACAGTGTGCTGTGTTAGACTTACATTTCTGTCTGTCTTGTGACAGGACAATGGCCCAGTAGATGATGTTGCCGTGGAAACTGTTGTCAAACCCAGGAACAGAACAACTAGGTGAACTGTCCATGTTGTGTAGACCTTTTGAAATTGTCATACGTGGCCTTCAGTTTGAGTTTCTGGTTCTTATTAATGGACTTGTGTGATCTGTTTGTTGAACAGAACAAATGCTGCACCAGAACCTCCACCCCCTGTTGAGATCAGCTTCCTGTCTCCTCTGTCCAATCCAAACAAAGCAGTCACTGGAGCTGAGAAGAGAACAGAAGATACAGAAACTCCCTCTCTGAAGATGAACCTCCGCCGCAAACGCATGATGGACGCCATCTTTCCTAAACCAGTGACGAGGAGAAAGAAACTTTGATTGGGATTCATCTCCGGATGTGCTTTATTTTTTCCTGCTCTCAGTATTTCTTAAGAACTCTGGCTCCTGCTGTTTTCTAATTAAAATAATGTTTGGTATAAATATCTAATTTGGAATAATTTTATATAAATTATGTTTACAGTAACAAGCACAGAGGGACTTTGTTTGTTTGTTATGGCTTTGTTTTTAAATGTATTTGTATTAATTGATGCAAATGTAAATAGCGTTTTAGGATTGTTATAAATAAAATTTGATACTTTTGAATTGTTACTTTTGTTTACAGAAAGGATTGTGCTACAGATGTAAAGGTTTATGGTTGTACCACTTGGGTGATGTAGTTCAAAGAACATCCCTCACTTCTGTTCAAGGTTGTCCATGTTAAGCAGATGGA
>JAZGTH010000102.1:1035000-1400000 GCA_036877525.1 Chromobotia macracanthus
TCTGAACGTGTATCAGACTAAATTAAAGGTAGGGTGGGCCATTTCAGAGAGACTGGCAGTAGCAAGCTAGCTCTGAAAGCAAAGGATCCTGCCCTCCCCTCAGAGCTCTCCAAAGTTACAAAAAACTGAATCAGAACATAATACAATATAATTATAATATATAATTTATTATACATTTTTCTTTGGTTTACCTACAGAAATGAATACGGTAACAAAATCGAATTTTTTCCCCCATTTTTTCCCACTTGAGAGAAGGCGACTTCCTGCCAACTGTATCTGTAAAGATTACATGTGTATTGCTTTCTGTCCCTTTTTCCTAAGACCATTTAGCTCACCACTGGAGAATGCTACATTCAGTCTACAGATGGTGACATCCATCATTATGTTTTTAGTGCCATGATGGTCATTCAGTGTTTGAATGAATGAAAAGAAAACTCTGTCAGCCAGATTGAAGATTTAAGACTTTAAAGCGCAGTCTCTGTACGAGGTTCGGCTGATGGCAGTAAACAGTGAGCTACTTGAGGCTTCACACGTGTGGGAGAGCCGTGTCCACTTCTCGGACCTGAAAGACTTCTGCAACAGCATGGCCCAATCAAGTCCTGATTTTTTAAGTCTCAGCATGTAGTCTGTTGTGCATTGTTACTGTCAGCATAACATGTTATTGAACATGTTAACAGTTATTAAGAGTCATTTTGTTGTCCTGCTGTGAACTTGGGGACAGCCAGTGTCTGAGGTTATCCATTCCCCTCTGCACCCGGCCCATGTACAAGTCCATGTTCTGGGAGAAGTCTGTGCACACGCTGGATTGAGCATCTCCAAATGTGCAGTACAGTGCAGTCCCACCCAGACTGATCACCACGGTAGCCAAGCACAACAGGAGGAGGAGCAGCCAGGAGTCTCCGCCCACCTCATCTGCATATCAGGTAAGAGGAAATGAATACAGAACCAGGACGAGGATAGTGTGAACCCTGCAATAATATAATCACGATCTGGTTCTTACCATGGTCCAGACCTTCTTCTGGCTCTCTGAAACGGACCTTGCGTTTGTAGATGGATTTAGAAACAGCAGGGGCAGAACTGTTGCATCCTTCTAGAGAGACTCTTCTCTTGAGGATGGACACGAGACCTGCAGCTGGTGTTATCTGCAGAAATTAGGCCAAAATTAGACAAACCTCTGCAGTAGCATCATTTATCCACTAGATGTCATGTTTAGAAGAGTAAAAGTAAACTATAAACTATATTCCAGGTTAGAAAACATTGAATTTATGCTTTATTTACCTGTAAAACAGTTTCACAATCTATAACAAGTGTTTAGATTTTATCTGCAGTAACCATAATGTGCATATGTGTCACCATGTGTTGCTATAAAACAAAGACAGCACATAAAGTTTATCTTGACAAAGTATGTTTAATGTATGTTGCATGATCTTTATCATTCAATATAAAGCTGGAATCTATTTGCATCATCTCATAAATAATGCTCATGACAATGAGTATTGGAGATGAGCATGAGAAGTCAGTTGTGTCACCACCAGTTTTGAAGAATGGAAAGGTCACAGAGAGGTCAGACTAAGAATGAGTGGACATTATTCACGAGCATCCTTCCAGCAAATCAATACTCAACGCCACGCATAAATCTTAATATTAATGCAACAAGCACCAGCCCATTAGAACAATACAGCAGACACGTAAAATTCACAAAGACATTTATTATCACTACTGCATATTATTAAATGCTTTAAAAGGATACTGTACTCAACATTATTTAATATTTCAATATCAAACATGCTTCAGATAAATAGAGATTCTCAAATACAACATTGTGTAAAAAATTGTAGGAAGAGTAGCTTCCATTCAGTTACAATAAGTTTGAGTTTTGTTCTAATTGTCTAAAAGTCTTTGTGTCTGGAAACGTGAAGTTTTATTGTGAACTCATTTCATCCAGAGATCTGCCTGTATTTGATGAAGTCTGACTGACTGAAAACAAATGTTTCCAGCACTGCAGTTTTACTTCTATAAAAATCTTCACAGCTTTCTTCATTTGACACACAAGACTTCTCACACATTTTAAACAAAACCTATAAAAATAAACCATTCAATCAAATGACTCAATATTAAACAGTTAGACAATGACAACCTCATTTAACCAGCACATACTGCACATAGTGAAGACTGTATATCAGAAAAATACTGACTCAGCAGAAGAGCATCGGCATCAACGTATCTTCAAAAAGACACAACTCACGACAAAGCTATGCCAAACACAACATCATAAACAATTTCATTCAAATTAAGAGGATTAAATTGATTAGAGATGTTGTTTACTGTTACCTCTTCTACCTGTATGCGCTTGGCCATGTCATCCAGCATGGACATATTTGTAACATCCACCGACTCCACCCCATGTCCCTCTTCTTCTGAATCAAACTCTGGAGCCTCTTGGAGAAGTTCCTGATCACTTCCCATCTCCTCCAGCTGCAGAGCCTTCCCCGTATCTTCTGTCTCCTCATCTCCATCATTCTGCTTTGTGTGAGTGACAGTCTCCATCATTTCCTGCCCTGTGTCCACAGCATCTCCTGTCTGCTCTATCATCATCGTCTCTGCAGGGACACCAGTGTCCATTTGGCCCATGATGTTTGCTGTTTGAGCAGCATCTATAGAAAACTCAACTGGTACAGACTCAGCCGGTGGTGTTGCATCCCTGTGAGAAGCTGCCACACTTCTGGTCTCTTCTTCTGCATCCTCACAGGCCGGAGAGGAGGAGCTGTCTGTTACCGCTGAGGAGGAGGAGAAAGGGGGTGTGGTTAAAGAGGGGGCGGAGTCATTATGCTCCTCATCCTGCTGGGATTGTGGAGCAGTGAAGCTACGATTGTCCAGCTGGGTGACTTCCTGTTGGGTGTAAATCTCAGGTGTACTGTGTTCCTCCATAGCCTTCCCTGTTTTACATGGAGAGACAGAGTGAGCACTTATAAAACCATATAATGAATATTCCACAGTCTGCCTGCATTTATTCCAATATTCTTCAGCTAAATCAATTTGACTATCAAGCTCTAGTACATAACAGAGCAGATCAATGGCAGACAATCTCTTCTGATACTGTATTGAGCCCTGTAGATCAATAATGCAGGACTCCTGCAGTGCTGGCTCTCTCTCTCTCTCTGTGCTCATGAATGCTCGCTGAGCACTGTGATGTTCAGACAGACCTTTGTGATGACAGCTCACTGACACTCACACCACAGGCGCTTCTGCAAGAACAGTCTAGCCTTCATTTTCTACAGAAACAAACTCTACAGTTTAAGAAGATTCTCAGCAGTTTAATGTTGAACAGATTCACTCAATATCATCACACTACAGATGTCACTTCCTGTGCCGTCAAAAATGATATTTGAAGTTTCTATTAGCGTTTAAGACAGGGCCAACCTGTATTAAGACAGCCGGGAGGATAAAACAGCAATTTCTTCAGTCTTTCATGAGACAAAAACGTTTCATAGCTGAGCATAAACTAAATTAAGCAGCTGTTCAAACTATACGAAAGTCTTCAGTGATGTTATGAGAGACATGATATTATGATAAGCCTCTGGACCAGAATTCCGCTGATCAAACTCTAACGTGTCTCAGAAGTAATGACACATGGTAACACACACCTGCTGCAGGAGTCCCAGCCAAACAGATCAATGTTCAACATACATCTGAACAGGTGGCTGGGCACAGGGTGCAACACGAGTGAGAATGTGTGTGCTGTTGGTGAGCGAAAGTGAAACCAGGTCACGGAACTCAAGGCAAGTAACAGAGTGTTCAGGTAACACACCCCAACAGTGAGAAAGAGACATGTCATCAATAAAACATGAGCTGCAGGTACAGGAGGGGCTGCCTCGGCTGCATGCACTGAATGTCTCTCAAAGGAAAGTTTATCATCAATGTAATGAAACGCCTCTATAATGACTTTGCTGAGGGAAAAATTAACCAATAATATCACAGCCTGTCATGTTCTAATCCAATCACGAAGGATAAAATGAAGTCCCACACTCCTAAATATTCAGCTTCACTCTGATATTTTTTAATTAAATGTTGTGAAGGCAGTATCATGTGGACACACATCATGTGACAGAAGGTGTGCTCAGAAGAGTGCAGAAGCTCAGAAGAGTGCAGAAGCTCAGAAGAGTGCAAACTACTGTCAAGAGTTTGTATCAGAAAATGAACATATAGTATTAAACTAAAATGATGTAGAAATTTCCCCTGAGGCTGATGGTCTATTTCAGTTGATCTGATCTGTCAGTGGAGAAATCAACTCACCTGAGCTGCATGAAAGCACTTGTGTGTAGAGGTCTTCTCTTGCCAGGTCTTCTCTGATCACACTATTCTTCTGAACTTTGGACACCACCTCACACTACCAACACACACATACACACCCACACACACACTGGTGACTTTTGCCCACTGATCTCTAAACATGAGTGTTCTCATTTCTCTTTAATTTCTCACATAAATCCATATGCACGTTCTAAACGCTCACACGAGCATCACAGAGTCATCTTACCTTCTCAGTGCTCTGTGCTGGTCTGCAAAAAAAACAGAAAGAATGAATTGTCAGTCAAAACCATCTTAAAGAGCTGAAATATCTTTTCTCTTGAAGTATCTTCTTCTCTCCATCTCTTTCGCAGAGGGACAACGTGCATGAAAAGAGGACGCAAATCTAATGTCCCCCTGCTCAGAGGGAATCTAATATTAGAGCGGCACATTTCTCATACTGAAACTCTAGAGCTTCAGTCTCAAATTGCTGAAGCACAAACGGCCCATATGCTGAAAACATTACAGAGCATGAGTGCGGAAATAAGACAGACAGGCTTCATTTAGGAGGGAGCTCAGGTGTGTGTGTCACAAACACACAGCTCTAACTCACATTTAAATCATCCAGTGGTCTGAGAGGTTAAACATTCACCTGTACTGTATTTACAGAGCTGCTAACATAGTTCACACACCTAAAACTGTAAAGAGTGCTGGAGATAAAAAATAACAACAAATGTCATATCCACTTCACAAAGTAATGTAGTTTAAAACCATGTGAAACTTGGAGGGAAAAGTATAAAATGAAGAATACAAAACAAAACAGAAAAAGAATTAACAACAAAAACCAAACCAACACAAACTAACAAACAAAAGTGCTAATAACTGACGTATAATACTAGTTACACTAAACTTATACTAAACTTCATAACTTCCATGAACAGAATTATTCTGACTCATTTTGATCCACTTGCATTCAGTTCATACTGCTGCTCAGCACAGGTCAGCTGTGTGCGTTCACTCACTGTCTGTGTGTTCTGCAGATGTGTGTGTGTGTATGATCTGATGTGTGTGTTCACTTACTGTCTGTGTGTTCTGCAGATGTGTGTGTTCACTTACTGTCTGTGTGTTCTGCAGATGTGTGTGTGTGTGTGTTCACTTACTGTCTGTGTGTTCTGCAGATGTGTGTGTGTGTGTGTGTGTGTGTGTATGATCTGATGTATGTGTTCACTCACTGTCTGTGTGTTCTGCAGAGTGTGTGTGTGTGTGTGTGTATGATCTGATGTGTGTTTACTCACTGTCTGTGTGTTCTGCAAATGTGTCTCAGTTTCTCCAGGTGTTTAGCATCCAGGTCACTTCTGTTTTCTCTGCTGTGCTGACGCTGACCAATCGAGCTCCATTGTCTCTCTGCTCAGATAATTACAATGATTGACAGAAACACTGGTTATAATGTGCATTAAGATATTGTATAAAGGCATCGATATGAGCACTTACTCCACTGCTCCTGCAGGGCGGCGAGGTTGGACAGCACACGCTCATGATAAAGTCTTTCTAACTGTATGAACCTGAGCGCTCTCTCATCTGGAAAAGTCCCAGGTTAAAGAAAATCTACAGCAAATGAGAAATCCCGAATCACTTCATAAACTTCAGAATGATACAGTGATAATATACATATGATAAGTCTTATCATATGTGATGATGAAAATAAACAGCAGCGATCAGGATACAATCCTCCTCACGCATGAACGACTCTGCAATCTGAAAGAGAGTTTGACCTGGAGTTATTAACCACTGAATTACACAACAAAGAACATCATAAAATATTAAATC
Organism: Chromobotia macracanthus; assembly: GCA_036877525.1. NCBI lineage: Eukaryota > Metazoa > Chordata > Actinopteri > Cypriniformes > Botiidae > Chromobotia > Chromobotia macracanthus. The sequence continues at coordinate 1,041,115 of JAZGTH010000102.1, forward strand.
AGGCAACACTCCATAATAACAGAGAGAGATGGAGAATGAGTGAGAGAGATACATATACAGAAAGAAATAGAGAATTAGAGAAAGAGAGAGAGACAGTGTGAGACAGAGAGAGAGAATGAGAGAGAGAGGAGTAACACACAGGAGACAGGGGAGGTGTAGCTGCAGTATTACACCTGATGGAGACACTGTGGCAGAAGCGGATGGTCTTTCTGCTCCTCCAGATCCTCCAGAGATGCAGTCAGAGAGTGGATGAAACTCTGGGGTGAAGCAGCAGCATCATGTGGCATCCCTTCAGGACTCATGAGACCCTCCGACACTGAACAGACAAACACAAAAACCTCTATTAAACTGACACACAGTTCTGCAATCTGACTGAATGAGACACTTTCAAAGCCATTACACAACCTGAAGAAACTGTGACTGCGATAGAATTTGATATTTTGAAGTAAGTTCATGGCATGTTCTTCTAATGCACATACAAGAACAAGATTGTGTGACTCTACACAATCGTTTAACGAGGGTCATTTTAGTATATTAGATAATATGATAAGAAATCTGTTGTTTTCAGACTGTGGTGTTTTCTGTTACCTGTGGGACTCGGGCTGGGAGTCGGTGAATCTCGCATGTGTCCGTCCAGCTCTGGAGAAAATGCTCCACTGTTACTATCCACTTCCTCATCTTCATTTTCCTCCTCTTCCTCCATCCTGGAACCATCATAATCCTCTCTATTATTATTGGTGTTGTCCAGTCTGGGAAGTGTGTGGCCTCCACGAGGACCCTGTTCAACTTCCTCCGCCTCCTCCACCAACCGGTTCTGGTTCTGGTCTGGACTGCGGCTGGACTCAAAGTGGTTTGGGAAGTCCGGGTCGGTCACTCCTACCCACTGCACCGGGCCGTCACTCTGCCACTGTCTGTCATCCATGAGACTGAGCTGAGCCAGAACATGAAGATCCACTTGAACCCCTGCAGGCCCTTCAGTGACGCTCCTGTGCAGCTGCTGGAGGAGTGAGAGTGTTATGACACTGTTATGATCGTGAGCCGTCATGAAGACTAAAGAACTTGCTGGCCATTAAATCATAGTTTACCCATAATTCCACTTCATGATGTCTGAGTGAATCAAAACATGTTCTGATCGTCTGTCATTTTTAATCACATTAATCAGAAATAGCCGCAACCAGAACTGATTTTCTATATCATACATACTGCTGTGCTTTGAAATGTCTTTCATCATTTCTCATGTCTTTCCTGTTTGTTACTGTAACGCTGCTATGAAGCTGTATCACATAAATCACTATACATGTATATAAAATATCAATACAGGTGACTTGATCTGACATGAAGAAACAATCTTTCTGACTGGACTGAGTTTAATCAAAAGAAACTCTGCTGCAGGGTGAGTGATATATAATCTCTCAACATTTTTCAGCTGTGTAATGTCATTTCTCAATATTTATGTATTTGCTTTGAAATGATTTAAAAGGTTTCTGTGATGATTCATTAAAAGACATTTTGAACTGATTTACAGAAATGAATTGAACCTGTCAACACAACACAAACAAACACAAGCATGACAAACTAGTTTGTGACAAATTTAGCAAAAATTCAGGTCATGATTCATGACTAAAGACACAACTCACAAAACAATGTGACTGCCATGAATGAATAACACACCACAGCCTAAAAATACTATTTCAAACAGATTAATCAACCTGAGTTTGGCCAAATAAACTGCAGTGAAAGGGGTTTTTGCTAAATATACAGTGCTAAAATCTGACAAAGTCTATGTTTCCATCTTTTATTCTCTGTCTTCCACCGATTGTTTAGTTTCCTTGAGTAGTGAGTTTACACACATGGAGATTATCCATGTTGGTCTCTGTTGGGCTGTTATTAAGGGCTTCAAGCTCATTTACATACAGTCTCATGACAGAGCAATACTACACAGCATCTTACAGATCTTAAAGTGACGGATTGTTTTTGATCTGCTCTGGGGATTCTGGAAGGGCAGAATGAAAGAATGAATATTATAATGTTTCAGTTCATCATGTGCAGTAAAGATGATGCTCAAGATAGCTAAACATTTAATGAACTGAACAAATACACTGTGGTCTCATCTCAGATAATGCACTATATTATTATTAAATGTTTTTTACACATTTAAATGTGTGCCACCCTTGGCCATTTTCACTTTCAAAATATGCTCTAAACTCTGTTCAGTGTCTTTTACCTGTAATATATGCATTAGCAGTCTACAGTTATGTTACAATTTACAGACACATCACAATAAATCACGTGCCGGACTGATGATTATAACTGCAGGCCACAGAAGATGGACACAGACAGGATGTTGCATGTAGCCCACAGGCATTTTGTCCATTGTATACATGTCTGTTTTAAACCAGGACTCAAAAGCTTAATAAAGTGGATTTTAATGTATGCAGTTAAAGCTGAGATAAAAAGGCAGATCCAGAATAACCTGAGGTCGGTCATGTTACAGCAAGTAGAGATTTAGTTAAAAACCCTGTTCATTCATCCTTAAGAAAACCTGATGAACAATCAAAGACAGCTACAGATCCTATAGTAACATTAAAGCCTGAAGGGCGAGAAAGAGAGCGATAGAGAGGTTTATTCATCCTGAAAAACAAGCACGACTGGAGCAGCTACACACGTTTATACACTGCACACTTTTATTCAAAGATACTGACAAATCAGAAATATACAATGATTTATCCCAACAGAAGAAATGCTGAAGTACAAGCGTCCAGATTTAGTTTCCTGTAGGTGAAAACATGCAGCACTAGCAATATTTAAACAGCTTTAAAACATCATTTATAACACAGAAAGCAGTGCATGCTATGAAAACAAGATCTGACCTTTGAGAAAGCTTGCATCCTCTGCAGTGTCAACACATTGAAATAACGCTGCCAACTAGTCTAACAGCTTCCCCAGCAAAATAGTGATTTATTTCCTCGTACACAACACACAGGAAGATATGAACACTTATAAGCAAAACTCTGCTTACATAACAAGCTGCCTGTTCTCCACCAGACCTAACTCAACATGCTTTCTGTTGTCTGTATGTGTTTGCTGATAAAACCTCCATCCACAGCAGACAACACGTCTGTCAGCAGCAGACCTGATCATAAAGCAGTGTTATTATCATCTCAAATACATGTTTCCTTCACTTCCATTTAATATTGCCATTATCACTCAAAGCAAAGCAATGATGAAGTGACACAAGCCCCTCAACACCTCCCTATTCACATCTACAGGTTATATATTCCCGCTGACAGGGAACATCCTCACAACACTGGCTCTCTAAACATTCTCTCAAAGTTACATGTTAACATAAGGTTAAAAATAGCGTTAAATAAGGCGAACATACAGGCGAACAACACAAGCTCCTGATACACGGCCGTCTGCAGAAGCGCTAACACGAGTAGCATCTACTGCACGACATGGAGTCTCACTCCAGCTCAATTCATGTGCAGAACTTCATCACAAGCGTCAGGACTCACGGATCGACGGGCAGGTGGACTGAATCCGAGCCGAGGTCTTCACCCAGCGCAGACGGGCAGACGGGCAGACGGACGGGCTGCGTGTTTCAGCTGCACGTCTGCGCAGTTCTTCCTGCCTCTCATCCGGGAACTTCAGCGGTCTGCGAAGCCCCGCCCACCATCATCCGGGTACTGCAGCAGACGGGACGCGTCATATCGCTCATACTGTTGCTTAGTAACCTTTCATAAACGCTGCTTAAATAATGTTTCTTATCCGGTCTGCTACATTAAACGTGGTTTATTGTTTATCTTCGTTTGCTTTTATTTGGATACATTTTAATTCTACATCGGGGGAAAGATCACCGGTGAGTCCAGCTTGCGCTTTGGGTTTGGACCAGCGCAGGATCGCAACACAATGACGTCATTCCTGACGTCAGGACGCGTTCATGTCGTGTCTCTATTCCAGCAGCTAACTCATCTGCTCGTAATGTCTGACCTCAGCAAATAAAAACATCACTGAGTCACAAAATGAAGCTTATGTTTTGACTGAACTTATCTTCACTCTTTACTGGTAAAGCTGTTGTGTAAAAGTGCCACAGTAAACATGACTTCTCATTTTATCATGCACAGACATCATTTAAGGGCACTGATGCTGCAGTTCTCATGTAACACTCAGCAGGGAGCAACCAGGGCAATAAAACGAACAAATATTGTTACTGTTAGCCATTGATTATGGTAATTGATGTCTATTCCTGTTATTAAATATTAAATACAGCAACAATTCGACACATACAACTTAAAGAAACAAATGACAAAATTCTTTTAAATAAATGACAAAATTCATATTCATCATATTAACTGGTACTGGTAGTGTCCTAATTATTAGGATTACAAATTGCTTTGAATATTTTTCACAGACTATCAAAGGGATCAGACAGGTTTCTGTTGTACTTTTAGCACACACCCAAACATCATGATTCAGTTTTCTGTCAGATAGAAGTTTTTGTCAAAGACTTTAAAAACGCAGCCAAAGTATTTACCATAAACAGACACGTTTGACCTCAAGCATGTTACATGAGTCTTTTGAAGCAAGTTTTTAATCCTCCAGCAGTCACTAACTGTCTCTGTGAAATAAGACGTTGTTTTTCTGTCCATGATCATTTCTGCAGGCAGAATGTTCCAGGATGTTGTCACCCATGGCCAGTGTTTTGGGTTTCTAGGGTCTCCTCATAAAGCCAGCTCTCAGTGAAGTTACCCGACTGCTCCATTAGCTCGAACAGACGCTTGTACTCATCAGGGTAAACGTCGCCTGTCAGAGTGTCTTCATGAAAGCCGAGCTTTGAAATGAGCTCTGACCCACTTCCAGGACTCCATGAGCTTTGGAAGACAGCAGACAAAAAATAAAACTTTAGAGTTTAGAACCTACAAATGACACTTATATGTGCAAAATTGAGAATGTACTTGAAACAAACATACTTAATTTGTTCAATCAATCTGCTTTTCCTTTTGGCGAGACATTGTTTCAGCATCATGACCAGTGTGCTGCCGTTGAAGGGTGTGAGGTGAGAGCTGAACAGATCCTCGCGGGGTGTTATGCGCACCAGACAGAGGTTATCACCCTGAGACAACTGGAAAAATAAAGGCTTAAACACCGGCAAGAGGCCTCAAACTTGAATTCAATACTTATTAAATACGTAAAGAATTTTTTCAACATATTGTGTTTTTCAATTCAAATTCCATTACAACAAAATTTTGAAACTCTGTTGCAGATTATCTTTTACTGCCCTTTACCATAAAACAATGCTAGTTCATATACACAAACTGCAGCAGGAAATACTGATACACTGTGCATCATATGTAGATTTCTAGAGTGATATGAAGCAACACTTACTGAACTCTTTGAGGTGGATGTCCCATTTTTCTTTGCTGTTGTCAGAAAAGATGACAATGGCTCCTAATAATAATGACAAAGCAGAAATGCTTTATAATGGCAGCAGTACACAGACACATCAGACAAACACATCAGTCAATTGTATCAATGGATTTTTTTATAAGAATACAGTGATGGAAACAGACTCCAGGTCTCACCTCATGCAGTAACTCAATGTCACAGGCCATCTGCCACAAAACACTGTAAGCCTGATAGTTCTTATAATCCCTGGGACGTGTCACTAGTTTCTGTCAAACAAAGAATGAAAAATCAAAATCCAAAAAGTTTCCTTAAAATTCTGTGTGAAGTCATGTGATCTCACCGTGTATTCCTTCTGACTGATGAACATGATCAATTCCACACGTCCATAGCAGAAGATAGACAGACGCTCGAACAGGCAGTAGATCAGCTTCCACATCATGCTCCTCTCGTTCCTCTGAGAGAAGATCCCCACAACCTTCACTGGGACATCTGCGTCCAAAACGAAGATAAACACTGAGCTAATATCGCTAATGGTAAGATGTGATAACTATTTGTAAGTCAATTCCTGCTTAATTCTTCCAAGAAGTATGAGTGTTAGGAACACTAACCTGATGTCCACGATACCTCAGAGATGCCGAGGTTCGAGAAGAGCTTCTCTGAGTACATGGCAGGTGGTTTCATGCTTCCATGACCGATGGGATCAAGTCTGAAGAAGTCGCAGTGAACTACATCCAGCTGCCCCTCCAGTTTGCTCTCCAGGGCCTGAAATCAAAGGTCACTGAGATTAAATGGGTCAGTTTAAACTGATTTTAAGCAGAACACCTCTGAGTGTTAAGCCTATATGCCAAGCATACCTGCAGCTCAGGAAGGAAGTGTCCATCACTTTCCAGTGCAACCACTCTCTGAGCTCCACGGTTCAACAGAGCTCGTGTCAGCACTCCAGGACCTGCAGAAAGAGATAAGGTCTTAATGAATATCTCTACAAAAACTGTGATGTTTAAACACAACAGCCGACTGAAGACACAAACCTGGGTTACATTCAAATATAACAGATTTTCCATCCTCAATGTCTTCAGCAAGATGATCAGTAATGATTCTTGCGAGGGTGGGGTCTACAATAAACCTTCTCAAGCTTTTACAGGCCAGAGCTTTGTGTGTGTTCTCCTCCACATCTCCCAGATCCAGCAGGTCATACCGACAAAGGGGGCGGACCTGACCCTTTAGAGGCAAGGCCACAGCGGAGAGGTTTCTCTGAACAGCTCCAGTGGATGAAGAACTTCGCTCGGGTCTGCTGGACTGAGCTGGGGTCTTTCTCGACCCGGAGAAAGAATCTAGAGAGTGAGCTGTTGCAGAGGTGGATAATGTCCTGTGTTTAAAAGGCAACGCGTGGGATGGTGCAGATCTCAAGGTTCCCCACAGAGTTCTTACAGTCAGGAGAAAGAACCGACATCCACCACGTGTGGCCATGTTAACAGTGCAAGCACTGAGCTCCCTAAAATCATATGCAAAAAACTTTCCGGTCAGCAAAACTGTAAAGTGTTATTGCATAAATGATGTACAGTCTCTAGCAACTTAAAGTGAAAAATTATATTTACAGTAGATGTTTCCTGATATTACATTTCAGGCTTTTGTCAACTGACATGCATTCTCAGGACTAGGAATCACAACTTTTTTATTTGCTTACTTATTATATTTATTACATCTTCAGTATGTTTATTACAGACATTTCATATTGGCTATTCAGGTATATCAGGAACTGCATTTACAGTAACACACAATTCAACTGTATACATGAACAACATGACTATAACTCTGGCTGTCTGGTAACTGCACCTCACCACACGTTTGTAGTTCTGCGCTTTCCTGATCCACACACACGCACATCAGGTGGTGAGATAAAGGTTTCACATCAGTTTCATTCAAACTAACTCCAGATGCTGCGGGTCCGACACGCGACCCACACTAGCGCGTGACATTGAACCCGCATGCTGTTGACCTGCAGCGTCGCAACGCTATTGGTGGAGGCGCAAGAGCATACGTAATAATCCCGCGACACCTGATATGGTCGCACCAAAAGTGCGTCACATCCGCGCATGTAAGAGCCTGTAAATGTTTTATTTATGCGTGCCACAATCTGCTAATCCTAATGCGAGTTATTTATACATCTGGAAATATAGCACTTACTGGACATTTCTGTGGTTGATTTTGAGGTGAATTGTAAATGTTTTGCGAGACATTGTTTGATTTTTTGGCTGTGTGGTAACAGCCTCCGCTGGTGAGTGTTGGACTGTTTCTAGGAGAGATCAGAGAGATGATGCATCTACAGTTTTGCGCATGTCAGATGTTTTATTAAAAGCCATGCAGCAATAATCGTGCAGGTTTTAGCTGTATCGTTACCCAGTGATGCTGCTCTTTAACACAACTGATGCTTTGTGTGACCTGTGAGTTGGTAGCGAGCACGTCTGTGCCAATGTGTGGGTACTTGCATGATGCATCTGTGGCCACCAGGAGGAGCTGCTGCTCTTCCTCTGCAGCTGGAGCTCAAGGTGTCTTGCTCCTGAGTTGTTCCCCGACATTGGGAATCGAAACAGCAACCTTCTGTTTACAAGTCTGACTAACAAGTGGGCCACAAAAACATCTAGTTATCATTTTTAAATGTGTTATTAAATTTAAATGTGTTAAACCATGACATTCATTTTTCAGACTCGTGAACTCTGTGGCTCAAATGAATCATAAGTTGCCAGCTTGTACAGGATATGATGTTATGCTGTTTGTTAGAAATGTGTTGGTGCCTGGACCACAGAGCCGTCTGCTTTACGAAAATTGATCAATTATTTTTGTTTGTTTGTTGGAAAAAATTATAAGGGGCATTTTAATGAAATTGAGGCTAATGGCTCCTTGCCTCTGTTTATTTCTAATGAGCACTAATGACTCTGGCTGGAAACGTAAAGGAGTTCCAGGGTTCCTCTCCAGTAGCCACAGAACTGAACACAAACAAGCAAACAAACCATTACTGCATCTGTACATGACAGAGACAGACTGCAGGTGTGTGTGTCAATATGACACCTTCTTCATTTTATGGTCTGTTAATGATGGAAATATTTGAAGTATTTTAAAATGTTAACAAATGTAATTAGAAGATATTTCGGCTATTTTCCATATTTTTCTGACCTTTTTCATTTTGTTCTAATCAACACACAAATGATATATTTAATTATGTGTTTAAATAACTGATTTTAATCAGGAGTTTTTCAGCTGTATTTTATTCGCAGGCAGTTCTCAGTTCTTCATCTCTTATCACCTGTATAGTTCAGTCTCTCTCTCTTTCCTGTGGTCTTTGGTGCATTGCTAATATGTGGCTATCAAAACTGTAACTATTTCTGATGTCTTTTATTGTATATGTGGGGGTAAAAGCAGAAACGGGCCGTTTTTGCAGTGCAGGTCACTGGCCACCGGTTGCTTTCACAATGCTTCAGTGTCTGTTCTTTAAATCTGTTGTCATGGAGTGATCTCACTTCCTGTATGATCAGTCAGAAGCTCAGCTGGCACATGCAGTTTTAACTCAATCACTTTACTGTTTTGTGTGAAGAAACACAATCTGATCCTGAACATATTTTGATTATTAGACCACAAGAGTTCTGTTCGTGCCTTTTCACAGTGTATTAATGATTCTTCACTCACAGATTACATGAAACATCATTTGTTAAACTGCATTGCTAGGAAATCTTCCATAAATGAAGTAAATGTCTTTTACATTCATCTTGTTCAGTTTTATATTAATGGAAACATGATAGTTCTATAATAGTAGCAGCCTGGCCTGCTCTGTAATTGTGTAGAAGTGTGTTTGGTTGTGTTAGCCTGATGAGGTCTGTCTGTTCTGTCTCTCTGAGGTGTGGTGAGGTGTATGTAAAGCCCTTTAAAGATATTGGACTGCCATGAATATCTAGCAGAATTTGACACGGTCACTTCATGTGAAATTTAATGAGCATTTCTGTCCAACAATACTGATTTTCATCTTCGTTTCCTTTATGAGCACTTATGAGGCAGCAGTTATCAGAACAACTCTCATGAAGTTCATGTTTGTTTGTGAAATCGTTTGTATGATGCTCCATTTAATTGTTCTTGGCTTCATTCATCCTCACAGAAAGACTTGTGGCAGAACACGAGAGAATTCAAATGTCGAAAGCGCCTCCAGCCCAGAATCCCCACCAGCTCAGTCCGCCTGGTCACGAGAATCATTTTCACACTGGTATGTGACATCAGAGCACCTGTCATATCGAGAGCAGGGCCGCATCAAACATGTTCAATGCATGCGCTGCATTGAAGGACTGTGGCAGCTGGTGTTTAGCCATTGGCTCAATGTTGTTACTCTCATCTTCTCTTTTTCCACAGCTCAGCCAGTCAGAATGTGACGAGCTGTATTCGATAACAACACCAGTCTCGTAAGTTGCTGTCTGTTTTCTTACAAGCATCCAACACATTGTCCTAACTAGGTTTCATCAATAACATGTTGTTCCCCATTGAGTATTACTTGAATATAATTTAAATTAATTTTGTTAATTAATGTAAACGTTGTGATATTGCATTCTGTATATTGCATTATTTAGCTATTACTAAGTTATTGTATGTTACATTTTTTTCAGAGTCGTGCAGTTATACATTATACATTTTATATATATATATATATATATATATATATATATATATATATATATATATATATATATATATATATATATATATATATATATATGCTTTGGATAAAAGCGTCTGCTAAATGACTAAATGTAAATGTATATACTGAATAGAAGGCTAACAGTTTGCAGCACCCGGTAAAATTTATAATGCCAGGTTGAAGAATTAGATTTTCAGTGATAGAAAGTGAATAATTGTCAGTTCCTAGCAGGAGTTTATTGTATCATTATGAATTTTTCTCAGTACGGGCCCTCAGTGAATATTGTGGAGAAGAAATGTGTTTGTGTGTGTGCGTGTGTGTGTACGCGTGTGTGCATGCATGTGCGTGTGTGCTGACATATGCCTGGTAACATGGGGCACATTTTATATTGTAAATCTATCCCAACACAATTTTGTCCTGACATCAACTCTGTAATTTAATCAATGATTATGTTTCCCATAATTCATTTCAGCATGTTCTTCATCAACAAAATGTGACTAGCTGCACACATTTTAATTACTGTTAAAATTACACCTGGTGCAGTTTGTGTACACAAACCTTAACACAACCACATCGAATTAAGAGAAGACAAAGTTTCAAAATCATATATAAAAACAGCTTTAGCAGTTGGCCAGACACAACCAAATATTTATAGGTTACTGTTTGTGTGTGTGTGACAAACTGTGTTCAGTCACACCTGCGTACGACTGTGGCGTGTTGCTGATATGGACAAATAAAGAGTAACAATGAAACGTTGACAGAGTTTAACTGCTTAACACCTGCTCAGTTCCTTCTCCTGACTGCTCTGTAACCCTGCAGTACACACCACAGAGAAACCGCGCTGTATCCACACACACCTCCAACATTCACTTCAGAGAAAGAGCAGATCGTCAGGTCGTGGATGAGGGGTCATTAAATCTAAATTGACTTAAATGTGCTTAAATTGTGCTTAATTCATCACCGCTTGCTAATATTAAAAATGTGTGGACTTATAAATCTGCATCAAATTGAAGCTTTAGAACTTTCTTGCCTTTTCTGTGCTATTTCTTCATTATATCCAGTTATCTGGATCAGCGCACATTCAGTGCTCAGTCTAGAATCTGCGTTAGTCACTCAGGTTTTAGAAATGACAGGTTTCAGACTCATGGCACGTCAGTCCCTCTGGATATGAATGTTGCTCAGACAGTGTTGATGGATCTAAGGAAAGTAAACACAGATGAGCTCCAGTGCACAAGCTGACTGAAGGCACCTGTATGGTCTGGAGGTCATGTTCTCGCCATACAGTCAACATCTGGAGAACATGCAATGAAAACTTCCACAATAAGACCAGCAACATCCGGTCAGTCAAGTCAGTTTTGATTCCATGTTCACCTTAAAATGCTCTCCAGCTAGACAGCTTACTAGGTTTGAAACAGAGTGAGGGAAGTTTTTTAATCAGACTCTCACTTGGTGTGCAAGTGACTGTATTTTCTCATGTTTACTCTGTGAGGACTGTCAGAGTGATTGTCATCTTCACTATAACAGTTGATGGTTCCATCTATCTACTGAGATTTCCAGACGCTTTACATCATTCCAATTAAAGTTCAGACTGGACGCAGCCGACAGACGTTGGCTTCTATCAAGTCTGTTTGTTCTTGCCATCTGGAGTAAAACAAGACTGTCATTAAATTTATATCCCTGCATTATAATCACCCGTATCTTCTGTTCTTGATCACCGATGACACACACAGATATATCACAGATATAGTCTATAGTCTTATAGTCTAAACACATTTTTCCACACATGCTGTCTGTGTGGGTTCTGCGTTTCTCTCACTGTTTCACACTGTGTTGAATTATCTCTCACCCCAGATCGTAGCTGTAATAAGATAATGAATGATTTATGATCTGTCTGCTTTGTTTGCTTGAATTTGTCGCTGCAGGCTGAGAGTTGAGCTTTTTGGCAGGAGTCTGAGTGTGTAATTAATTATATCTTGATCTTTTTTCTTTGTAACGAGTCTTTACTGTAATGTGGGATGAAGTTATTGACTATGATACTTTTGCTTTGAGTTTTTTCTTGATTTACAAAAGATGAAACAGTACAAGTGGGTATAACGTGTAATTTTTTCATTTAGTCATCATGAAATCAAAATATATATTCTTTATTTCTTACTTTACTTTAGGGTTATTGTAGTGTTTTCCGTGCACATCATCATTTTGTTATAATTTATGTTCTCTCGTAATCTTTAATCAAAATCTGAAAATGTATTTCCCATCTAGAAATTTTTGTTATGCTTGTTGAAGCATCATTTATAGTACGATGTTTATCTAGGGGTCTGTCGTATCATGTGACAGGAAGTGATGTAACACTGATTTATGGTTACAGGTGCATGAAAGAAAACACAGCGGGGAGGTGAAAATGAACAGTAATGTTTTTAGACCTCACACAAGTGTGTGTGTGTCCCATAAGCACTAAAGGAGCAGTATTTATTTGACAGGCTGTATGGTGCAGTTGCACTCTGGAGATGCTGTGTACTGTATAACTGTGATTGTGTTGTGCACAGCTCGAGTCTCAGCTGCATTTTTAGGGGAAAATTAATGATCTGTTCTGAAATCCACTGGCTATTTTTTTATTTCATGAGACACAAATTGCTGCAATATTTCAGCACAGCGTTGTTTTTTAATTTACGAGACTGTACAAAAGTGCTGTGATATTTATTTAAATATGCCATGGAAACCCAAACGTAAAACACTGTTATTTTAATGGTGTTATTTTTAACTGTTATTATAATGGTGAAACCACAGTTTCTTTGAAGTATCATGATATTTCCACCTGATTCTATGATTGTACCAGCAGAGTATTTTTTGTAGTAATATTAGAATGTATCTTATGATATTAGTTGAAATTGTTTATTACAAATGAGCAGACCTTTACCAGCAGTGTTAAGCATATATTGTTTGTAAATTTATTAACGTTATTTATGAGTTCTGACATGCATACACCCCCCCCAACCCCCAGCTGCCAGTCAGTTACCATAGAAACATACTCTTGACATGGCATGTCTCTCTGTCTGTCTCTCTCTCTCTCTCTTTCTGTCTCTCTTTCTCTATCAGTGAAAAGGTCTCAGTGTTTCAGTATTGCACACTGTTGTTTGCGGTTTATAGAAGTGGAGGTTTGTTTGTTTATTTGTTTTCTTACAGCTGATTTGTAATAGTATGACTTGGCTGATTTACATGCATATACTGTACATGGATGGATCTAATGCGAGTTCTGCGGTTCTTCATCTCTTTCTTTGAATTTCCGCAGCCTCTTAATGTCTTTATGTCAGTCTAATTTTATTGAAGCTGGAAGAATTTATTGAAGAATTTATTTTAGAAAGAAATGGAGATTAGGATCAATCTACTGCAGCCAGCATGTCAAACCATGCGATGCAGCAGAAGCCCATCAGTCTGGTGCATTGATGCACTGGGCTGCAGCAGAAATGCCATTAGTTACATCTTAATTAGTTTAAGTACAAGCTTATCTTATAAACTCCAGTGGCATTGTTTAGACAGTATGCAGTTTTTATAAGACTGATTTTTATATGAATGCTTTTTCACATATTTGTTTAATTAACTCTGTCTCTCTCTCTCTCTCACACTCTATCTCACTCTCTCTCTCTCACTCTGTTTCTGTCCACTGTGTGTAAAACAAATTCACGACTGAATCTTTTATGGAAATTGTTTTCAGCTGTGATAATCAACCGTTCTTTCTCCACATTTAATCATAATTACTCGTCAGATGTAGTATAATAATGATTCACTAGAAAAATGCCATATCTATTCAAAAGAAACATTTATACTAAAATTTTTAATAAAAAGCACCCGGATACTGAGAAAGTATGTTTGATTTTACAGTCTACAGAGTTTTATAGTACAGAGTTCTGTGTACTATAAAAAAGTTTTAAATACCAGTGTAAGTACATTGTTTCTTTGTGAAGAGAAATGTAGAGAAATATCTTTCTCAGAATTTTCTCAGAAAGTTTTGTGCAGTGCTATACAGACCCATGATAGTTGCACAATCTGTGTACGTAAATATTTAAAAAACATAAATATTTGACTCTTGAGTGGCGTTGAGTCACACCACCCTGCAGAAAAGTTTGGGTAACTGCTGGTTATTCTAATAGGACAGATAGAGTAATCACTAGATTTAGCAAAATAGCTTTTCTCTCAGAAGATGCAGCTCTGAATACTAACTGTACCAGACAGCAATAAATCACCAGCCCCAAATGTCCAAAACCTCATGACAACATCTGTTTGTAGAGCTGCAGTTTAAATAGAACTGGGCCAGTAGCTCAGGGGATCGTCCTGCCTCAATCCAACACTATGTTCTGTTTTTATTATGAGCTTTATCCCCTCTCTCTCTCTCTCTCTCTCTCTCTCTCTCTCTCTCTCTCTCTCTCTCTCTCTCTCTCTCTCTCTCTCTCTCTCTCCAGAGGCAGTAACAGACTAATTCTAAAAGAGACTTTTTTTAAATTGTACATCTATTTTTTTTATTGTTCTCCATATATTCTCATATATTCTCCATATATGTATGTATATTCTCAGAGTGCATTAGTGACTCTAATGCCATTACCTTTTTACCCTCACTATAATATCCCTCACTACATCATCCTTTTTATTAATGAATAAATCATCTGTTATTATGCTTAGATACATAATGAACATAACCTTTCTGTTAAATGACTGCACACTAGTTGAATTTATTCATCTGTGCCCTGAAAAATCTGCTTATTGTTTTATTATTGATATTTTTAAATGTTTGATTTCAGCTTTTGAAAAGTTCTTCATTGCTACTTGACTGATCCAGATTATAGATCATATAACACTGATTCTGGAAGTAAAAATCGCAGTTATTCTTCCATAGACAGGTATTTTAAATTGATCTAATTATTTATTTTTTTACTTTTTCTAAAGTTTGTTTGTTTGGTTTAAAGGTATAAATGTGTTATTTTAGAATTGTGTTTGGAAATGCCAGTGGACATATATGAGAAACAAATTCTTTCAGAACCAGGGCTACAGAAAAAGTGAATGATCGCTGCTCAACTCAAGTGTAGTTTTATGTTCAGTTTTCAGTAATGTGGGTGTCTGTTGAAGGCCACGACTGACTTGCTTCATTTTACAACAGAAAAAAGCAGTTTCAATGTAGTGAATTGATCTAAACCCGTAACCATGTGTAGCTTTCCCTAGCATACATCAGCACTTTCACATCCACTGAGGCCCAGAGGGAACCGGGTTCCGGAAATGAGGGCTCCGTGTCGAATCCTCTGAGATGACAAATGAAGCACTGTTACAGTCTGAGCTGTGAGAAATTAATTAACTCTTCTAGCTGGTATCAGAAGGATCCCATAGTTGTTTACTGCATGCGGGTTAGTGCTGGCGTGAGCCAGTGTATCTTTAATGATGCTGCGGGATGCAGTGAGCGGGGAGCCTTGATACACCAGTACACATGTAGCCGAGCTGAGAGGGAGCAAATTAGGGCAGAGAGCTGATGCTCTCTGAGTAAGGACACGGTCACCGGCTGCTTTTCCCCAGAGCTTTGGCCGGATCAGTAAGGTGTAGAGAGAAGCTGTCTTTTGACAGCTCTAGCAGAGGGTCATTTTTTTCTTACTGTAGGTCTCGTTTTGAAGTCTTTCATTAGTTCACCTCGTTGATCACCTTAAAATGTCCTTCAGTTTGTTTAGTCCATGGCTAATTAATTTGAGTTTCTCTTGAATGGAAAACTGAATTTCTAAACACCCCAGAATCTGCCAGTGCCAGAGAAAACAGATGCCCCTTGTGATGTTTAATGCATTAAGAAAGCATCAGAGGAGGCTTCGACAGGTAATTTATTTCATTTGCTGGCATTGCAGTCAAATAGCTCATTATTCCATTATTAAAGTCAATATGAAATGACTCACAACTCTTGTTGGGTGTGACCTTATTTTACAGTGACAGGAGGGGTGAAAAATATCAGACATTAGTTTAGCCGAAAAACATTTTTTAGAGGTAGAGATAAAAATGATGTTCAGATGAGAGATCATGAAGACCAGTGAATTAAGATCTGCAATGTATGTCAGTGTGTCTGCGTGTCTCTTATGTGTGTTCGGTTGCGTGGTCAGAACACAGAGGAGAACTATGATGAAACATTTTCTAAGTGTGTCTTCAGTGATAAATGTGGCCATTAGCGAACAGAATGGAAAGCCAGTAGGGAGTCTTTCCATTTACTGCGTGTGTGGTTTCACCAAAACATTAAACAGTTTTCCTCTTCAAATGTTTTTATTTTTGGCTGCTCTGTGCAGCTCCTCTGAGGGACTTTCTTCTGAGAATGGAAAACACAATTTCATTTTCTCTCTCCGCACCAAACCAAACCAGTGAAATACAGTTCATGTTATTCTACAGATTCATAAAACACTCAGAGAAGAGTTATTTCATTCAGTGATGTAACAAAATAGTTCTTTAACTGCAAACAATCTCATTTTTGTTGTTTCTTTTCATTAACTGGAGTTACAGCCCTTATAAAATAGATTATCTTCTCCTGGGAGCTGTACAGTGAATGTAGTTAGGTTTCATATAAAAAGATTAAATATGTGTATAATTGTTTTTAATCAGTGAATTTTACTAGGGACATTACTATTGATTAGTTAGGCTGGTTACTTTAGCTGCTTAAGGTCTTTAGCTGTGTACTGTCTTACTACATGTATACATGTTGGGATACAGTGTTAGATTTTGCATAACTGCTGTCATCTATACACAGTTAGAAACTCTTCAAGCTGACATTGCTGTATCATTTGCTCTGCATTACCTTGTCTGTGTTTGTTTGAGTGGTGGACAGCAGTCTGTCAGGCTGTTAATGAGTTTTTGTTAAATGAATGAATGTGCATCTATATTTAACAAACACACTGTGACCGCGGGTCATTTTGCAGGGCTCTGTTTTGCGACGTTGTGAGTCTGTGTCACACCGTGAGATGGATGGGGGTAATTTTCACGGCTCTGGGTAGCAGTTTATCACGAGAAACAAATAGGGACCTTAAATCACCATGTCTCATGAAACACAGCAGACACGGACGTGTCGCATGCTCACACGCATCTCGCTGCCCTCTCCTCACACTGTGCACATGCTGACATCTGGGTGCAGGTTTAAACTGAAGGATCGCTGCACCACATTCACTGATGATCACATGTATTTGTATGCAGGTTCTAGTTTACAGTACCAGTGTTTGTAAAGTACACAGGGGACACAGAAACTTTGTATTTAATAGTGCTTAGGGAACGTTCTCAGAACACTGGCTAAAGATCTTATAAAGTTCTCTCAAAGGTATCACAAAATTTTTTTGCATTAACGTTAGCAGAACTTTTTTTAATGTTATGCTTTCTCAGAAGGAGCAAAGCATATATGTGGAACTGTTAAGACTAAAGTGTTTTGAATGTGTATGATTGTGTCCTGTAAAAGATTCTGTGAACTGTTGTGAATTGTATAAGGGTCAGACGTCAGTGTAATAGTTTTAAGTTACTGTACTAGAGCTACAAAAGGTGACTGTCATCTGAGAATTTAATGTGGCTCGTCTGTGAGATAATAACTTAATCAGCTCTTCAGACATTGTGTTGTGATGACAATTTGAGGACAGTGTCATCGCATCCTCTCATGTGCGGAAGGAAACAAGCATTAAATTATAATGACGATATTAGACCTGCGATGTCCACCTAGACCTGCACAGAGGAGAAAATTACAGAGGCAGATGTCAGATGTCCACAATACCCACAATTCTTAGCAAAAGAAATGCTACCTTTCAGAGAAATGATTTGATGAATGCAGTTGTCTTGTCTGTGTTGTTGTATTTCCTGTTGAAATCAGGTGGGACATGCTGAAACATGATTTCTTTATAAAGAGCTAATGGGCTTTAGTTTAAGCAACAGTCTGTATGTTTTTCTACAGTATGTAGTTTAAACACCACTAAACGGATGTTTAAAATAGCCACAACTCATCTGACACTTCCTCCTGTCTTTATACAACAGAGAGACAAATAGAGCAAGAGAACGAAGAAAATGATGCATCTAAACTTAGCTGAGATGAAAGCAGCTTCTCAGTGGAGAGGGCAGAAGGTCTCCTAAACCAATCAATCCAGAACAAAGCTTGATGTTCTCCAAACCCAGCACTTCATATGAAAGCAGTGAGATGTTTGATCTCAGAGTCCAGGAACAGCAGCACGTTTGCTGAAACAGACAGTTTCTGCTCTTGTGTTCACATGATGTAACGTCTCATTAGCAGAAGCATGAAGTGATCAAAAAATTGATGGAGCTTGAGCTCCTGCACTCATAATACTGCTGTCATGTGTTTGAAGAAAAAATGAGATCTGAAATCTGGTTCGAAATGTCTTTAAGATGCCGTTGGGTTGTAGTGGTAAACAATATCTTGGTAATGAAGTCTCAGTAGCATCTCTCTTGCATGTCAATTGCACACCGCGCATGTATACAGAGTGCTTAGTAAAATTGTCCACGTCTGTGTTGGTAATGATGTTTTAATGAAGTTAAATGAAGTTACATGTAACATTGTGACTAATAATCAATAGTTCACATCACTGTTGTGTATCTAACCCAGTCTCATGAAACCGCCGGTCTGTCTCAAACGCCTTATCCTGTCAGTGTGGAGGGTTAACAGTGATGAGAAACATGATTTGATTTAGTTTTGATTAATGGAACTGATGTTAATCGAGTATGAGTAAATCAAGGCTTGGGTATTCACAACTGTATTGATTAAGCAGTGATTGTGAAATCAATACAAAAGATCAGGCTGATATATGTGATAGTCCTGTGACATAGAGTGAAAGACAGAAGTATGGGACATTATTGAAAATCTGTGATTTAAAATGTATTTTAAACCTTTCTTTAAGAAGTATTGTGATCCTTTTAAAACGAGTAATTCTAATGATGGGAAATTAATAAGAAATATTTAAGATTGTGTACTAGATTATATATTTATTTATATTATTATTTTACCCCAAATATGTTTCTTTTAGCCAGCATTTTTAAATCACATCATTTATCTCAGTTTATAAATGTTTATTCACAATAATTACTAATGCTGGAGTTCCAGTCTCACACACCAGCTCTGTGAAACCACACAAGAGTCTGTCATTAAAATTACATGTCAAATTTTAAAGCATTTTAAATTCCAAAGCATACTGTGCAAAAGAACCTTTCATTCCCAAAATGTGTATGATCCAATGAGAGAAGAATCTCAGTCTTTGTGTCTTTGTGTTTTATTAAAATGAGATGTCAGCCTTCAAAAGCAGTGAATATAAGAGAGTTCATTATGATTTCTATTCTAACTCACACAGGGTGGGAGATGGAGAGCTGCTGGTAAGACGAGTTGTGTTTAATGATGATGTGCTGGAACACTCATGATTTCTCATCAATAACTCTTAATGTGTAAAGAAACTAAACTGGCAGGAATTCGCCTGGTTACTTCCCCTTAAAGAGTCTTCTGACAGTAATGAAATTCTGTGTGAATCAGTTTTATCTCCCATCATCTAGACATGCCCTCAGAACTGACCTGACTTCATTACATTTTGACATGCCATTGTAATATATTTATAATTTTAGCATTACATTCATGTTTAAATACACAAATGCTAATTCGGTTATTCTAATTTCATGCAAATCTTTATTTTAAATCACAGATGAGGTTTCTGAAGTACACCTTGATTAAATTTCCTAAGGTTTAATGAGAAGTCACATTAGCATAACATTGTAATGCTGTATCAGCAGACCTGTACTGTACATGCAGCTTAACTGTGTGTGCTGATGAAATATATGCAGTTTCATTTAGTCTTGTTTGGCTCTTTTCTCACCGAAACATTTTAACTTTATTAACTTATTTTAATAGCCTAAACTAGCATGTGTGAGGTTATCATCAGAATGTTTGCTGCTTTACAAACAAGTTCATTTTAAGTTACACATTAGCATTAGTTCAAAGTACAAACATATTTAAATCTGAAAATATGAAAATGGCATTCATTTTGTAGTGAAAATACTAATCATTTTGTCCTTGATTTCTGTTAATCTCTAGTAATTGAAACAAATGTCAGCTATTAGACTGTTTGACTAATTTGACACGTGGGAGATACACAGACAAGAAAATTAAGATACGACGCACTGCTAATAAATCATGCAGGGCTGTCATGCAGGAAAAAGGCCATCTAAATGTTCCTGATCATTTTACAGAGCTCCATTTGGAGGAACGTACAAGCTCTTCCTTTCTGTCAGCCTGAGGCTGTGATCAGGTGTCAGGAGTTTATCACAGGCTTGTAATGCTTTAGAATTAGTTGTCTGTAAACGTGCCTCGTCTGTTCAGGTAATGCAGGACAAGCGAGGTTGGCTTTGCATCTCACATCACTTAATAAATCAGAGTGAAGATGTTTTTTAAAGATAAGGGTGATCGGGTTGGAATTGAAAATAAGGTACTTGGCCAACTCACTTGGCCCTAGGATTTGTTTCAAATCTTAGTGAACCATCTACAGAGACAGCATTTTAAGACATCCAACCTTTAGATTCATTCCTGATGCATTGCAACAAGCCCAGTGACAAAAAAACTATAAGATGGTGGAGAATGTGAGAGAAATGTTGATTGTAAATATATTTTATTTTACTGATAGAAAGCTTTGCAACATGCCAAGGTTAAATGCAAATTGGCAGCTAGGAAGTTGACTAGGTTTTGTAAGCGAGCTGAAGTCTACCTGAATGATCAGTTGTTGTGTGCTGCAGACTGAATACAAGAAACCATTCTCATCTCTATAAATGTTCTAAACATTAAAATATCTTTGAGGTTGAACAGCTCAGACTGAAACAAAGTTTTTTTTTTTACTTTAAAAGTAAATTTGAGAGAATTTGTGGTGAGTTTTATCTTTCTTCAGTTTTTACTTATTCTAGAAACTTCAGGTAAAGTGTGATCTCTTAGCAGAACAATATAAAAAGCCTCAGCTTTGATGAAGTTTATTATTCTGTTTGTCAGAGCTTGTGTAGGATATTCCAGAATAATGGCACAGTTTGAACAATGGAAAACTGAGATCAAACTGGAGCACATTCAGTTTATCTCAGATAATGGAGATTCAGCTGCCAGTGGCACAGTGTGGCTCTGCTCCACATGCACAGATGTGTTCATGGACTTTCTGACTCAAGCTGAGATGAAGAAAACCCTCCCAATACTCTTTTATCAGGAGAATGTTTTAATCTAGTAAACAGGTTACACAAGCACGTTTGTGTTTCAGTTAGACTGTAGTGCCTGTATACAGTAACGGGCTGTGATGTCTGCTGTAGATTCTGTGTTTGCACACTGGGAGAATAAACGTAACACTTGGTTGGAAAATATCGATACATTTTGAACATGCGCAGGTGAACACATGAGTGCGCACACACAAACCTTGAGTCTTTGCACCCTGACACTTCATGAAGGTCACCTTCAAAAGCAGCACAAGGTTCCTGTCTAACTGCATCAGGAGGGTAGAAGACTCAAAGAACCAATCTGCCCTTTAATCTTCAGAGAACCTGTTCCATCTGCTTCCCTCCTCCTGCCACAGCTTGTGTGATGTCCTCTGAGACTCTGTCTGCATTAGAGAAAACAACCTGCTTTCCTTTTACATACAAATAACATCACGTCACTTTCTGTGCTGCGGTCTGCTGAGGCTGCAGTTTCACTCTGTGTTTATTATTTTCTGATTCTTCTCTTCACAGTAACGTTGAAAAAGACAAAATCGCTTCTAGTGAATCAGTTTTTTAAGATGGTTTGTTGTACTAAACCAGTTTTTAAAAGTGTCATAAATACAGAATTTTAGTAAAATACCATTTAGCATTTTATGTTAAAAAAGAAAGAGTTGCTAAGCAGACATTAGTGATCAGCTGTGCAGTCAGATGATCAGATCAGCAGTGAGTGATTAATTTATTTCTGTTTAATTGAATTGATATAGAAGCGTGACAAACACAGGCACCAGTCTGTCTCTGCTGCGTTTATTCAGTCTCAAAGCAATTTGTTCTCCATTAAATTACGACCACCTCTGTCCCTTTAGAAAATGCATTTGACAGTAAAAAAGGCACATTTGGGAAGCTGAAACATTTACTGTTGATTTTTTTTTACTGTACTCTACTGTGCTCGTGTAGTTTTTGCTTTGATATGAACATTATATCCAGTTCCAGTGTCTAAAGCTTCCAGACCACTTAAGAACAAAGTGTTTCTCATACTCACACACAGACTGGACTCTTCATATGATCCTGAAACATCTGCACAAACTCATTTGTTAACGTCAACATCTGTGGCCTACTTTCAAACCATCACCAGACACTGTAAAATTTACTCTGGTACCATGGCGAGCATTCTGTATAAACACAAATATACAAAATTGTTGTGCTCTTTTCCACCTCATCTTCACTGAAAAGATAAGCACCTGCTTTCTCTTAGTTTTGTTTTTGTGTCTTCAGATTTTCAGTTTTGGAAAGAGAGGGACCGTCGAGTGTATGTTTGAAGCTCTCTCTATCTGCGTTGTTCTTTTAATGTGGTGGGGAGATATGAGCGCAGACAGACAGACAGGCATGATGTTGCATCTCTCTCTCCAAACCACAGAAATATTTTCTTCTATCAGACATTCATCACCCTCAGCATCTGGTGTGGCAGGAAAGCAGCTTCATTATCAGCCAAACAATTTCCCTCAACGCAGACGCACTTTAGCTGCAGTTTAATGTCTGCTTATGTCAATAAAGAAACTACAAGTACATATATTAACTTCCTGTCAGAAATAACTGAGCTCCTGACAGGTGGGGTTGAATTGGGCCTGAATGTGGTTTGTCAAGCAGGTTTGGATATGCGGTGTCTTCTTTCAAATTCAGCATTGCAGATATTTCCAAGCTAATCTTTATAATCCATAGTCGGAGTGAATTTGTTCTCAGCTTTTCTTTTCAATCTGTCAGTCAGAGGGGAAGTGTTTTTAAATGTCAGGCTGCTCTGTCCTCATGAGGGAAAGTGCAGACGCGGTTCATTTCTGCACACTTTCACAGGCAGCATTTTTTAAAGCGATCTAAAAGCCTGTTCACCATCATTTTAGTCTTGTACACTTTCGCATGCTTTTCATGGCCTTTTGACTTCATAGTTTTCTCTCAGCATTATGTGGATTAGCAGTGACCCGGGTTTTGGTGGTGGTATGTGGCTGTTTTTCCAGCTCATTGTGAGAGGTGTCATGAGGGTGGTTGCGGCCAGCCGGTATGCCCCGCTGCCCAGTCAGGAGTGCAGAAGGACCAGAAACACGTGCTGTATTGGTGCTGTGTCAGTACACCTCAATGAGAACAGACACGAGCCAGAACGACAGGTTAACTTGGGTTCATTTAACATTACAGGATGAGTATGCATGTGTACATGTGTTGTCTGGATTTTGAACAAATATTATGAGCTGTTTTCAAATGAATGTCTGTAGCCTGCTGTCAATTATCACAGGCAATGTTTTTAACTTGGTATTTTAACACACACAGGCACACACATTTTCTCTCCCTGCTGTCTGGTGAAGATAAAGTCGATCTGATCAAAGCCTTTACATTCCCCTGAAATCTGTTCATCAGGTCTGTCATTCTTGTGATAAGATGGTCTAGTGCCCTCTTTAGTGCTCTTGATATATCCACTGCAGGCTCTTAGATTTTCTCTTCCTCCTCCCTGATTAAATCAATCCTGTGTTTCTCTTCCTCTGACTGTATTTTGCTGGTGTTTCCAGATAACTCTTATTTAAAATGTTAATGTTGGAAAGGATTCAGTGTTTAACTGCTGCAACAGAAAGATGTTTAAAGAGCTTCTACTTTACTGTGAGCTCTCACACCTGCTGTGGATTGTCCCCAGCTCAGAGAAAAATCTTGAACCTTGAACCAAAACTTGACCATAAAACTATAAGCAGAGAGTATGAATTTATAAGCAGAGAGTTTGAATTGTACAGTTGCATGGTTTGAATTAGTAAAAATGAGAAAGAAGGTCACATGCTTTTTCTGTCTTTAACAATTTGATTTAAAAACATAAAACTGCTTCCCAGCAGAAACTAATGAAAGTATCTTTAAAATATCTGAACATATTATGCTCCAGCATAATAAATCACAACATTTTATAACAAAACTTGTTTTTGATAGACAGTGACCTTTGGTATATGTGCAGCTGTAGGTTTGATCTCAGCTCACTCCTGTGTAATGTCACACATCAGCAGACACTTGTTGAGTTTGGCCTGTAGTGTCATTTTCTCTACATTGATCCAACGTGTCACTCATTAGCTCATGACCAGCAGTCAGTCCTGCGACAGGATGTTGTTTTGGGCTGAACTCATCATATCACGTCTGCAGTGAGCCGTGTTGGCAGGTTTGATTGTGTTGAGGGATGTCATTATGTCACTTACTGTCCTCTTTCATTTCTCAACTTCAAATGATGTTCAGGATTCTGTCTAAGGGCAGTTATTGGCCTTGAGCTTCAGGGATTGCACCTGGGATTTTACACTGTGTGTTTTTTATAAAACCAGCCTTTATTTTTCGAGCCATTGATGTGTAAGCAATGAAATTCTGAACCAAAGCTGTCAGTCACGAATGGGTTCTGGATTTTGGATATAAAGGGTGATGTACTATAGCTTTCTATGGTGTATAGTTACGCAAAAATGTGGGAGTTGTAAAATAAATGCCAGAGAGCTGTTTGCATTATAGAGTATTATGAAATACAGTTGGGGTTTATTGGTGGTATATGCCATAAATTCTCATGTATTTATACACTATAGATTATATGTATAAGGATATACAGTATTTATTTACATGAACAGACTGTTTTACACCCTAGAATACCACAGATTTACATTAACTACAGTATATACTGTTAGACTGTGTTGTGTAGAGGTTCTGTCTCTGTGTGTCTGTATAACTCTTTAAACAAACAGTCTGGATGGATCTCTTTCAGGGGCATGTTTGTGTAAAACAGGACTTTTTGGCAGGATATTTTTACTGTTTCCACGTGTAACTGCTGTGGGTATAATTTATTCCCCGACTGTCTGA
Source organism: Chromobotia macracanthus (assembly GCA_036877525.1). Taxonomy (NCBI): domain Eukaryota; kingdom Metazoa; phylum Chordata; class Actinopteri; order Cypriniformes; family Botiidae; genus Chromobotia; species Chromobotia macracanthus. Next base: position 1,066,244 of record JAZGTH010000102.1, read on the forward strand.
TTCACATCATAAGTCTTGAGTGACAGAAGATCTGTATTTAGACTGTGAATATTTACACACACATACACATCATTGGTCACACACCCTGTGAATACCATGATACATTATCATTCAGTATCAATGAATGCCCTTTCTCGTAGCATGGTGTATATTACAGACAGGTGGAGATGCTGTCATGTGACAACAGCCCACTGTTTCTTAATCTCTCTCACACTGAGACACACTCACACGCTGCTTGATCAAGTCATTCAACAATCTCCACCTGTTACTATTCTATTAGATATATGATATAAAATGAAATATTATATTGTGTTGTGTTTACACTTTTGTTGGCATAAGTCTTTTCATCATAGAACTAAACATTCTTTGTCTTGAAAGATATTTGTAATGATTATCTGTTGGAGGATATAGTCAGGAGTTTGATGCATCTCAACTATCTTGCTCAGCTCCCGTTGGTTTAATGAGTCTACTTGTTTTTTATTCTTTTCCCACCACACTTTTCCTGGTCAGTTAATAACAGTTGTGCTGCCTAACAGTGTGAGACTCACTGCAGAGACGGAAAAGCCCTCGTACAAACATAAGCAGCACTCCACTGCATTAAGATGAGGAGGCCACTGTTGCATGCTGGCATACAAAGTGCAGATTTTAATGAATTTCTGAGCTTTTGTTTCTGAGAACTTTGCATGATTTAAAATCAGCATCGAGGACCAGAAATATGTTTTATGACTTTATACCGAGATTTCTGTATATATTTCTATATTAAAGGAAAAAGAATTGATTTCTTCCTTTATGATATGATTTAATTTTCTCCCAAGGACATCTAGAGAAAAAGTAGCACAAGTCACAAACATAATGTCTCCCCAAGGGCTACAAATGTATAGATTTTATTTTCCCCTTGTACCTCCAGCAATGAGAAAAGAGGTTCTTTGATTTAAAACATTCTCTCTGAGACCAGGAGTGTCGGATCCATCTGAAAACACTCATCACATCTCATGTTTGTGAGCTGCAGTGAGACCTCTGGGCTGCGCTGCAGATCTAAGGGGAGGGATGAACAAGTGAGTGTAAAAACCTTTGTTATATTGAGTGGTGGAGGTTGTAAAACCTTCCCAAGACCAGCTGTCTGTCTGCACTGGGTCCTGCCATCGTGATGGAAGTAGCTGCTTTGATCCAGCAGAAAGCAGCTATGTGGATGAATTGGGAAGCGAGTGGATGAAGGTAGAGCAATAATTTTATGTTTCGTAATATTATGTATAGTATATTAATATTAAACTATGCACCTCGTTGAATTTTGTATAACACCCTTAAAAATACCCCTAAACTAACCCCCTTAAATAAATGAGGCATGTTTATGTGCTTCATGGTCACGGTGGGAACCACTGAATTGAAAAAAAAAAAATACTCATTCAATACTGAAATATATTGATTAAAAACGGTTCAGTTGGAATAAAAATTATCTGTTTACCAGATAACATCAATGTTCAGTTGTGAGTCATTTTCTCAGAGATATATTTTTATTAGTGCTCTCAGACTTTTGGACTTCACTGTATACCTTTAAATTTTACATTACAGTTTTACATTACATTAATTCCTACATTATTCCTACATATTTTGCTACATTATCTGCTAACAGGACTGTGGCATTCTGTCCGGGGAGAAGACGTGGACGAGAGAGTCACTCCCTCACCTGCAGCAGCTTCAGTCTCAGCTGAGTATTTTTTACCGCGGTATCAGAGGCTGTTACAGTGTCTGACACTAAGTGAGTGATGTGCTCTCTGTTTTATTCCTGTGATTGTTTTGAAGAGTTCAGTGGGGTGAAGTGATCCACCCTGTAGCGTTTCTGCTCTTATATCAACCTCTAAACTCTGCCAAACACAGCTGTGAAATCATCAGAGAGATTAAAACAAGGGTGCGAGGAGAAACCTGTCAGTTCTGTGCAGCTGGCTTGTTTTTAGCCCTTGGTCACATCAAATGCTGTTTTATTAAACATCTTAATCAGCATGATAAAGAGAAAGAAAACTTAACTTACAATGAACCTACATAAGCTAAATATGATCTAACTGCAAATTACTTTTAATAGAAGTCATGTGTTGGTTGATTTAATTAAATGATTCAGTTATTCTTCGTGTTAGAATGTAATAAAACAAATACATTTATTGTAAGGCTAGTGATTCATGTGTAGTCCATCAAAGACTTGTGAGGAAGTTAAAGTGAGCTGTTTTGTGTGCTTGTGTAAAGACTGGAAGGGGTTAAAGAGAGAGAGGCAGATTCTTCTACACAGATATTTAGATGCTCCCCACACAACAACATCTATATGGTCAGATCTGGCCATGGATGCCTGCATCAGTCTGGATGATTATAAGAGAGCACTGGAGTTTGGCCTCAGGGCTCTGTAACCTCACAAGTGAGTGTGTGTGTGTGTGTGTGTGTGTGTGTGTGTGTGTGTAGTCTCTCTGTCTCTACACTGACCTGTTAAAGAGATCTCTGTGGAATACACCTCCATCTCACTTTTAAATCTGTGAGATTTCCATTGTAACTGTGACTCACATAGGCTAACACTCGTCTGGAGACCAAAGACAAAAAAGTGCAGCTTTTAGTTTCCTGTAGGCAGCATACAAGGTTTCTCATTGTATTGAAATTGTTAATAATTTCGGTTTAAATACAGCATATGTAAGCAAACAACCTGATTATTTGTTTCCCTGAAATATTGTTCTGGTGATCTAAAGTTCAAATCACAGAGTTACAACACCTGTACTTCAGTACCACACCTGCTGCAAACTGTGACCTGTGTCAACATCAGGGCTTTCCTGTAGCCCTCATCTACTGCAGAAGCTTCTTCAGCTCTGTTGTGTCTTAATGGGACAAACTGATCAGATGATGAAAGAACAATCCCATCTGACCTCCACTGCAGGAGGATCCATCACCAAAACGCAATGACATTTATACATTTACACATGTAGCTTGAATAGGGCTGTTTGGGTGCCACTGTAGGCTGTGCATGTTTTAAAGTTGGATTGTAGAGTTTTGGATTGTTACAAGCACAGATATTGTTGGTCTTTGGCAGCAGTGATGTTTCCTTGATGCTTCCTGTGTGAGATTAAAGCTCTTTCTTTTGTGATTATCTCACTGTCATGACCCTGAAGAAAGAGTGAAACTTAAACTCCAGCTGAATCTTCTCCAGAATCTGTGAGGACATTCATCACCTGACTGTTTCTCACTTCCTTCAGAGTGTAGCCTGAAGTCATTGAACGTGATCTTGCTCCACATCACCGTTACTTAATTAAAAGTCTCCTCAGTGTTCCAGGGTCAGAAATGTGTGTCATCTGTCAGGGCTTCAGAGGGGAAACAGGTGTGAAATGACTGTGAGAGATTCTTCTGGAGCCCCTACAGCATTGCCGTAAAAAAAAGATAAATAACAAAACCACACACAGTTTTGTGAAGCTGCCAGAAGGTTCTGGAGGCTCAGGAAGTGACACGGAGGGCGCCGTGTAACAGGGTTCACAGTACAAAAGAAAGAACAGGGCAGAGCAGGTTTGGAATGGAGGTGTTTGTTATCGGTCTGTGGGATCAGAGATTGCGTCAGAGGTGTACAGCTGACTGATGGGGCAATTAGGGGGCGATATAGAGGTGATGGGGGTAATAGAGTGGTAATGTTGTGAGTCACAGGTGACAGCATCTCTGCAGGACAGGTTTACAGAAAATAAGCATGTTCTCATGGTCTTCTGGAACAGGGTCACAGAAGAGAGATGTGAGAGACCCGAGAGATTCTCATATATAAACCTGCCTAAGAATAAAATATGTATAAAGAAAACAGCCGTCGTGACATTATTACTGTTGTGTTTTGGTATGATATAAAACATCTCTCAGAGAACAATTTACTGTTTTCAGTCTTTCATAGCTCAAGTTACGGTTGTGTTTCCAACAAAAGCATCACTCTGGCTGTTTCTCAGCGCTGGTTTTATATGTTTATGCTGTGAAATCATGTGGACTGTTGAGGAGGAAAAGCCTTTTTGTGTTTTTCCTAAAATCTTTATCCTAAACTGCTAAAATATAAAAGAAACAGGTTGACCATTTTTAACAAACAGTAAGACTTTAGATTTAAAAAATGAGCTTTTAAAAATGAGGGGCTGAGCTGAACACTAATGGAAGCGTTAACAGGTCGCTATGGCTCGTAGGCGGCCTTTTGCTGTTGCCATGGCAACAAGAAGTGCTACGGTGATGCTGATGGTTTTCTCCAGCATGACCAGACAGGCTGGACCAGGGATGGTTGATGGACCCCACTGAAAACAAACTACCCATGTGTACTAGTCTTGTTTGTTAAGACATTGTACTGTAGTTGTTCAAAGCTAGTGCCGTGCTGTTGACTTTGCGAGATGCCTGTTTCTGACTCTGTTTCTCTGTCAGGTTTGATTAAAATACCAGACATGTCTTGTAACCGTAAATGCATAACTGGCATGGGTAACCTCGCAATCACCCAGAACAACTTAGAAACACCCTAATAACCACTCAAAATACCCTAACAACTTCATAGAAACACATTGTCAGTTTCATTCATATTACTTTTGCTTGTGTTCTGATTTTTTGTTGTTCTTGTTATTGGACATGTGCAGTAAAGCATCAAATGTTGTGGCTTTACAGTGTGTTCATTTTTAAAGTAACATGGTTGGCACAGATGGTATACCTCTGTAGTTGTTGTACATTTAGTGTAGTCGACCTTCCCGACTGAGAGTGTTTTTTTTTGTCAGTTAAGTGTATGTTTTTCTGAGAATATTGTGGCACATCATCTTTTGTCCCTGTGAAATCTGAATTCTCATTCTTTTGTGGAAGCATTTAAAGAGCCTGATGCCTCAAGACATTTTTACAACTAACAAAACCACACGAGTCTTTGAAGAGAACATGAGGACCTTAAAGCATCAGTCTCTGTTTGGGATGACCTTCACAGCAGCAGAAACATGACAATACACCACAGTTCTGTACAGTGATGAATCACATCACAGCGAGTCCCCACAGAGACTGTGTCACAATGCTAGAGTTCACGGCTGTGCAGGCAGGAAATGACGAGTTTGAGACGTGATCTCAATGAGTTTGAGACGTGATCTGAGCGCTGCTCTTCATCTTTATTTCTATTGCTGAGGCTTTGACCTTTGAGAGGAAGTCAATCAAGATGAAGGTGAAATCTACACATAATCTCATAATCTGGGTTATGAGAGGAAACAATTCAAACTAAATGCAGGGTGTCTTCACTTAAAGGTACAGTAAGTGATTTTGGAGAAAGCTGTTGATGTTTGAAACTGAAACCCAATATTTTATTATTATATCCATGATTATTACAAAGTATTCCATTGATCTGGGCAGAGTGAAGGAAGCTCAGCGGAGCTTCACACAGGTACACATTATCTGATGCTCTTTGGCTTGTTGAGCTGCTGCTCAGAGATCAGGGTCAGGACAGTGAAGTTTCTATTGACTGCACTTACTAGCCTAAAGTTAAGACTGTCAATCAACACCCAAACAAACACACCCCTTCCTTCATTGCCCCACCGTCAAAATAATGAGCACACTACAACACAGAAAACAAATGGCAGACATGCCCCCTATTGCTGATTGGCTGCGAGAGTGTTATAGTGTTGTGTGGATCTTTCACTCCTATTTACACAGCCAGGACCAAACACAACACAATATTTTTAACACACACACACAGAATGGACATAATCACAAAACAGTTTCTTTGGGTGTTGATTTGAATTTAAGATCAGATTAGATTTTAAAGATTGCCAGTTGTTTAATTGTAGTCTAGGCAATAGTGTTGGTGTATCTGCTCTGTGTTGCTCTCTGTCTGCTTGTGTTTCATTGAGCAGTATTTATCTGGAACAAAAACAATAAGATGGTTAGGGTGACAGCTATAATATACATGTTAACTACATATAACTAATAAACTAGAAACGCCATCATTTCCATAACTAGTCGATAAACAACAGTCTTTAACTCTAAGCCCCTTCCACCCACAGGCCTATGACATCATGAAGGTGATCCATGGGACAGAGCACACCCGAACTAATGATGTGAGGAGGAGGCTGGCAGAGTGCAGGCCAGGTAGGATCGAGTCTAGCCTTCTCTGTCTTCATTTCACTGTCTGGAGAACAACTTCAGCACAGACATCCAGATCTTTCTGCTCCCTTCACTTGCTGGCTGTTCCTCAGCGCTCTGCTGTGTTTGCTCTTAAATGGCATTTTCTGGGTGGTTGTGTCTGCCACCTGCTTCTGTGCCACTGTGTGCATCCAACCAGCTGCTTACAATGTAACGAAACTGAGAGAGAAAAAGACACATGCCTCTCTGCTGTGCTTCATTTCATTTAAATATAGAACAAAAAACAGACCATTACAAATTCTTTTGTATTGCAATAATAATATTGTCACCACACACACACACACACACACACACACACACACACACACACAGAGAACAGCTTATTTTCAGCTTTCTACAAATAGTTTTTTTAAAGAACATTCAACTTTTAGACATTTTGACCCGAGAACCAGAAGTGTTTGTCAGCCTCAGAAGAAAGCTGTCAGAACATTATAGTGAAATCTAAATTTCAGCACTTTTCAGACATGCAGTATATATTTTTACCATTTTTACTTAACAGTCATTTATTTTCACACAGGAAAGTATTTGGTTTTTTATTAAAATGCATTAATCAAACTGACTGAAACATCACAAATACATTTCGTGATTTAAGCATAAGATGTTCATATATCATATATCAGAGTCATATATCAGTACTAATGCATAACCACTCATAAAAGGAAATAAAAGGATTGAAATCCTTTTTGAAACAGTCAAATTTCAGCCTGCAGTGTTTGTATTTAGATTTAAAGGAGCAATGTTTCAACAGAATGAAGAGAAATGTGAAAATACTGTCTGAAAAAAAACTGAATGAAATGTCTTTTCATAAACAATGAAATTGTTCATTCAGCCAAATGACTGTTGGATTGTAGCTTTTCAAAATGCTTTATTACACATTTACTTAATGATCCTTAAATCCACTTTATTAATTTTAGATGTCTTTCATATGATTTAATAGTAACACGAGTTCTCATATCAACCTTTTCAATAATAGTCAGTAGAAGTCAAATAGAAGTCACTCTTAGTTTTTAATCTGTTCTTTTACAGTCTTTGAGTCTACAGATTTCTATTTTGTGTGCTTTGATTTTTTTTGTTCGTTTTGTTTTCTAACTGTAAAACGTTCCCATGTTCTCACACTAATATATTCTAAACACAGAGTTTGTGACATCATGTCTTATGAAAAGAACTTGGCAAGAACTGCCAGTGGTCAGATTTGTCTTAAAGAACGCAGCTGTGTATTCTGCTGTTACTAGACTAATGACAGTGAAATAGCTGATGCTTATTAGATCTGAATGGCTACTAACAATGGCTCTCAACAAATCCTGTCATCTGGATTTGGTTAATATTACAGTTCATTTAAATTCACCTGTGTACCAGTTCTCAGTAGTTTACTGTCAGGTGAAAACTCTCTAACTATCATATGTTGTAATGAATTAAATGCACCATTTAATAAAAAAAATCTCATCTTATATAGAAAATCACATCTATTTGATTTAAAGTGACAACTGAAACTGATTTAAAACCATAATTAAAGAAAAACAGAACAACTTGGTATTGCTTTCAGAATTTTTATAAGAAATCCCATCAAAAGCAAAACATCCATGCAGCAGAATCAGGATTACACCTCTCCAGAAACAATCTTCAGTCAGTTAGGGTAAAAATAGTCTTTTATAGTGTTTGTGAAAACTATAACAACCAAAGGCTTGTGCATTCCTATTTTGTGAATAAAAAGTGTCTGCATTAAAATTCATTGTTTTTATAAGTAGGTTGTGCAGAATAAAGCAGAAAAAGATTATATGTCCAAAACATTCTTTATTTACATCAATCCATTTATCAATCAAACTTTTACTCAGGTTTTGTCTTCCCATAATGCACCACACCATGCCATATGTCTCAGCATAAACATGAAGAAATATGCTGACAATGCTGACAAAAGCTTGTTTCATATATAACTCTCATGACTGCTCTTGATAGATCTTTTCTTTTTATGTCACCTGACCTGGTGAGAAAAGCAGAGGTCATAGTTTTACAACCATCTTTGTGAACATTAAAGCTGATAAAGGACACTGTTCTGTTTACCATACAATGTATTAGCTGAACAATCCACAAATATTTCAGAATATGATGGTGTGATGAAGAAACGTTTTATGAATAAAACGTATGTGATCAGGAGAAACTTGAAATTACATCGTCTCTCCCACGATATGCTGACAGATGCATTAACAAAGAAATGCAAACAACTATATAAACAACAACAGTGTAATATCTGTATTTATATATGACATGAATTTGGCTACTGTACGGTTTTATTGCGTAGTGCTTTGCAGACTAATAATAAATTATAGAATATAAGCGTCTTTGTCACACAGGCCTTCTGAGGTAAAAAATAAAGATCCTTCATTCGTTACAATGGCAAAAGGGCAGCAGGGATGCGGCTCCAGGTTCGATGAATGGTAATACCACAAACTGGCTGTACTGTACATTTTCGTCTATAAACATTAAAAGTGGAAATCATCTCAAGCACCATATATAAACAGATTTTTTTTTTACCAAGAGTTAGCATGTTAATGAGACCACATAGAGGGCTTCCAATGACAGACATTTTTACTTTACTTGATCACAGCATGAAGGTGTCAAATCCATTCGGTTCCTTTCAAATACGAGAAATACAGACTTTTGTTCTAAATGCTGTTACAAGAAACAATCATACGACCAATTTACAAGTGTTTTGGTATGAAGAGGAGCCTAGCAATCATTATAACATGAGGGGACTGACTCAGAAATTTCTATAGTTGTTCCTCCCACTTTCTGGGAAATAATCATATTTAAAAGTTTTCTTTATTTGGTCAGAGTGCAAATAACAAGTAATGAATCACATAAAATGACAATAATAAGATCAAGCAGAAACATTTACCAACTGGCTAGTGCCAACTTACTAACATTCTTCTCTCCTCTCGACAAATCAGTTCAGACTTCTTGTTAAATTTCACACAATTAATACCCATGAGCACCCCAATCGTTCGATTCTTCTACACCCCTGGCTGGGAAGTTTTTTCATTTGGAAAACACTGGTGGTTTAAAAATGCCCAAAATATTGGCACACAAAGAGAAGCTTTCCTACATCAGTAACAGTAATTCTTCTCGGTCCTGCCAGACTGAGGATTCTTCTCGTTTCTCACGCTGACACGCTGAAACAGTCCGAGCCCGAGGCGTCACACTGCTGTAAATACCAGCAGAACCACAAGGGATCTGAAACCAGAATCATTCTTCTACACACTGCGCTGCTTCACAGAATATGAAACACTCTGGGTGGTCTTAGTGTCTCTGAGAATACAAAAAATAATAGAAAACATACAAACAACAGCTCATGTTGCACATTACAAATACAAATACAAGACAGTGAACCCAAGAGTTCAAACATTTAAACATTTAAACATTTAACAAGCAGTGCTTTCATTTTCTTTTGTATACTTATATGTTTGTATGCATTATTTGTTTAACTATCTGTACACAAATATAAAAGTGTTCTCAAGGCACCTGTTGTGCTTTTTTGTTTATTTCTCATTCATCTGTTTGAACAGTTTATTCTTTTTTCCTGCACACGTGGCTATATAATTATTTTATTCACAGCAAGCGGCCAATGTTGCCTAAGTTCCAAAGTGCTCATCGAGTAATGTAGGACACATTTTTTCCCTCTGGCCAACTCTCCAAGTCCAGCATTTCTGTTTCCCCCAAAACTCACTTTAGAAAAATATTCAGCCTTTTGAGTTTCCGTTTCAGCCATCACTGGACTGATGAACTTGCAAACACACCTACATAAAACCAGCTGAACCTTCCGACTTTCCATTGTCATTCCATTATTCTTCAGGACGAATCCTTCAAAACCATCGACAGGTGACATCAAAGCATGTGATCATCATCAGATGAGCTTTGCAGAAGTTGACCCGGTTCTCCAGCCGTTCTGTGACAAACTCCAGAGCCTCCAGGTACTCCAGAGAGTCCACTTCAAACATCTGCTGAAGGTCAACTGCAAAGACAGAGGAGATGTGTTCATTAACAGATGCTGAACATGAGAAACACACCGCAATATAACATTTAAGTATACTCACAGGAGACTTCACTATGAATGAATTGCAGCTGCTGATAGCACTGTTTGTTCGCGCGTGTTGTCTTTAGCACCTGATTCGCTACAAGAATTATGCAAATAAGGTAATGCTGAATTTTTAATGACACTGTAACAGCTGCCTGCGTTTGGATATGTGCCCAGTTATAATGCTGTTCTCCATCATTTAATCATCATTTACTAAATTGCTGATCATTTCCGGTGTACACAAATGTCTCTTTCAAAAAACATTAAAAATGTACTTATTCTTTTATGGAATATTGCAGTGGTTATTATAAAAGCTTTATCTGTGCAGGTCATTGTTTTATTTTAATTCATGTTCCTGTAATCGTTAATCAAAAACATTAACTCCCCTCCCCCATTAAATGACATCTCTTCTCCTGATGGCAGATGTCTCTACCCAAAGGTGGGGCTGTATTGACCATCCGATGGCCAGGCAGTTTCTATCCCTGCCACTTCCAATGATCCAATCAAATTGTGAAGAATGAAATCCTAAAGTCCTGAAAAAATCAAGTCCTGGCCTTTTTTTTTCATTCCAATTTCACTCAGATTCGCATCACAACAGAGAAGACTGTGGCAACTTCTGTTTCATGGTGACTTCAAACAATAAATTGCCTGTGATGTCACCTCAAGGTGTTTAGATGTCACTCACATTCAGTGGTCCATTTCTCCGGCTCCAGCATCAGATGCTGTTTGGTCTGCTCAAGCTCTTTCTTCAGCCAGTCATATTTGGCTCTCACCTCAGAGATTCTCTGTTGCCGATGCTCCAGGATTTTCAGTTTGGCACTGAAGTACAGCACTTCCTGAGGGCACAGCAACAGTGAGTGAGACATTCATCTAGAGAACAGTCAGGGGAAGAGCTCTTAAACTCACAACTGCTCACTTCTCTTACTTTATTGCCTGCGGTTCGTCTTCTCTGTAGACGTTCAACATCATCAATCTCATAAACCTTGATCTCGAAGGGTTCAGCAAGACCCCTCTGTGCAGGCCGCAGGGGCCCATCCACCCAGCGGACCCCTGGACTGATCACAGGTTTCTTCACCGGGGACGAGGTGTCCAGGGTCAGGTTAGGAATTAGTCTCCGTCTCTGGGTCCCTACAGATGAAATACAATAATATAATCACAGAAACATCTTATTCACTGCATAAAATATTTTTGTTAAGTTAAGTGTTAAGTTTCTATAAAAACAAAATCATCTTATGACAGCTGGCTTGTTTTTTACAATTAAGCATATACATTAAGCCTAGCTTTATTAAATTAAAGTGTTATTTACATTTAGAGCATAGAATGCAACCAATAACTATCACCAAACACTCAGGATTGGTGGAATTGTTTTCATGTTGTTAAGTTACAGAAAAAGTCCATGCTGCCAGTTCAGTGCAGCTATTTAAAGTAGAAGCCCAGCATATTATCTGACCAGTCAACAGAAATCAGCTCTACACTGAACAAAAAGCCAGAAGTGGCTCCCTATTATGCATAGAAAAGAAAAAAAAATTTTTTGGTGTGTTATCTGATTTGGAACCAAAGAACAAGCTAATAATAATGTCTTACAGTTTGTCACTTGGTCTGAAAACAACACAGAAAAGGTTACATTTTCAGTCTTCTCTCATTCTCTCATTGATCATTTGTGCATCAAAGAGAGTTCTGCATTCAGAAGAACATTAACAATGACACTTGATGGAAATTTTACTTGACTAAATGCAGTTTTGTATCCCTCACTCTTTGCAAAGCTTTTTTAAAGGGCGTATTCAGAGCGGAATGCTGCTTTTCTTTGCAGTTCACTGTGTACCGGTATTACTTTTATTTCTGATGTTCCAGAGGTAGGCTTTACATTTTCACATTTAAAGCAGCATGCAAAAGTTTGTGGTGCTGAGAAACAGGGTAACATTTTTTGCCTGAAGAAACAATAGAGAAGGTCTGTATTTAGGATTTATTCAGCGCTAAATATTCAAAGACCACCCACAGACAAATCTGGCAACTGCTGTCAAACTGAGACTGGTATCAAACTGTCATTCACACATGTATGAGGGAGTAGAGCTGGATGAAAACTGTTTCTTCCCAAATTAATCTGGAAAGAGACCTAAAGTACAATAAATACTGTAGAACCGTTTTTTAGGGATTACATTAGATGTTAAGAGGATTCATTTATTGTTAAATGTAGAAAGTTGGACACCATGATGGGCCAAATACAAATACACTCGCCAGACTTAAGAAACATTTCCATGTCTGATATAGGAACATTTTAGAATAACAGACCAGTTGTTACTGAGATGGACAAAGAAGATTCTGAAGTGTCAAAAACAAGAAATCTGCAGGTAAACAATAAGCAAAGATACTGAGTTCATTAATCAAGTTCACAAAAACTGAGCATTGTGCAATTTTCAAAATTACATATTTAAAAAATGAAATAAAATTAATAAATAAAGTGTTTTTGGTAGCTTAAATCATGATATTTTGGATTTAAGTGCAGATTCTTTGGAGCAAAATCGTGAGATAAACTCACCAGAATTGCTTCTTTTCTTTGAATTCTTCAGGCTTTTGCGACCACTGATGGAACTGCAGTTCTCACTCATCGAGTCTTGAGCAGATGATGTGCTTCCTGTTGCCTCACTGTCACGTATCATACTCTCATAGCCACTGCTGCCACCACTGTGGTAGAACAAGGTGGTCTTTCCCATGGCTGGAGGAAGTTCTCCACTCAGCACGCTGCTGTTGTCACTGGCGTGCCCACTACTGCAGCGGTGAGGCTTTCTTGGGGCTGTAATCTTACTGTAAGGTGAGGGCAAAGTATGGACCACTGGTCTTTTATCTCCTTGCTCTGCTGCTGCTTTCTTTTCAGCGTCAGAAGTCCCTCGTCCTTGGGAAGCCCGTGAGATGACATTGCCTTGTAGCAGCTCTGAGATTCGTCCATTCACTGCTCTTAAAGGTAGCTTAGATGATAACTCTGCTCCTCTACTGCGACTTAGGGACTGTGTTGACCAAGAATTTTGGTTCTGATTCTTTCCGTTGGGTGGTAAACTCAAGCTTCTATTCACTGACTGTGGGAGGGATTTTGTGGAGAAACTTAAGGTCTTAGTGCTAGATGTTGATAAGCTTCGAGCTTTGGGACTTGTCATAAGGAGTTTGCTAACCGCAGACATTTTGGATTGACTTGGTTTGGGTGACTGTGGTACATTGTTGTTATCATTTGGTCCACTGGGAAAAGAGATTAAGCCATAGGTAATGCTTTTACCTGTCCTTGGCATTGTGCTGTCTTTTGTGACTGCTGCTTTGGTCAAACTCTCAGCCCTCTCCAGGGAACGACAGTCATAATTTGCCCCATTGGACCTCCCTAAAGAATTAGTTCTGTTTGCTAACTGCTCAAGCTTGGCACTAAAGAGTCTACTGCTCTCTGTGTTTGGTCCTCTATGTCCACCCAGGTCTTCAGGTGTGCTGTCAAGAAATGTGTGAGTTTTTCCTGGGTTATGCTGGACACTTGCTCTGTTCTTCTGGTCAAGGCTAGACTTCCTTACAGGTGGTAATGGGGGGATTCCTTTCTGACGGGAAAGGAGACCCTGTCTTCCCCCTAAATATCTTCTTTCTAGTGTGGCCCTAGGACTGCAGGGTGTGGAGGTAGTAACCCCAAGGCTTTTGTACTCTCCATTCGTGTAACAGAATTGAGGGTCTTCAAAACCATCCTGCTTGTTCATCCGATGCCATGCACGAGGGAGACTACCTGTCCTGAGGATGTCTGCAGAGTACACCTGAGATATGCTCTCAGATGCATTCAAGACCATCTCACAGCCGTCCACCACTCGAGTCAATGAATCAGGTGAACATGCTGCTTCACTACTACAGTTGGGTTTGTGGATAAGGCATTGTTTTTGTACAGATTCAGATGTTCTTTTCCCTGACTCCATTTCCTCAGGATTCATTTCTTCAGCACCCTCCCTTTTCATCCAAGGATCATTAAAATCTTTCTCATTTGATAAGGGAATAGGTGGGGATTTGTGGTCATTGACTGAAAGGCTTTTGGTTTGTAGATCCCGTACAATGATAGGCTTAACAGCAGCACAAGGGTGAACTGTCATGTTGGTCTTTAAAGGAACATAACTACTTGAAGCTGTGGCAGAGGATGTCTTGTCTAGTTTGTGTGTAGTGTTTTTATCATTTACTCTGTCTATTTCATTGAAATCATTCTCAGTTTTTGAGGTTGTTTGCTCATTTGATTCATGGAGACCTTGAATTTTCAAAAGCCTGTCTTCAGCTAGTGCCTCACCTTGTCCAAAGCACTGTTGGGCAGCAAAGTTATGACATGACTGGTCACCATCACTTCCAGCACTCATTTCACTCAGCCATGAGCTGATTGAGGAGCGACAGCTAGCCTGCACTTCCCCCTCATTCCTGCTGAGAGGCAGAAATTTAGCAATATTGACTTCTGAAACAGTAGAAGTGGTAGTGCAGGATGCAGTGGTGTAATGTTCTAGGTCTTCACTCATGCTGCTGATGATACTAACAGGCCTTGAACCTGAAGCTAGGGCCTGTACTGAACAATCACTGTTAAAGCTAATAATACTGGTTGGTCGTCCATTTTCCATCACCCCACTAATTCCCAGTTTGTCCACCAGGGTAAAAGCCAACTCATCTTCTCCATTTGGCTCCAAAGACTGTTGTAAAGTCACCATGGCTGTGTTGTTCTTCAGATCTTTCTTGTGCAAAGGCAGCTGGGGAACATCATCACACAGCATCTCAGCTGACCTGAGGCTATTGCAAGAAGAGGATCTCCTTAGAACCTGTGGACTTATCCCCACTGGAGAAGTTCTAGACTCAGGTTTAAGCAAAGACTCTGTAGATGACTTTCTGGAATCTTTATTAAAATTTTGAGAGGAATGAGGGGATGTGCCAGGGACGACTCCTTTCTGGGTGTACACTTTGCAGCGTTGAGAGGGAGACAATGGTAGTTTGAATTCTGAGGTCTTGGTAAGACTGGCAATGCCTAACCGTGGAGACCCCACAGGCCGAGACTTTTCCTCACTGCTGCTCCCACCACTGATGGATTCCTTGCTGTCATGTAAACTGGAGCTCTTAGCTCTCTGAAGAGAAGTAAATTGGCCAACACCACTGCTGCCTGTCACACAACCTCCTGTTGAACATTGGGCCAAGCTTTCAATAATTAAATGAGCAATCTCTGCTTCTTCAACCACCTCCCGAATTTCCTCCAGTTGCGGGTCATTGGATATTCTTTTGGGAGAACTGGATTGTTGGGTTCCCTTAACAACTTGGTCAGGCTCAGGTTTGGTAACACTGTTGGCAGGGGCTTCTTCAAATGGAAATTTAGTGACCTCTTCTCGTCCATCGATGCAATCAAGCCTCTCTTGAAGCTCTGCAAATGTGTTGCACTTAAGACAGTCTTTCTCCCTTTTACCCGACACAGGACCCTCTTCAAGCCCAGGTGGAAGTGGCTGAGGATGAACGTTCTGCAAGGGCTGTACAGACTGTGAGGCTTGGGTGATCAGAGCTGCAGCTTGTTGAGATGGTTGGGACGTCAAACCAAATGCCTTACTTTGATCTGTTTTATTTTTGGGCAGGGATGGGATGATAGGCACAAACTCAGGAGGACCTTCGTTGTCTGTTAGCTCTTTGTCTGAGAGGGCTGACCCGTTTGGACCCACGTAGATGACAGTGTCACATGACTGCTCACTGCTGGAGTAGTCCTCAGGGTCGCTGGAGAGGTGTAGCAGGGGCATTTCTGAATCCACAACATTCCTGGAATGGATGGTTCTTAAATGGGTTGGGCGACACATTCTTCCTTCCTCGCATGAGCTCTCGCCACCAGAGGAACTGGATGTGTATTGCTAAAAAAGATGATGTATTTTAAACAAGTAAACATAAATTAGGATGAATCATTACCACATATTGTATATTGCATATTGTCCTAAACTATTTCTAAAAACATTTAATAAAATTAAAAACGGGGTCATACCATGCTTACTTTAGCCTTCTTTTTCTTCAGCCTTAGAACACGAGAGGCAATCTGGAGGGTGGACAACATTTCTGAGAAGTTGTTGGGAGATGAGGAGATGTGAGCTATCATAGTGGTGCGACAGTTCATGTTGCCCAAGGACTCTCGCAGTAGCATGGTTAGTTTGCTATCTCTGTCAAATAAAACCTCCAAAACATTAGTACAGTGATAACGGTAATACCAGAGATAGAGAGGAGCTCTTCTTGTTCTCTACATGACACACACATTCTGTGATTTATTACCATGATGCAGCTAAATATATAGACTACATTTCTTAAAGATATGCTTTAGATTGCCTGCATTTAAGTGTAAAATGAATAAGTAATTTAAAATAACATTACATTAGAGAGGTTAAATCACCCAATTAGAGAAATATAAGCATCTGCAACAGTATTTAGCTCCACAAAAAAAATCACTGTGTAAAATTAATGAGTTTTGTACATTTATATTCATTTATGATACATGCATATTAATTCAGCTTACCACGTACAAATGCTGCTTTTCTCTGAAAAGCCCCAACACTAATTAAATCTCAGCTCCCCAGAGCACGTACAATTCTAAGCTTAAACCCCATGATGTTTTGCAATGTAAATTTGGCATGATTAAATTAGGAAGCCGTGGAATAAAATCTCAACAGGAGCTCAACAGAAACAGCGCAAATAAAAAAACAGACTGTAAAAATGGACTTTATCCCAAATTAATAAGTTGTTTAAAGAAACAAAGCAGTGAAATAGTCTGTGTTAGGGACATCAGCTGAACCTCAGTCAATGTGCAACTGGCACAAGTGAATTCACTTACAGCAGCTATTACCCCTGAGAGAGGATGAACGTTATAATGTCTCTACAGACTCAATGTGGCTTTAGAATTTACTAATAATTACTTATAAATAAATAAATAATCAAGAGCCAGAAAATTTCAGTTTGTATATATTATTCACATGAGGCGTTACTGAAGAATTAGCACGTAGTGTATTGCATCGTTAAGAGTTCAGCTCTTGGGGAATTGCTTTGCCCACCTTACTATTAAAGCAATGCTTGTTATTTAAGATATTTTTCTAAAACATAAAAGCAACCCATATGTTTTAGACTGAAAAATAAAACAGTATATGAACAAATGGAGAGAAATTATCTTAAAACATTTCTTACAGATACATGACTAGATAAAGAAACAACTCTGCTGAAAAGATGGTTTAGGTTGGTCTTCAAACCTGGCCAATTTGGTGCTCAGCTGATTTAGTTGGTTGGGAAGGTGGTCTTTCAGCCTGACTAGCTGAAAGGTGTTCAAAACCCATCTAAAACCAGCCACACCCAGCCTGAGAGACCAGCTAAGACCAGGAAACCATATTAAGATGGTTTTAGCTGTTCTTTCAACAGTACATCTCAGCTATATAATGTATTGTAGGTCAATCAACTTGTCTTACCTGTAAGGGATGTGCTTGCTGCCATTGACTAAAGCCAGTATGACGTTGCCCAGGGCAGACAGAGAGAGACACAGTCCTGTGGTGCTGTCTCGGGTCTTACTCAGAACCTTCACACAGCTGCCCAGATCAATGAGGTGCAGTCGACTCCTGCCTCCAGACACTGAGAAACCAGAAATACAGTCACGTTCCCTCTGAGTTTCACACATATATATAACATGACAATTATGTCTGTCTTTAAACATTAAAGCAATATTTTGAAGAATGTCAACGCAGGTTTTTCTCCCACACAATAAAAGTGAATGAGTACTGAGTCTATCAGTTGACATTTCTGGAGGAACAATCCCTTTAAAAGGAACACTGCAAGACTTTTCATACCATGGAGCATGTCAAAAAACACAGCAGTGCCATGATACATGTACAGAAAACTATTATAATTATAATGGCAGCTGTTTTGAGTAAACACAGTATTATTATTATATATTGCCTTTTGCAACTTTTTTGCAACTTCAAATAGCTACTTATTGAAAAAACTAAAGCTTGCGAAAAATACAGTATAAATAGACAAGAATGTGATTAAACATTTATCATCAGACCTAATCATAAACGAATAAAGACTGATGGAACTTAGGAATGGAATGGAGCAAATTGTTGAATGGTAACATTATTTTGTGACTATGTGATTCTATAAGCTCATTTTAGTTGTGGAAACATGGATTTCATGTCTATCGTCACACTAGCTTCATTGTGTACAGTTTGAAGGTAATTCAGGTTACTCAGACATCCCAAAAGCCCAGGCTAACACATCTGGTTTTACTTTCTGTCCCCAGTTCAGCCTCCTTTGGAAGAATAAAAATGAGTAATGGAGGAATGTTTTTTCCTGATAAAATAAATTAGCACTGCTCTTCAGAAATAGCATGATTTAGCACGACAGCTTTTAAGATCAGGTTGTCATGTTAGCAGTGACACTTTTTTGTCTGTTATCACACTGTCTCAGAAGTATTTCTAAACCAGATGGGCAACATTTGGAACCAGAATAAGACTGAAAACAGTACAGCACGAGGTAAACAGGTTTGACAGTTATTGTTAATGAGCTGACCATAACGAATGAGGAAAGCAATTATTACAGATTTCAAATGAATAACATTAATAAGACCTAAGTGCATACAAGTCATAGCTGATGAAAGGCAACTAGCATGAATTTCCATTGTTGGTTTATACTAGCATAGCCATGCTGGAAAATTTGGTCAACCAACTTGGTCAAGAAGACAGATGAAGATACCAGCGTCCCAACATCATATTATGAATAGGTTATGAAAATTAACCATGGTTTTACTACAGCATCCATACAGTAGTTTACCCTTGGTATTAAAACTGTAGTTATACAAAAGGTAGTCAATGAGCCAATAAATCCTGCCATAGGCTGAGATAATACTTCAGAAAGTTTTTATTGTTTTTATTACTGAATTTACTAATTATACTCAACCGAACCAGGTGTTCTACTCACTTCCTCCCTTGCCGGTCTTCTCCATGCGATACTGGTAGAGGTGAAGCGTGAAGAGCATGTGAGAGTTTCGATGCTCCTCTTCATCGCAGTCTGGTTTGCTGCTGTACCGCGATGCGATCGCAGCGTCCAGGAAGAAAGCGGCTTTCTCAGCTGTAGGAGCTCGTAACTCGCTCTGATTCTGTAACTGCATCCAAACAGAGAATGTAAACATCAGCTGCTAGCAGAGAAAACAGCAGCTCTCATTTTGTTCTCCAACATCCACAATTCCACATTTTTCTTTAACAACACTAGGGATAAATAAAACAAAAATACTGTCAGTTCAGTTACGTCTGAATGGAAACGTTTATTAATGGGCAAAAAACAGTTTCATGTAAGCACTTGGAGAAAAGACTTTGCTATCATGTCTGGAGTCTCTTCGCTCTGTCACCGGCACAGAAGACGGTGCAGATCAGTGCAGATGTCTGAGAGATTAGAGACACAGCAGTCGTCTCTGCTCAGCTAATTCTTCATCACATATTCAAATTTTACCCAACAATGTCTTCCAGTCTTTATTGGAAGATGATTGTCGTGCTTGTTTTTCTATGCAGTTAGCAAAGGATAATCTCCCTTCAGGCAAAACAGTGTATCCGCTACATTTCCTTACAAATGATCTATGACTATCTCTACCTATGAGTTTAATCATGTTAATTATTACATTAAACAATTTAGTTTCTATGCTCCTGCATGCGTTTTGGTAATTATGGCACATGATTTATTTTGGTATTTTTTGAACAGTGTTAGTGAGCAGAGCGTTTACCTGCATTCCGCAGATGGGGTCCTCGCAGAGGTACACCCCTGGAGACTGGCCGTCCTGCAAACTGCCTGTCGCCACCTCAGACAACAAGTCTTTCAGGTTCTCATCTTTCCCCCAGACCTCAACAGCAGACACTCGGACAGAAAAACGGGCACCTGTCTTTTCCTTGCATTCGTTTATCAATTTAAACAGCCAGGAAATGGCACAGGGAATGATCCCCAAACTCTGCATGGACTCGTCCTTGCCGATCATAGTGTAGGATTTCCCTGCAATAAAACCACAAGTTGAATATACATAGTGCCCGGTGTTTACGACAACAGACTGCTGGTTTTCCCACAAAACCAGAATCAGAAGCACAGATTGTTGACTGGCAGTGTCCAGACATTCATTTCTGCACACTGTCAAAAAAAATCACACTATAACATATCAAGACCTTCAATCAGGCTGGATGGAGTGAGGCATGATGGGAAGGCGGAGCTTATGAGATTTAATTACTGCAGCATCTCTCATAAAATTATTACACACAAATCCATGATAGACTTTAACCTGTCTTTCAGTTTTACAGATTCTGACTTATTGCCATGAAGCATAAAACAGCCCCTGGCTGATCATGCAGTTTTAGATAAATCTCCCTCCCTCGCTTACTCTGGTGTTGCATTTTTATATTCAGAATACAACACGTGTCCACGGCAACCAGGATCATGAGGTTAGGGAGTGTTATGTATAATTAATATGTTGCTCTCTGGTTCATTTGAAGGTTTAAAAGAAATGCATGATGTGAAAACTAATCTGTGTGTTAAAAACTTGGAAGACTGAATTCCAGTATTAAGCATCAATAATGGCTATGGGTTGGTTAGCTTGAATGCTTTCTTGTGCCACTCAAGTACAAATCCACTCACTTATGACTTTAACCATGTTTCTTGTTTTATGTGGGCATGTTTTAAAGGAAAATGCCCATGGTTATTAACAGGTCAGTGTCTGGGTTGTTACAGCAAGTTAATTAGCTTTGGCCTGGTGACCATTGAAATCACAGCTGAATGCTCTTCCAGTGATGTATGAGGCAGTCTCTGGTGTTCAAGTTAAGGTTAAGAAAACAAGACATCAGAAACATTACATGTGGCTTTAATTCACTGACCACCGACCACAGTGGCATTTCTTCTGTTACTTTTCGAGCAAATAGCTGGTTCATTTTTTATCTTCCAGAAACAACCACAGAAAATGACACTGAAACAGTATGAGATGATCTAATGGCCAGCTATGCATGTTATGAAGCTAATTTCATCTGATTCTCAGGTTGTTTGCAGTTCATTGGGGGAGGTGTTATTTACTGAACATAAAATATGTCTGTGAGATGGAAACATTACAGCTAGAATTAAGATTCTGACATTCATCACACAGGCATGAAAAACGCCTGCCTGACAAAGCTCTTACTAGATATAAGAAAGGAGCAATGGAAGCAGTTTGTGATGGGGATGATATATGAGAAACATTTTAAAGTGACACTAATTCCTCTGTGTGACTCGACTCAAAGCTGACATGAGTTTATTACAGCAGACAGAAAGCTTTCCACTATGATTAGAAGCTCAGTCTGAAAGTTTTACTGTGTTCTACAGACACACAGATGTCGCAGGTAAAACCTTTTTCAAACAGCAGACAAATATATATTTCAGTTTCTACTTATCCTACAGCTCTATCAGTGGATAGTAAACCATTTTTATTATTTTCTTTTGTTCATGTTAATGAGTATTGTACAAAATAAGCATTTATTTAATGTAAACGAATTTGTCCATGCTTTATTTGTAATTAAAATAAATTATTTAAATACATTTAAATAAACTTTGTCCTGACCTGCTCCTGTGTAAATCTGAATCGTCTTGGGCATCAGATAAAAAATTCCAGCTGAATTAACGGACCACAGCCTGTTGTGTCTCACCTAGTTTGGAGTGTCCAAAGCAGAACACACAGCCGTCTGCTCCACTGACCACAGACTGGATGACCTCAGCCACAGTTCCTGCACACACCTCTGCCTGCCAAAACACACAACAGCCAATCAAATGCATGCATTTCACTTTAGTATGGTGAGACATTCTCGACTAGTAACATAAAGGTTCAAATCCCAGAAGTGTTAATATGTGTTTATACTGTATAAACAACTGCAAGTCTTCACCAGCAGTAAAAGGTAATGAAACCTCAGGTTTTGTACAAGTGTCTTTTGTGTATATATATATATGTAGTTCATTTTTATGAAAGGCATTACACAGTAGCTTGTAGTCTTGTACCTTCATCTTTTTCAGATTTTCATATTTTTGTCTACGATTATAGGAACTGATTGAATTGACTCAAGTTGGCAGTTTTTGAAGAATTAGCTTACTAAAAAAGGAAACTTTAAATATTTGCTGATCTACTTTACATCTTTAATGTAGAGCACAAACAAAATATGAACAAGCCTTCACCTGAGAGGCATCGTGTGAGAAGGCAGCATCAAAAGCAAACATCTTTGGAGGAACCTGACTGGAGCTGCTGTGTTTCTGGGTCTGATTCTGCTGAGAGTTGATCGCTGGGTCCATGATGGTCACCTGCTTCCTACGAGAATCAACCTTCAGAAAAGAGCTGGATTCTGCTGCGCTGCCAGGCGGTGAAGGACACACACGCACCATCACTTTCACCTGCACATACAGCAACATCTCAAGATCCTTCTTCTAAACATCACATCAAACAGCAGCTGTCTATGAGACAAAACAACATTCTGCTTGGCAAGTTTTTTAAATATGTTCACCGCTGTATGGATGGCAGATGGACATAATTACCATAAAAAATCT
This sequence comes from Chromobotia macracanthus, assembly GCA_036877525.1. NCBI lineage: Eukaryota > Metazoa > Chordata > Actinopteri > Cypriniformes > Botiidae > Chromobotia > Chromobotia macracanthus. The sequence continues at coordinate 1,089,024 of JAZGTH010000102.1, forward strand.
GATCTCAATACTGTGTGGATTATCAGCTATAACACCATCATGTACAATTATTCTTTCTCTAGAAAGCACTCTTCAGGTCCTGTGAGATCACCTATGGAAGAATTTACGAAGAAACAAGAAAACTTCCATTCCAGTTTGGTGTATTAAATATTTCTGTATTATTTAATAGCAAAGAGACCAATGGTTTCTGTTTATTTTGCATATTCCACCTGAATTATTCATGAGGTGCACTGAGAACACATCACACACCTTCTGAATGAGTACATTCAGCACAGCTGTTTTGTAGTCAGAAAAGAGAAATGCAGGTGACCTTTGATGAAATGATACAATCATTTCATGCATTTCTGCTGATATGTCACCACAACAGCCAAATCCAGCAGAAATGAGACAACGTTTGTAGCAATGGTACATCAGACGTACCAGATGGTATGTCAGACGTATCTGTGACTGTATAGTCTGCTTTCGAGCTGAAGCTCGTCTCTGAAACACAGAGATAAGCCAAAACATCAAGACCTTCAAATGGGTTCAGATCTAATAATGTGGTGGAGAGCAGAAACCTCTTCCTAATCCCACAATCCCAGCATGACAAACAGAATCATCTTTACCTGTGTTCGGTTTAACTCCCAGGTTAGATTAATCACATCCAGAATGGTTTTTACTCTAAGCCAATTAACTTGTTTTGGCTGTTAAATTGTGAGCGTTTGGTGGTTTGCATCACGAGCGTCGAGCGTGTGATTCTCCGAGTCGGGGAAGAGATCACCGCAGGGCTGCTCATTAACCAGCGTATGTTTTAGGATGGTGGAGAACATCTCTCTGTGAGCTCTCATGGGTGAGAGACGGTGTAATAACTCACACTCACTCAGTGGTGGCCACACAGATGTAATTATTTATCATTATATTCTGTCAGAACTGTTTCATCCTGAAATAAAATACAGTGACCCCTGTATTCAGTCACTTAAAGTTTCACTGCATTAGTTCAAGAAGATCAAACCAAGTGATATGCAAACAAATGATTCCATTCCAAAGCTTTAGACTGTTACATATTCCTTTCTTTTCCTTAAAAGATAACATTTGTCCATATGATGTATATGCACTGTATTCCAGATGGAAAAATGCTGTTGGTTCTCACATAATTGTTGCAAACATGCATTACAGCCTAAGTAATTGTGAATAGTGAGTAAATAACAACATTTTTATTTTTGGCTGTACAGCAGCTTTATCCAAAAGCTATTAGTACGATATGTCTGTATCTTTGATGTTTATCTCAAAGCTCACCCTGTTCTCTGGTCCTCACAGATCCTACAGCAGCTAAAGCCATCAGATTTACCTGCTACACTCACCAGTATCTTATTTCAAGTTCTTATTTTCTGAAGGCCACTGTTGCAGCTCAGTCTCTTGAGCGGGGTAACTGTTCCAGTCTCTTGAGAGGGGTAACTGTTGCAGTCTCTTGAGAGGGGTAACTGTTGCAGTCTCTTGAGCGGGGTAACTGTTGCAGTCTCTTGAGAGGGGTAGTACACATGGGCTCAAGCAGTCGCAGTGTGAGGAGAGAGTTGGTGTGATGAGATGAGACTCACCAGAAGTTCTCAAAATGTCTAAACAGCAACTCAGCATGTGGTTAATTATGCGTTTCTCCGTGTGTGCTTCCAAAACCATCTTTCAGGAAGATGCATTTGCCAGAACTCACAGTCACAGCACATGAACTGCCTTCACTGAGCTCAAAGACGGTTGGGGACATGTCAGGACTGGATATAGTGGCCCAAAGGGCACCCGGCTAACAGGGAACATTCTCAGAACGTTGGTTGACGTTCTCTTAAAGTTCACTTAAATTTCTCTGAAAGTTATCAAAAAACCGTTCTTGCATTACCCTCATAAATCCTAGATAAACATTCAGAGACAGACATTTGTAGGCTGATTATCCTAGAAAATATAAATTCTGGCTTTGTAAACAAGCCAAGTTAGATGAGAAGAAAACCTGGTAAAGTTTTTGTAACTTCAAATGTGGTATTTTAGATCAAAGGCCCATCATGTAAGATCATGCATCTTAATCTGCTCATCATCTGCATCTCTCCTGCAGCACTGCACTTTCACCTGCGATATCTGCATGTATTCTACAGGCGACACTCTTCTGCATCCGTCCCATATGTTCTCACATGCTGCCAAAGCACAGATCTGATCCGCTGCCAACGCCCTCAGCCAACTCTACTGTATGACACCTGTGTCACAAAAACTACACTGATGACACTTGTGTTGTGTTCAGTTGTGTTGTATTAGTAGCAGAATTAGCAAAACCTTTAGGGTAATTTGCCACCTATATTTGAATGCACCATTAGAATAATTAGAGCAGGATTACTGAGTGGTTCAGGAATTAGATGTAAGAGCCCAAGGCCCTTGTGGCTTTTAAGTCAGACACAGAAATGGAAATTTGTGCAAACTACAGCTGCTCCACTCAACAAATATGAGCAAAGCAATAATAAATAAATAACTATCTAGAGATTCTAGATAGTGTTAAAAATATTAAAAGCAGCTTGTTCTGTGTTTGCTCCTCTGATACTGGGGTTGTGCTCACATCTTGATGGATCCAACCAACAAAAGTAAGCATTAAAATAAAAGCAGACCCCAAATTAAGAGACAACAACAAACCCTACCTTGCCCATGCCGGGTGTGTCTTTGACCTTGTTGACCGCCCGTAAGAGACAGGGCGGCGCAGGGGGCGGAGACACCTGCAGGATTTCGCTGAAGTTGGTGGGGAAGAGCGGTGGGTCACATGACACGGGCGGTGCTGGATGCTGCTTCTTTTTCTTAGAAGACAGATTTAATTTCTGGGCTGCCCTGAGAAAAAGCAAACACAAGCTGTCAGACTGGAGAGAAGACTACAGCAAATCCTGCGCTATCCTGCACTATTTTGATTTCAAGTATCGTAATATTCAAGTTTAAAATACTGTGTGGAAAGGTCCGTTTCCACCAACAACAGTGAGACTGTGAGCAATCATGTGAAGCACTTTTTCTGAGTCCCTTGTGCTCATCAGACTGTTAACTGCTCTTTCAATCCACTAACTGAACTGACATTACATGACCATCAGCAAAGAACAGAGAAACATCTTTAATAGCAACAAAACTTAACAGCAGCATCTCCAACATTCTTTTGCTTCTGAGTGAGTGAGAGAGAGAGAAAGAGACCTTTCAACTTTATCAAACTACTGCACTGAAACACTCTGACAGACAGACAGACATTTGACACAGTGACAGTGACACTTTAATGAATGAATAATGTTGAGAATCAGAAAGGTACAAGATATTTGACAGGCAGTTCTAAACTCCAAGCTTTAACTCAGGCATTCAAAAATCACTTCACATTATATAGAAATACAGCCTTAGCCTCGAGCTACAGGAGAGGAACTCAAGTGTTGTGATGAAACCAGCAATTTGATAAGGCCAAGGAACATATTTTGCTTCTTTTGCAACATGATTAAATTTCTGTCCAGTGTAGTGGTGTGAAGTGGTTACTGTGAGAATATAATAATAAATGCCCTGGCAGAGAAGAGCTGCTGGAAATATAGCTGAAAAGAATAATAATAATAATAATAATAATGTTTGTACAGAGATCAATCTAGAGATATAGTTACAGTGTAACTTATGAAATCATCAGACTGAGTGTTTCAGAGGCCTGGATACATTTTCAGGAACTGAAAGTGACTGAAGTATGTGTTTGTATTTCCTACTAATCATATTTGGGAGGCAGACAAATGTGTTTACAAAAGTGAGCAACACAAGATAAAGTCACCTTTTTTGGACATCCTTATTTGAAAAATGCAATTGTAAGAATTGTAAAAAAGAAAGTTTTCTGTTAGGTTTAGGTTACAGTTTTTATAACTAGCTGGGTATGAAAACAACAGAAGTCAACAGAATGACCCCATTAAGATAAGTAGGTGCGTGTGTGTGTACAGCAGAGCGCTGGGACAAGGTAAATGGCTGAGCTCCAGGACGTTGTGTAAAATGAAAAGTGAGGTGATTATTGTGACACTCATTAATGTTGTAAAAGCAGTTCTCTCTCCCACACACACTTCTGACACACAATGACTGACTGAAACCTTGTTTTCTTAACTTCTAATGAGCTGGCAAACCAAGTCTCCGAAAGAAAAAGTGTCACTCAAACCTGCTCTGAAGAGACCAGAGGAAGATGAAAACACTTCATGTTAAACTACAAAACCACATCAACAGGGAAATATCTGAAGATGAGGACACTGCCTGAATTGTCTTGAATCAAACTGAGTGGAGATGTGGATGTGTTATTTTGCAAAGGCGTTAATGAGATTTCCTTAAATAGATCTTAGAATGAACATTAAACTCAGACTTGGAAAACAAACAACATTCTCTCCAGTCATCTCCACACAAGCGCAGTATTCATACTGATTAAGACGTCTTCACTCCCACAGACACGTGAAGTAAATGCAAAACAAGAAGACCTTCAGGATTATATCAAAGCTCAGAGTCACAAATAGATAACTAGGCTTCGGTTTTTTATAGAGAAAATGTGTGTTGCTTGTCCGTGCTAAACTAGCCAGCATGATGCTGGAGGTTATGGGTGGCTGTCAGGGCGTTGCTATGCAGGTGTTGCTTGGGCTGGCTGGCCTCCTTACTTGCCTTCTTCAATGTAAGTGGTATTTTTTGCCAAATATACTGAGCGCTTGCCAAAATATTTGAAAAGTGAAACAAAAGCATGCTGCATGATTTGAGGTCTCATACATGTCTGTATGACAATCAAAAAAGTGTGGGACAAATTACACAGAAATGTAATACTTCAAATCCCTCATTCCCTAATAAAATATGAGCACTGTACATAGTAAGCACCACTAACAAGACATTACTGTCCAATGAAGCTAGAGGGTTTGTTCCTCACCTGTCCATCTATTCAAGGGCCTGATGACCCCAAAGTGTCCAGAGCTCAGTTCTTCCTTCTGCTCCTACACAAGTGTCCTTGTTTAATGTATTCTGCACACATTCAGTCTGGAGTTTGACAGCATATCAGGCATGCGATCATATCCATTAGTTCTTCATGATGAGCTATTTGTGGATGGCAGATAATGTTGAGCTCTCCTCCTCTAGCGCTTCCACAGCAGACAGAAGCGCTTCCTCAGCAGCGAGAAGACAGCTTAATCCCACACCTGAGCATTCATGACAGCCTACGCTCCCCATCTCCTCTTCTCTCTCTCTCTCTCTCTCTCTCTCTCTCTCTCTCTCTCTCTCTCTCCCTCCCTCTTAGCCTCTCTCACTTTCGTCTCTATCTCAGATTCTCTCCTCTACGTCTCAGATCAGCTTCTTTCTCACTGATTATGTTGCTCAGGAAGGGATATTCAGAATCAAGACACCAAAAAGTTACAGCACCTGAGAACACCGAAGGAATGGGACAACATCACATATCACCTCTCGGCTCTGTACTCTCAGCTGATAATGTCTATTATTCAATCACTAGTTTTATTCTCTCTCTCTCTCTCCAACTGTCACATACTTCATACTTCTCCAAGGTTTTCTTTTCAACAGCACAGCCAACGGTTCTGCAACTGGACCCAATGCTCTGACACCTCTGCAGAACATATGACATCACATACAAAACGTTTGTATGGATGCACACATGCATGTCTGCCATTTTATTTTCATCATACTGTAATCTGGGAATTTCTTGAATACTGGTATGCAGTGTGCTTCAAAACTACCCGTATTAAAACAAATCCTGTTTACATGTGCAGAAACTGTTGACCAAACTCTGGCCCCAGAATAAAACCATTCAATTAGAACCTTGATTGGCAGGTTTGGACCTGAAAATTAATGACTGATTGAATTAATGTTTTAGCTAAACACAAAATCTCTTCAGCCAAATGATGCCATGATCCTGTGATGTCCACAGATCCTCTGCTAATGAAGCTGTTTGCTTTAATAATGTGTTTGGAATACTTAATGCGCTGTTATGAGTTAACTGACTGGACTGAGAAGCATTTATTTTAGGGTGTGAAGTTGGCCCTTTAGCTGTGCTGTATCTCTGCTTTCCATAATGTATTAAAATCACTGCAAGACAAGATAATATACATATTTCTGAAAGTTTCTGAACAGGAAGTCATCACTTTGTTTTTCATTACAAATATGTTGTTCATTCCTGAATTACTTTGTGATCTCACACTGAACATGAGATTTTTCTCATCTACACAGACAAAGACAAAGAATCAGGGTGCAGTACATGCAAGCGTCTATGTGTATGTGTCAGTTTCTGCAGGGCGGATGGTGCAGCAAAAAAAGCAGAACCAGAGGAGCTGGACCTGTGTAAATCCCTTCAGCTCTGACCCATAGAAGTAAGCACACTTGGAGGCGGTTTCTGCAGATGAGAGATTCTCTCAGGCAGACGAGCTGAAGGAGATCACAAGGCTGGATCACTAAACAAAACACAGAGGTTGGGACTGCTCATGCAAAAATAGAATGCTTTGAGGAGAACGTCTGTTTCGAGTCATGAGTGAAGACAAGGCCATGCTTGTGAAAAAAACAGGTCAGTGTTCTCATTAAACAGAGTGACATTTTCACCTACTGTGCATATTGAAAACAGAAATACAACTGAATATTTTCCTTGTATAAAAACATTCATATCAAACATTCATATATATGCATATCTAAATATACACACACACATACATGCCAGCCCTGTTCTGTAGACTGAAATGCTTTCAGAGACAGCCATCCCCTGAGGCGAATATTAATGAAAAATATCTTTCTGGGCTCTGCACTAATGAAACCACCCTCTCTCCTCAAACTGTGCAACATGGGTTGTTCAGCAGCTCAATCCATCATTTGAGCGCATGATGGGAGAGAAGCCTTCAGAGGGGCTGGTGCTGTGTTAACAGGGTCAGTGCTGATGTGAGGTTTCTGCACGTTCACAGGGTCACAGGAAAGTAAAATGGTGAGGAGGTGGGGCACAGGGAGGTGTAGGTTGAGGGGGCCACAATTTAGCTCCCCAGAGATGAAACCACAAGGGCTAATGAACAAAACGACACGCTGCACATGCTGAACGTCGCAGGGGACATGCATGGATGCTCCCATTTTCTCATCACCGCGGTACACACGCAGTACATGCACACAACATCTGGGAGACAGTTAAAGGATCAAAATTCAGAGAAAAAAAGCTCTGTCTGGTTCTGATTAAGATCATCCCACTTTAGGGTATAAGTGAAAAGAAAAAGAAGGATCACAACTGAACAGTGAGGGAAAGGATTGTGTTTTGCATAACAGTAAATAAATGTAAGCTGTTCTTACAGGGGAATTTAGACAAACACTGCCCATTACTGCCTGTCTGACTGACTGCATTTCTGTCATACACACTCCCAAATTTATTATTTGCACATGGCATTAATTCGCTCACTTTTAATACTAACCTGACCTATATCAATATGCACACACACACCTGCCCTACTTGTGTTTTTCACACTGGAGTGTGAAACAGTCAAACAGCTCCTGAGACCAGAGAAAACATAGAAGAAAAAGTTGGATCTTAACTAGATCTAGATCTGTACTAGGTTTGAAGCTAAACTGAAGAAATATTAGTGCTTGAAAAGCAGAAAAACCACTGTTTCAATTACTACAGTTCTCTCTTCCTTCTGATAACAAAACAGGCCCCAAATAATTCTAAACAGCCACAGAATGATCAGCAGTGAGCTCTGAGGAAACAGTGAGGGTGTGATGGTAGAGGGGCAGGCCGGCAGACAGACTGAGAGAAAGAGAAGAAATGGAGGATGTGGACTGGAAATGAGTCTTTACTCAAATGTCAACCTGCCTGCCGCACAGGAGAGACACCCCAATTAACAATATTAAGTTGTAAGAATGATTCCCTAATGTTTCCATTTAGTAAACAAAATGCCTAAAATGAAAAAAAATTAAATGTTACTTTAAATGTTCTAGGACAATGTTTTAGACATGGACCTTCCACTGCAGATACCGAGTTCTCACAGAAGAACATCTTTAGATGGTCTTAACTGATTTGGGCTGTGTAGAAAAATCAGGAAACCGCAAGCAATCTCCATAATGAAAGATCTTTATTACAGTAATAGATAAAGATCTGTACGGAAAGCATGGAGCCTGTGATTTAAAACAGAGACAGCCAAAGTTGTAGATAAGAAACCACAACACTGACAGGCCATTTCCATTGTGAAAACATTACATTAGAAGAATGTTTCCATATGGGCCGCTGTCTTGGTTTAGACTGGCATCTCCTCATAGCAAGAGCAGCGAGAGAGCCCAGGGATTTCATGATTTAATATTTATGGTTTACAATAGTTATAATAACGGCTCTTACATTTCTGAAGATGATGTGATTGGAGTGTTGCAACAATGTTAGGGTTTTGTGGGTGGTTGTCAGGTTGTTGCTATGCAGATGTCCTGATGTTCTGCATGGGTGTTGCAATGTGGCTGCTAGGTGTCTACATTTGATCAGTATGTGTATTCCCCGGGAACTGCCCTACAATCGTTGCGCTGCACAATGCTCTACCAGTTGCATCACATGAACACTAAATAAAAATGCAATCAGAACAGACCTGCTGCTCACCAGTTGAGAACCACTGATGGAGAATGTCTGCATGGTCTTGTATCTTCAGCCTGGTTGATATGAGGCCAGTAAATCACACTGGAAGCCTCTTAACCTCTCCGTGATCTGAACATTACAAAAATATTTACAGCCATTGAGCAATACATCTACAGTAAGATCCACTCAGACGGATTAAAAGTGTTTAATCAGTTTAACAATTCATTCTACATGTGAGGATAAATGTCAGCTATCATAACTGTTTACCCTACATTTAAAATGAAGAACTGCATCACAGAAACAGAGGCGCTGCCAAATGGTTTCTTCTGTAAATGTTTTGGACTGTTCGACGGATGACTGTATGAGACGTAAAACATAACACTGAGGAAAGAGGCGAGACCGAAAATATTCTCATGAATATTAACTGTCAATGGAATAGAATTAGACTGTAAGACAAAACTGCACTCTGTCATTTAGCAGGATATTTATCATAGACTAGTTATCATTGGCATAAGATAACTGGCAGATGTCTAACTGGACAGACCAACTAACCAATCAGCCGCTGCTATAATCTAGAGATAACAAGCATGATTTAAAACGCCTTCCAGAAGACAAGGGCAATTCCACTCCTACCACAGATCTGACCCTCAAACTCTAATCTAAAACACAAAATTAAAAATGACAGACAAAGCATTGAATTTGTAGAGAGTGAAGGCCAAGATCTCATTTATTCAAATTTGATTGGATCGCCATTAGATCAGAATAAAGTCATTTCAGAGATGGAGAAACAGAATTTTCCATTTAAATAACATCCACAAATTAATTGTTTAATTAAACAAGGTCAGAGACGCCTATAGTCCCAAATCCACACACTCTCTCTCGCCCCTTATTTCCAAATATAACAACTGGTGCAGCTTTCTCAGGTGTTTTTAAAGTAAGGAAGTGTCAGCATATCAAAGAGGGACGTGTCTCTGTTTCAGCTGCGCTGAGGTAAGAAAGACAGACAGCAGAAGGACTCCATTATCACAGAGGCTGGAATAAACATGGACTTTCACTGCAGAGGTTTGAGACTGCGGTGGGAAGTCAACACTGTTAAAATCTCTGTTTGGAAATACATTGAAGGTATGTTCTCTGAAGGCTGTATGGAAAACACTCAGCCAGCCTTTTCTCTGAATTTTATATATAAAGATAAAGACACAGCTTCACCAAAGCTGCAGCCTGATACAAATAACATCATGAAATCCAGTTGCTAAAGATAAACTGATTTACAAGAGGCTCTCACAAAACAAGAGCTTTTGAGTATACAGGATACATCCGTCTTCTCCTATCTTCCTCTGCCTCACCACTCCTCCTCAACTCCAGAGCCAATAACATCCCATGATCTATGTCCTTGCCTCCTCCCACGCCTCCTTTCATGCCAGTCTACAGAAACCAGAGCTCGAATCAATTCATTGGGTTGGGAGTTTATCCTAGCATACGACATAATGACCATTTCAAAAGACAGCACACACAAACAGCAGCACTTGGACTTTCACACAAGACCACACACTTTACACTGTGAGTTATGTCACACATCATCTTTTCAAGCTGACAGCCATGGGAAAACAAGTTTAATATGCAGCCCGTCCAAGTCAGAGCATCTCGCATGACATTAAAGTCAGTGACAACACCTGCCAGCACCTCTGTGTTTGTAAGAGCATGTGTGAGAAACTGACACCTGTGAAGAGTGTGAGTGAAGAAGAACGTGAGAGAACATGCAGTGCATGCTCTCCACACCCCAGAGATGGAGATGAGATCTCAGATAATCACCATAAGGAGATAAAACTCATCATGATGAAATTATTAAAGTGCTTTTTTAAAGAGAAGCTTGTTTAAGGGTATTTAAGAGTTTTATCTCAGAAAAGCAGAAGCTGATTTTTAAGATACAATTCAATTACTCTGTCTCACCTTTTCAGATAATGTGGAACAAAATCACACATTCAGCAGTTCCTGCTGGTAAATTAGCACTTAGAGTGTGAACATCAGAGCTGAGCTGATTGGCTGGCTGGACGGTGAGTCATAATTATTGGATGCTTTTGTAAGAGTTTTCATGGTGCCTTTTTTTTGGAAATCCCATAACAAATGTAAGTACATTTACAATACATGTGCCACATAAAGGAATACATGGAAAGCTTTGCTTTTGCATAATGCTGTATCTATATATCCAGCATCACTATAAAGTCTAGAACCAGCCTGGGTCATTGCCACAAAAAGACAAAATACGCATTTAATTCAGATCACCTGCAGCAACATCTTTGCATGCCAATCTTGAAAGCTGGAATGCTTAATGTTGTAAATGCAAATGCAAAATGACCATCTCTGTCTCTGAGAATAAAACGGACTGTACCCTGCTGATGTAATCATGCAACACAATGAGGTCATGTGACATCATACCCGGAGTCTTACCTGGCGAAGAAGGATGCGGCAGCGGAGGTTCCGCTAGAGGGCGCTGTGGTGACTGGGGGAGGAGCTGCAGGGCTTGAGTATGTTGACAGGCGTCTGGCATTGTATCTGTTCAGTGCAGCCTCGTTTAGATTCTCCCCGTTGCCCTCCGACACCATCTGAGAGATCTGCATGCGGAAAACAGTGGCATCAAAAACGACATGCAAAATAACACTGGAGCCAGTGGCTCTGTTAACAAATAAGCATAGTGTAGTTTAACCAATGTTCTCAATTTGCTAGCTTATGGCTCCCATGACTTGTATTTTTTTTTCCCCAGATGGGCAAAGGGATGACAACATGTTCTGTTTGTGCCCAAACTACTGCAGGTTGGTAGCGACACACATGACTCTCTGGCAAGTGTCCCGGGTCACGCAGTGGCAGTAAGTTAGTTTAGGAGACATTCTTGGCTTCAGATAAACATGTTTAGCTTTGACGTGAGTCATGAGAAACAGCACTGATAACTACACCGCAAAGGACCGTGGCACAGCTGGCTTTCTTAAGACAACACAGAGGCAGACTCACTCAGGGAGATTTGGAAATAATGTGGGCATCCCCTGACCCAGCTCTGTAAACCAGGGTGCTGCTGACGCTTAGAGGTTGGGGTCTAATGTTTTGCCCCAAATAAGGACACATGCATCCCTTAATGTACTCTGCTGTACAGTGAAACAGCAGCCCTCTTACCCAGAATGCTTTAGAAGGGTAGGCAAGTATCACCAAGATACGTCTGAATGGACAGTGAGAAAACCCAGATATGTGTGTGTGCGTGCGTGTGTGTGTGTGTCTGTCTGTTTACTGGTGCCGTTATCTGTTTGTAATCTGTTACATTATGTGTTTTTGAACATCATCGGGAACACAATTTCCATAATGAGACATTTATAAGTGACAAAAAATGTATACATTTAAATGTTGATTTTCCACCTGGAATTGTCTGGATCATAAAATAGGCATTCCTTATCACAGTTTGTGATCTTACTAAAATAAAAATGCATCAGCACATCACATCTGTACAAAGGCTGACCAACACTGACTTTGCCAGCTCAGAGATCCAATAGAGAGAGACATTTAATCTCTCACAGACAGCAGCTCATCGTGTCTCCACAGCTTTGTATTAATGTCAAAACTGACAGCTGTCTTAAAATACACTCTGATAGCACATGACTGTATATATTTAGCAGCAGCCGAATGCATTACATCTCCATAGCATTGCATCAGCCTGCGCAGCTGTACAGTGGATGTATCTGTACCTGACAACTGCTGCAAAGTGAAACAAATGGAATGAGATCATTAATGCAAACCATCAAAAAAAATCTATGTACCTATGTATCTATCTGTCTATCTGTCCATCCCTCCCACTGGTCCACATGGTCTTGTTAAAAATAAATAAAACAAATGCCTATAAACTGTTTTACATATTCAGGTTCATTCAGAAGCACCACCCGTTCAGGCTGTATAATGATTATATACATTTCATAAATCTATCTGACTTTTGTACATTTAAATATAACAGACCTGCCATGAAAACATCAACAATGCTCATTCAAATTTGAAGTAAAAAAAGAGAAGCAGATTGAGATAATACAGTGTTTTAAACACATCCCAGTTGCCCTGAGAAAAATATTATTCTGATGATTTATTCACACATATTAGAAATGCCCTGAGCACAATTATGGTGTCCTCAAGATGACAGATTGCCAAGCTATTCCCCTGGACCCTGTGCCTGTGTGAATCAATATCCAGCAATTGTAATTTTATGGATGTCTTATTTCATGTGACTGGGCCCCGATGTGATTGTAGAGGCTCCAAGAGCAAGCACACATGTATGGATGAAGAAGACAGAGAAGATTTCTGAATGTGGAAATCTCCTGATGTAGCACATATACCCAAGAGAGAGGGGGAAAGATGTGAACGAAGACTTTAAATGAGGTTTCCTTCCACCCTGTTCTCCAGCGAGCCCCTGCACACCTGCACGGACAGCCATCCGCATTTATCATAATTAAAGCAGGAACACACTGCACTGTACCCATCCAAATCTTCCCTTGATATCTGAAGTTCTGTTTTTTTCTGTTTCTGTCACAGCTCTTTCCCTACAGTGAGAAAGCATGGGGTTATGTTGGGAAAGAGGCACACAGCGCTGCAGGGGGAAACTTCAATGAAGACACACTGCAGAAAGACATAAAACAATGAAAAGTGCTGAAGGGATGAAATATATTGTCACTGAGATGCATAAGGAAACATAAGCACTGTAAAAACAGAGAGAGAGGACGGGCAACCATGTGTGTGTAAGCTGTGAAAGCACCACAAACTTTCCCTGTTGAGTTAATGGCCAACTCTCTCTCTCTCTCTCTCACTCTCTCTCTCCAGTGGTCTGCAGGCAGAAGAACAACGCACAGGTGTAAAAGTGAGCAAGCACTTTTATATTTTTATCTTTACCTCAAAAAACACAAAAGTACATAATGCAAAAAAAATGACAAACACTGATCGTTATGTTAATGTGATACCCCTATTCTTCTCCACCCCAAAAAAGTTTACCCCTAAATGAAAATTCTTCCATCATTTACTCACCTTCATGTCATTCCAAACCTGTATGACTTTATTGCTTCTGAGGAACACAAAAGAAGATATTTTTAAATATGCTGTAACCAAACAGTGGCACCCACTGACTTCCATTGAGTGGACACAAAACGTTTCTCAAAATATCTTCTTTTGTGTTTCACAGAAGTTTGGAATGACATGGGGGGGGGGAATGACGGAATGACAGATGTTATCAGAGAGTCAGTATAAAGTGGCTAAACCTCATGAATGTAAATGAGGATCTGTTTTTACTCTGTTACAATCTCAAACATGGAAAGAATCTCTGAAAGGTTCTATTTGAGTGGATTCAGATGGAACCTTTCTCAAACAATCGTACAGATGCTGTCTGCTCATCCAGGCTTCAAGAATCAATTTAACAAGGGCTTCTCAACAGGCCTAATATACGAGGATTTAACAGTTAATATTAAAACATACTTAAAGCAAAGCAGCCTCATCATGACTTTAAAAGGCTATGTGATACTGATTTTCAGAGGTTGTAAGTGTCTGCATTCCTCATGTAGAGAAGAGGATGTGGTTTTAGAAAAAGCTCTCCTTTAAGAGAGTTTATAAGGGAGAAGACAAAGTCCACATGGAATGTCAGACTGTGTGTGGCATCCCAACTGTTTTTATAACAAAGTCCTGAAGGGGATTTGTCACTATCTGAGTTTCTGTCCAACACAAGCTTAACAGCTTCCTGTGAACAAAAACCATCCCCCTGGGCACAGATAGACAGCGAGAGTGAGAGATACGGAAGAAAACAGATCATAGGCAGTAAGTAAACACACATGAGAGGCAGAGAATCACAAAAGACTCACTGAGATAAAGATACATCAGCTCTGGGAGAGGAAAAGAAACTAAATACAGAGAGATTATATCTGAAGAAAGACATCATTAGAGGAGGTGAGGGGTGTGGACCATCTATACAGTCTAAACCACTTCCTGTAAGTTCTAGATCATAGTTGTATCAACAGGCACAACCAAATTTTATCCACCAAACCTGACAGTAAATAACAGTCACACAATAAAAAATACATAAAACACTTGGTTATGAGTCCTAAAGATAATTTTTTATATATTATATTGTATATAAATAATAATATAGTAATAAAACAATAATTAAAAAAGTGGTTGAGCCCCTACCTGGTAAGGATAAAGCGTGACCCCATTGGCTCTTAAGAGCTGTCCAGATGTCCACGTGCTGTCCAGATACTGGTGTGTTTGGAGAGCAGCAGAACTCAACACACTTCCATTACTGCTGCAGGGGCTGCTGGGTAAGTGAGGCTTCTGGGATACGGTTGACTTTCCTACATGACCAGGAGAATTGTTCTTCTTCTCCATCCCGCTGCTCACCCCCAGACTGTTGGGTTTGGATCCGTGTTTGGGGTGGGCTGTATGGTGTGGACTGGGGCTGTTGCTTGCATTGGTGGTTGTTGGGGTAAAACTGCAGGTGGTGGCAGAGGTGTTAGGAGCTGTGAAGGATGTGGGCAGGAAGGTCCAGTCTTCTGGCGGTGTGGGACCCTGCAGGACACCATAAGAACTCATAAGGGAGGCCACGGATGGTGGTGAGCCTGGAGACACGTCACACTGATCCAAGCTCAGAACCATGTGGACGGCCTCCTGCTTCAGCTGACTCAGGTGGGTGGAGCAAATGTCACAGCGGCCGTCTCGCTCATTCCATGCCTTACGTGTGCTGTTGGGCACCTGCAGTTTATCATGGATGAGCAAGGAGAACAAGGGATCCTGTGCAGAGAGAGAGAGAGAGAGAGAGAGAAAATCTTCATGGCATATCCAGCATTTTATTAAAAAGATTCCACACAAAGTTATTTTTTTAAATAGATTTGCTAATGAAACGTGTCTCAAACCCTTTTATCTCTTCAGTCTTTTAATCAAAGTAATTTGCAGACATAAATGTCACAGGCAGATGAAAGTCTGCTAAAGGTGCAGTAAAGTTGTTTCTCAAACATTCCACTAACAATTTAGGAATAACGATTTTGATACATGATATATAATGTAACAGTACTGCAAGAACTTTTTAATAATTTTGCAGGAACATTCTCACAATGTAAGTCAACATTCTGAGAACGTTCCTGTTAGCTGGATTCTCACACTTTCTGGATATGGTCTGTAAAGTCTTCATTAGCATAAAGCTGATAATTATCTGGGTTTAGCTCATCATCACACCATGTGCTTCAGCATTCTGTGAAATATAGATCATAATTCTGCTCTGGCACGTGTTCACAGGATGTGGCCAAAATGTGGGAAAGAATTAGTTTAATTGAGATACAATGAATGACATCACCAGGGCAGAGATGCACACTTGCTAGGACTTAGTGGACAACCAAAAGTAAACATATTAAATCTTTCATTCTGGTGTGTCCCATCTGTGAGTTATTTTGTTTAAAACATGGATTTTACAAACAGTTATGCCACAAGGAAGAATGAAGATTCATTTCAGTATTTTCTTGTTTTCTTTTCACACTTCTGAATCTGAATGTAACACTATTCAAATGACATCTTATTCCATTCACACTCAGAATTGTTTATATTTGACTTATATTCTGAATGATAACGCTACCAGCTCCTCTTTGACAAAGGAGCTGTATCTCATCAAATATCTAAACATTCACCTTTTCACAGGTAGAATTGTTTATATTTGACTTATATTTATAATGAATAAGTAACCAAAGATTTTACTTAATTTAGATCACCTTTACCTCATGTTCGCTTAGCTCTCCTCACCTACGCATGAGTAATCAAGTGCTCACAGTGAAGAAAGACTAACTTGAATGAATAGTTACAGACGAAAAGTAAAGAGAGCAGTGCTTTACCAACATAAAAGTCCAGAACTAAGACTCTTGTCTCTGACCGAGCTGCTGTTCTCCTGTGTTTATGGTCAATGTCCAAGAGATGGAAATTCAGTCTTGCATGACATACGTAATGGCCAGACCTACCCAGAATCCTTCTCTGCCTCATTTTGCATACATGCTGCATGTGTTTTTGTAAAGACAATGTCTGTCCTGGTTTAACCTTCACTGGTTAAGCAGTTCCTGAGATGCAGTTGTTTGCACTCTGGAAAAACGACACATGAATCACTTTGGCGATGTGTTTAAAGGCTCATCTGAAGTTGAACTGTGTAATTTCTGTGTGACTAGCATCACCAAATGTAGAAATCCTGATTGCTTTCTCGTCCCATCTGCATTTGGTTGACAAACAGATAGTTCTACCCCAAATTCAACACACTGGCTATGGTGATACTGACAGAAGTCATCTGGAATATGTTTCTAACTCCAGAAAATACTCACACACTGACCTCCACTTCCCTGGCCAACAGGAAATCATCATTTACACTCTGGACATTCCGTTGCTATAGAAACACTGTCTCAGTGTGTTTATCACACAAGACAATCAGGTCTTTAAAACTGTCATGGCTGTCTTAAATGATATACAACGTATATGATTATAAAAATTACACAACACAAACACAAAAAGTGAATCTGGTCTGAGAAGACTGTAAACTCTGGAAGTTTATATTTTTGACTCCAGCTGCATTGCTGTAATTCATGCAAAGCCCCTGCAGATTTCTTCTGTAAGGGTGGAGACCCAAAAACCAAATCCTAAGCTGTGCCACTTTAAGACTTAACCAAAAATAAACTGATAGTTCTGCAGTTTTTGTTAACTCTAAACAGAAAACTCAGACCGTCTTTTAACAACTTTAGAGAGAAACAACTTTAGGTGACAGTCTCACATTTATAGACAACAGAAATATAATAAACAGAAAATAAGCAGATTTTTTGCTTTGTAAAGGCCTGCATGCCAAACTATTGCAATAAATGCATTAAAATGCCTTGTGGGAAAAATCATGCAACACTTCTGCTTATCTGAGTGAAACACTGTTTGTAGGCATATCACTTATTAATAGAGTACTTCATTAATCATATTTCAACTCATATTTCAACTGAAGATCCAGCAGTCTTAACTAACGAAAGACTGTCTACTGTTGCCTCTTTCCATTATAATCACATTGGTGTGGCATAAAATAATGGCTTTAAAAAATTAAAGATGATTAATTCTAAGTGACACTTAAGCAAACATTGTAGGGTGTCCATGGATAAAATTATTCATTATCTGCTAACACATTAACACAAAACAGTGGAAAAAAAGCATGATTAATGCAGTTTAGTCCAGTAAATTCTATGGTTATAAAACTGCTAAGATAACCTAAAATGTGTTGGGTAAAAGGTGAGCACTTAGAGACCTCCTCAAGGGTTTTTCTGATTTGCTGCAGCTGTCTGTTTGCAGTGAGCATCTGTGCATTCATTTAAGACACTTTCATGTACTATTCATAACATTTTACAGGGCTCACATTAACACCACATCTATGTATAAAAATACACCCTGCACTATCCTCTCTCTACAGCACCTCTGTCAGGGACAAACAGAAGCAGCTAAAACACACTAATGGATTCTGGTTCGGCAGCCAGAAAGAGAATTTCAGAGGGGGTGAAAGATGCTCTGAAGACCAGCAGATGGGCTCAAGTTCTGCGGTCCAGCGCTCTGCTTTAAACACCCTTCAGATGAGAGCTTCAGAGAAGTGCTGATTGAACCGCCACCATTTATCATGATGAGAACTGGATCTTAAGATGTTTGCCCAGCTCAGATTCCTCTGTGTGGGATTAGTTAGGAAAAGTCTGGACAGTTATTAGGTGTTGACTAAACCCATTTACTCATTGCCCTGCCATTTTGTTAGCAGAGATTGGACAAAAACGCAGCTATTGTCCGGTTGGTTCTGAAAACACTGAAGACATTAATACCTCTCACAGCAGCCCTGACTCAATCCATTAACCATCGTTTGGACCGTCCCATTGGGCCAAACATAGAGGGCAAGAGGCAAAAGTCATGAACAACATAGGAACAGACTGTCCTTACATCTTCCAGACATTTCTAAGACATCTTTATGACTATGCAAGTCTCTGACCACAAATTACAAACACAAATCTGACATCGTGTTGCAATCCAAAACGTTAATGTTAACATCACACAAGTGAGAGTGTTTGCAGGAGACGAGCAATATTATGAAATCGTAAAAGCAGAGACGTTTCTCTCATGGTTAATTTATACACCATAATGTTAAATAAGTTCTCTAAGTCTTTGCAGCTGTATTTCCTTCATCAAACAGCGTAAACTATAAACATGCCAAAGCCTGGAGCACGACGTAAAAACAACTGTTTTCACAACACTGAAGATGTTACCTGATGTTGCTTTTGGCGAACGCGCGGTTGGTTCTGTGAGTGAGTGAGGTTCCACCGGTCATGTGTTACATTCCCGTCTTTTCCTCAGAGCAGCCGAGAGTACACAACACAGCCATTAACCTCACAGAAAGGCCATCCTTAAACCACCATAAACCACCTCTGGGACTCAACAGTTATTCTGTATCAACAAATCTGGAGCTCTCTGCGAGACCACATCTCTCAGCCCCAGCAGAACCAGCTCCTTTTTGGACCTGAAGTGCTGTTGACTCTATAGAGACAGAGAACTATTGACGATGACACACAGAGCTCTCACAGCCGCAGGTAAAGCCTGCATGATCTATTTAAGCCTCAGGCAGCAGGTTTAGTGAGGGCAGAGGGATTATATTATACATTAGTAATATCACACAAACACAAAGAGAGAACACTCAGATTCTTGCATCGTCTCAGTCACAACTTCAAGTGTTACTGAGGATGCATTCTGTTGGATTTGGTTGGACTGTGTTCTGCTGAGCTCTGTCTGATGAGCTCTGTCTGATGAGCTGTCTGATGAGCTCATGTCTGGTGTCAAGGCAGTAAACTCAGGTGACATTAATTTAAAGATTATTGGACAGACAGAGAAAAGCTCTTCAGTTTATAGATCATCCACAGTTTATAGACTGACACTCTACTCCTTTTTTGGGCTTTCCAAAATGCTTTCTGATCCCTTTAAAGGGATAATTCATCAAATAAAACAGGGCCGACCACAAACATACTGCTTCATTACATTGTGACTAAAAACAGCTTCACCTCATCTTGTTCTATGTTAGAAACTAACAGCTTTACTTACTATTTAGTTTCATTTTCTCTTTACAATTAAAGTGTATGATGACTGAGGCAGTCAGTCACTAACTAACAATCTCCTTTTGTGCTCCCAGCTACAGTCTGAATTGAAAATTTGATTTCCAGTAATTTAACGTCATAGAAAACTGGTCTAGTTCCACATTCTTAAAGAACTGAATTGAATTTGAACCAAAAGCTTGAATACAGAATTATGTATTCTGAGCTATGTAACATAAAAATAAGCATCTCAGTTCTGAAAGGCTGTATTGAGGTATAGAGTGTGTAATAATATTATTTTGTGATGTGTGACAGCACCTTTAGTTCTTAACAGTACCTGCTAACAGTATGTGCTGTCATTTTTCAAAGCATTAGACCTCTCATGAGCCATAATGCTTTAAGTGCAGTGGAGAACCGAGAGCACAGTCCAGAACACACAGAACAAGAAAAGAGGGAGAAAGTACTTGAGATGCAGAGAAAAGACAATGAAAGAGAACAAGAAAGAGTCAGGGATGTCCTCATTTGAAAAAACACTATAACAATACAGTAAACAAGGTCGGACTGTGGGTTAAGTTATATTGTTTATAACTAGCTGTGTATAAAAACGATAGAAGTCTATAGAATGTGTTATTTAGATAAGTGTGTGTGTGTGTGTGTGTGTGTGTGTAGGAACTGCTCTGCTGCTCCATAACAGAAGCGTATTGGACGAGGGGACAGTCCTGGCATCACCCCCAGCTCTGATCTATATCATCATTTGAACATGAGCTTGAGGTTCATTCATTCCTGTATTCATCATAATAAGCCACTCTGCTGCTCTTCCAGCCAATCACATCTTTACAAACTCACACACTTCCACCGTCTTTTCCATACGAAAAACATTCAAAACAGTGTCAAGCACATTGACCTTTGTGATGGCCTCTTCATTCACAGAGTAATCACCGCTGCATCTCTCTCTCTGTGTCTGTGCTCCGTCAACCTCTGAACCCTCTTGATTTTGTAGAGGAATGCACTTCAGCCTCTCATAAAGCATGGCCTTTAATAATGAAAGACTCCGTCTGTTGTCTTTCTGTCCTTCTGGTGTGTTTTTTCCCTAAACTCACCCACACTGCACAGCTGATTACACTGCATGTACAAACTGCATGAACACACTGCATGAACACACTGCATGTACGCACTGCATGTACGCACTGCATGAACGCACTGCATGAACGCACTGCATGAACACACTGCATGAACGCACTGCATGCTCTGGAGAAACAGGTTTGAAATCTGAAATCACTATTACTGACACTATCACAGAACCAGTGCGGAGACAAAACCTGCAGCCGGACAGCAGAGAGTGTCATTTACAGTAAGAGCTGCTGCATCGAGCCCACATCAGCAACCCTTTCCAGCCATCCGTCTGTAATGACAAAACAACTTTATATGATAATCTCTTTCCCGTCTGAGAGGCATATGGAGCATTAAAACCTAAAATATGTTTGAATCCCATGCTGCTAACATGTTGCTGCCGTGGCAACAGTTCTGTGCTGGACATTGGAGCTGTGTATGCACTGGAATGAACTGAACATTCTTCTGTTTGGCAGGAGTAACATCATTAAAATGCTGCTCATGGCCCCTTTCCCATCAGCCCCTCCTTCAGTTCATTTTAATAGGGAGCTCCAGGTCACACACAGCTTACACCAGAAAATCTGGAGACCAACATCAGGTGTGAAACCTGAGCCATGACTAAGCACTGGTTTGTGAAATCACTTTAGACGTGGTATGAAATGATGTGAATGCTGTTTTGGAATGCTAAGGGCTAGCTGTTTTTTCCACAGGAAAATGGTGTCATTATTTAGGCGACATAATAGACACCACATGTTTGTGTCCCAAATTGGAGGAAGACAACTGTAATTATATTGTAACTCATAACGAAACCTCTCATTCATCAGTTTCTCCTTCTCCTATGTGCATTATATCTGCTGTATATGCATCAACTAAAAGAAAGAAGCAAATATTCATGATTAAGGATCCCCTTAATGTCTATAGTTGTAAAAGGCTGGTTTCCTTCCCATGCTCAGCACTAAATGACACTTATGGGTCAGGTTGGGTCTGTTACACAGATGAACTGAATTACCACACAGAACTGTTCGTATAAACAGCGCCCCCTGTTCAGGTAATTCTTCAATCACATCAGCAGTGTTGTGGTTGTCATGGGGCGCAAACATAAAGCGATGTGATGATATGAGCGCGTTTACAGTGGTTATGATTTATGATCTGCTGTACTGTACAATCAAAACCTTTATTTTTGTTCAATACCGCCCGAGGTGTCCCGGGTCAAAACCAATACCATCATCATGGATAATTACAACATGACAAATTGCAAAACGACCCAGCGCTCTCCAGCAAAGAGATAATAGTTATTTGTCATTTGTAACTTCACTTCTTGGCTATTCGCGTCACGATCACAGACTTTTTTTTCTTATTTGTAAGTGTGCAATTTTTGGATCAGTGCTATTATTAAAGCATATTGACTTTAATGGAACTAAACAAATCGATTACAAACTGTTCAAAACAAACTGAGCCATTTGTTATAACAGAAGCACGAATATCTAAAGATTCCATTTCACGGTTACTCAGGTGTTGGGTGCAGCTTACCCTGCTCGACTGGGGTCCGGGCATGAGTAGCTGTAACGCCTGTTTCTTTAACTCCACCAGGCGAGCGTTGCAGTTTTCACACCAGATCCCCCGATCAGAACCGGGTGAGCTCCCGCTCCCCGACGCTGGCGAACCAGTGCCGAACCCTGGAGATCCACCTAAAGAACCGGGCGAGCCGGTGCTGATTCCGGGGGAGACAGTAACAGGTGAGCCGGAGAAAGAACCCGGGGATGACATCCCTGATCCAGGGGAAGGGGTTCCGGAGGATCCGGGCATGGACCCAGCACCCTCGGGGAGGGGGCGGCTGCCGCTGCGGGACTCCTCATAAGCCTTTCGGTACCAGGTTTCAGGAGAAAACGATGCTGACTTAGTCGGGGAACAGTCTGTTATCTGCAAGAAATGAAAGTAAATGCATGAAAGATGCGTTTCAGATGTAGAAAATGTTTAAAGTAAGTGCGCAATGTTGCGGGTTTAACACTGGAGTAAGAGTAATGCGCACATACAGAAACATACGGTCGTGCTGGCTGTACTTCTGCACTAAATTCATCCATCTCAATAATAGTGATCAAACATTTTCTCACCCCGGGTTTTTTACTCCTCGTGCCCGACCGGTCTTTATTCCCGGTTACAGAGGTCATGGTACCGCTTTAAGGTTCTGGTGGACCAAAGATCCAGAATCAGTCTCGGGTCAGGTCAGCAGCCCTTCTGAAGTCCAGACTCAGTGATTATTATTATTATCTATCCATCTTTCACACAGGAACATGAATAAGATGCTGTTCCGTCTGTAGAGAGTGAATGAACGCAGTCCACAGCATCCCCGCACGGGCGCATGTCGCAGCCGCGGACTGACCGTGGATCGGCGCGTCTGGTAAACTGACCGTGCCTCCACATCTCCACCCAGCCAATCGCGTCTCCAGGACTCTGAGTGACGTTTTGACTTTGGTTCTCTGAAAAACTATTTGAGAACGTTTGCAGTCACTTTACAATAGAGGTAAATTGGAGAGGCATTAAATGTTAAAACAGTCAATATAATGCATGACATATCCAACAGATTAGGGAATACTATTAACACGTTCCTGAGAAGTTGTTGTCGTGTCAGTTTTGTAGAAATGTGATAATTGTATTGATTTTATTGTAAACATGTTATTGAAACTATTGAATACGTTTAGCTATGAAACCATGACGAAACAATCACTCTGCAGCAGATATCCAGTAATCATGTTTCTTAATAAGGGCAAATGTTGTTTTGCAGTGCTATGGAAATAAATGGATAACTGTGTACTCTTTTAATTTAGTTTCTCTCATTTCAGAAGGAATTAGAGGAAACATTATTGCTTCGCGTTGGTAAGAAGCGCCA
Source organism: Chromobotia macracanthus (assembly GCA_036877525.1). NCBI lineage: Eukaryota > Metazoa > Chordata > Actinopteri > Cypriniformes > Botiidae > Chromobotia > Chromobotia macracanthus. The sequence goes on from JAZGTH010000102.1 coordinate 1,112,692, forward strand.
CCTGCTGGCCAACAAACCCCTGAACCCCCACTCTTAACTCACTTCTTTATTAAAACCATGAGATAACTAATGTTTTTTTAGACGTTCATGTAGCAAAACTGAAATTTGCATGGAAAATTGAGGCTTAAAGATACTGTTCAGTCAATCTTCAGCTTTACTTTATGATATATGAAAAAGGTTTTCACTTACAGCATACCGCATAAGAGAAAAGGCAAAGATAAAACAGCTTATGAGATGCCTATCAGATGCAAAATCACTCTCATGTGTAACACACTGACTTGTTTACTGGCATAAACCTCTTATGAAATGGTGAAAAGCAGGTGTAAACGTTACCTGACATCAGCATCATGCTAGTTGAGCCTAATATAAAAATATAAGTCCATGTTAACTTGATTACATGTCATTGCAAAAGAAAGGTGTAACAAATACTAAGAAATTGTACAATAAATGTAAAAGTAACTAAATTTGTTATGATGAGGACAGCAAATTTAGTACAATATTGGAAAAGGAGAAATTCTATTTTCTTCCAAACATCAATTTTTTTGTATGTATTGAGTTATTACATTGCCCCATATAATGCCCTCTTTATTTTTTAATTCCTCCATTTTTAACCAAAATCTTAAATGCTCACAAAAACAAACAGTATTTTATGTCAAGAAGCGACTGTTGTGTTTAGACGTCAACAGACTCTTATTTTGAAAGGCTTCTCTGAGAGGAGCACCAGCGTGTGATTGGTCGATATGTTGTCCAATCAGTGAGCTCGATGATCGCAGGTGACAGAGGGAACGGGAGACTGCGGCTGCTGAACTCTCACGTTTGTCTGAACGGCGTGAAAGAAAATGAGTTCAATCGGTACCGGAGTGAGTGAATCAACAACACGACAACACAACAACACGACAACAACAACAACACGACAACACGGGTCATAGAGTAGAGTGAGACGTGAGCCCGGACGAGTTATTAAAGCAGGAACGCGTCGATATCTGTGTCATTCCGAAGCTAAGCAGCTAATGCTAGCGCGCAGATCTGTAATCGTGCGTATTGTGTGATGCTGCAGATGAATTATGAAGACGTGATGGCGTCGTTTAGATGATGGTGTTGTTTTTCACATGTTTAATTGTGTCTCATGTTGTATTTCTCCGCAGCGGGGCTGCTGCGGCTCTGCTCGCCGACAATAAGTGATAGCAGTTCAGATGAAAAGTCACTCGCTGCTGAAGTGAAAGTAGATTTCAGCTGCAGCGCAAACGCAGCTCCGCATTTCATTATGAGCTCAGATCTGTATTTTATTTGTATTTATTTTATGTGCGTTTCACTGTTGCCCTAATTCATTCAAAGCCGAAAGGGTGATTCGTACAGTTGTTTCTTACTAATTAAATTCATATTTAATCGGATTGAAAACAAAACTATTTTGTGTTGCTGTATATTCGTATTTTATTCAACTGCTGTCAGAAAGATGTTTGAATAATACATCAGACACTGAACAGAAAGAAATATGTTTTAGTTGAATATATATGAATATTGTTATTTTATAATATTATTGTTTTGTGCAGTGTGTTACTGCATAGTTCAAATGCTCTCAGAAGCAAAAGCTTTTCAGTTCTCATTCTATGTATGTGTGTATGTAAATTACAAGAAATAATTGTTAATACGTTACTGTCTTTTCTCCATCCAGTATGATTTATCTGCCTCCACCTTCTCACCTGATGGAAGAGTGTTTCAGGTGGAATATGCCATGAAGGCAGTAGAAAACAGCAGGTAAACCCCACGACCACCACACACATGCACCAAATAATGAAATCAAGATATGAAAATTATTATTTCATACGCATGCATGTTTCGCAGAATTGGCTGTATCACATTGCAGTCTCACAGAAATTTAAGAAACTTTATAATCATTGTTTAATTGAGGAAGAGATTTATCATGTTCGCTGCTGTTGAAACCTGTTTGTTTTGTTGTTTGTTGTAGTACAGCAATTGGAATCCGCTGCAAAGATGGTGTTGTGTTTGGTGTGGAGAAGCTGGTCCTGTCTAAATTATATGAAGATGGCTCCAATAAACGCATCTTCAATATTGATCGTCACGTTGGGATGGTGGGAACGTTGAGCAGTCTGTTTAAACTGTTTCCCAGAACATGTTCAGTGACATTTTCATGGTTCTTGTAAAATATCTGAGATTAAAGAATATCTTTGAACTGTGTAATTTTAAGCATAGGCTGCTTTTCATGTTCCCTAAAAAACAATAAATCTCAGTGAAAGTCTAAAATAGTGAAGCTCCAAGTCTTATCCAGTTAAATGTGATGCACGTATACATGATCTTCTCTTTGTTTGTCCTGCAGGCAGTGGCTGGTCTTCTAGCAGATGCTCGATCGCTCTCAGAAGTTGCCAGAGAAGAAGCATCAAACTTCCGTTCAAACTACGGTCATGACATCCCACTGAAGGTGAGTTTTCAAATTTGAGTTTACTGTGCAATGTAGCATATAGCTGGTACTCCTGAAATAAACATGTTGATAGAACTTTGTCTATCCTTAATGAAGACAAAATAACAAAATGAGTTATGTAACTGATCAGTCATCAATCAGGTACAGATAATACAGACCTTTCAAACCAGAAATGACATGCATGTGTACTTTTATTCATTCATGATCCTAAGAATAACTAAATAAAAAATAACTACTTTGAAATTGAGTTGTATGTCATTGACATACTTTTCTAATTTTATCTAAACAGCATCTAGCCGACAGAGTTGCCATGTATGTCCACGCTTACACATTATACAGTGCTGTGAGACCTTTTGGATGCAGGTAAATTTATTGTGAAAAAATGGACAAAAGTGTTATAATGTATATGTTACTACTGAAACTATGTCTTGTTAACGTCATATGTAGTATTTCTGGTGTTGAAATCTTTAAGCTTTTATCATCATGTTTTTGGAACATGTCTGTGTCAACAGTGGTTTATTTATTTTTACATCTTTTAGTTTCATTCTTGGCTCTTATGATGAAGATGACGGTCCACAGCTGTACATGGTCGATCCCTCTGGCATTTCATATGTAAGAAATCTCTGTTAACCTGTGATAATCCATGTATTTTCTCATAATATACATGTAAATGCCTGTCATCATTTAAATCTGTACATTGCTTAAACACTAAAGTTTGATGTCTGTTTGTTAGGGTTACTGGGGCTGTGCTATTGGGAAAGCCAAGCAGGCTGCTAAGACAGAAATAGAGAAACTACAGGTGGGTGTTTAATGAGTGGTCACTTTCACCAGTGAGTTGAGTTTAAATTATTGGTATGCAAAGTAGCTCTAGAATTTATTTTCTGTCAGATGCAGTTGCAAACCAGTCGGAAATCAAAAGAATTACTGATAAAATGTTCTGAAGATGTTATAAACACTATCCTGAGGGGCCGTAGCCCACTCAACTTTTATTACTTTCTGTAATTCTGTTCAGCTCACGTAACAGCACAGCTGTGATGTTTAGTGTACACTGCACATTTTTGGAATGTGGATCTTCAAACAAGAGTCTGTTTCTATTGGTGCTCATTTCTACTGGGATGACATCATGTAATTATACAGTTTTTAAGGATGCATAAAATATATCAGAATTGCAATTTCAAAACGCATACACCTCAACATATTTTTGTGTTTAGGTAAATGGATTTCAGACACACAGAATAATTTAGCTCAGAATTCAGTAAAGATGGAAAAATATAATTGTATATTATATTTAACAGATGAAAGAGATGACCTGCAGAGAATTGGTGAAGGAGGTGGCAAAAATGTGAGTACATATAGAACAGTAGAACATGTAGTACATAATAATAAACGTAAGAGGGCAGCAGAGGCACATGAACAACACCTCCTCCACATGATATACAAACCATACAAACTCCCAGTATTGCCTGTTGTGTACCAGATTTAAAGCTCTAGCTCATCTGTTCTTTTTTGTAAATGTGGTGTCAGCACATTTGTTAAGATGCAGAGTTTATGGAGGTATAATCAAACAGCAATTTATACAAAATTTAAACATTTGATTATTATGCAATCTGAAGATTGTTGATTTCTGTTCTTAGCATCTATATTGTTCATGATGAAGTGAAGGACAAAGCCTTTGAACTGGAGCTCAGCTGGGTTGGAGAAGGTAAACTCAGGATTCTTTTGAAACTCTTTAATGCAGAATAGAACATATGCTTTCAAAGCTAGCCTGCTATCGCTAGCCTCTCTGAAGTGGCCTACCCCACCTTTAAATAATGCAGTTTAATTGTTGGAAGAACATGGAATAAAATGTTTCTTTGATATTATGGTTGTTAAACAGATTTTAAAGGACTGTTGAGTGTTTAAGGTGTTGCCTTTTTAAAGACATGGTAAACAGAAATGAAGTGTATATATAACCTCTTTTTCCTTCCCTTTATTAGTCACAAAAGGAAGACATGAGCTCGTTCCCAAAGACATCAAAGAGGAGGCAGAAAAATATGCTAAAGTAAGTATCTCTTCCTCGGATAATAGTTTAAACTGAAACTGTTGTCAGTGTCGGCTTATACTCGTGTCTGTCTTTACAGGAATCTCTGGAGGAAGAGGATGATTCTGATGAGGACAATATGTAAACTTTTCTTTCTCGCTTCCTGTATACAATGTTTCACACATCCTGGCAAATCTCAGCTTTATAGCAGACAACAGCAGAAAAGTGTTTTTTATGTTTTGTAATGGACTGATGATGTCCTATATTTTCCTTTGTGGGTTTCAACTTTAAAAATAAATACCATTTGTAAAATCAAATGAAGCTCTGATTTAGACTCCAAAACTGTTACAATTACATTCATTAGTTGGGCAGCAGGTTCATCTGGTTTATTTTAGAAACGTCATTGAATATATATTAAAGAATACATCCATTACTAGGATGAGGAAGTTAATGAAAACACTCAGCGTTCAGATGGAGATAAACAGTTCTTCAGCAATACACTGCCAGGAATCTTGAACTGATGGTTAGTTTAGTTGTGCCAATCACCAATGTGAGAAATCTGTTTATCATCGCAGATCTCATAACAGTGCCATTCCTCGCATATGGAACCCAAGCAGACATGCATATTGTGATACTTCAGTCAATGAAAGTATAGAATTAGGTCTTATTTTTATAATCAATATATTGTCCATTACAACAGTTTTGAGGGTAAGCTACTTATATTGATCTTATATGATGTAGCCCTCACACACACATGCTCTGATGAACAGCTGTTGACTACTTCCACTACATGGTTTAACTCATTTAATACAAATTTGTTTTAGTATTGTAACAAAATTCACAAGTACAGCACAGTTCATATATTTACAATACTATATTTCAGTATTTACACATTAGCTTTAAGATCAGAAGATTTGTAAGATTGTGAGAAACAAAAAACGGACAATGACGTGTGTACACTTTACTGGCAGTGTATTCACAAGTATTGCCATTTTATTATTCTTCTCTTTGAGGATGTTGAAGCTTTGCATGTAGCTTCTAGTCTTAGTTCAATGTTCAAACGATTAGAAGGAGTTTCTTTAAGTTGTTTTGTTGAAGTATCCTGCACATTTGTACACATGCCCGTTTTCAGTAAATGAATTGTATGAAGAGATACACACTTTATATAGTACAAAATACAGTGACACTGCACTGCACAGACAGTGTACACATTGATAAATACTACACAACTTGAAGTTACCAGCGACTCCAAAGTCATACACCTGAAACTGAGACATTTGTCCAAAACATCCAGGGCTAATTTTCATTCAGACTGACAGCATTTCGAATTTAGTAATAGTTTTTAGCTTTTTAATAAACACTCCGCTTTCACACGCGTTTAAACAGCCCGCTGTCACGCCTGTTCCGGTCACGTGATACACACCCGCGTGACGTCAGGCGCCCTCACAGCAACGACGCCATTACCGTTGCTCTCAATTGACCTTTTACTACAGGACGCGATTTAGGCGCTTTATTTTTGCAACAGCATCGACACACGTACAACATGGAACATGTTAAGACTACAACACGATTAACAGCAGCGGCTCTTACTAGAAAAGCAGACCACGTACAGTCACGGGGCTCGCCGCGAAACCTCACGGGCTCCGCGTCCATAATTACGCTGGGTACAAAATGGCGCGCGTTCTCCTCACCTCGACATGCGCAGACCGCTCCGCCGAGTTCCCGTGAGACATCGCAGCCAATCAGCTTTGCAGACCGGACGCTTCGCAGTCCATTCAACCAATCAGAACTGCGGACGGCAGAGGTGGGAAACGTGCGGCCAATTGGATACCAGGACAGGTTTGTTTTATGGCATAGAGTGGAAATCAAAGAACGCCAATGAGGAGGCGTCATTTGCAGCGCCGCGTTTGTACGCACCAATCATTTTGCTATCATCAGTGTAGCCTATAGAAATCCGCTCAGCTGTCAGCCAATAGCAATACTGGGAATTACCACACAGCGGCCTCGGCAGCCAATGGGGTTCCGAGAAACACAACCTCGGCTCAACAGCTTGTTATTTCGTTTATGTCTTTGCGACCCAGTCGAGTGCTGAGCTGAAGCGGCCGTGTGGAGCATGTAAGTACTCATCTGCGTGTCCCCACAACACACAAACACCCGTTTCGCTTCACTAAACCTAAGCGTTCACACGGGTCTCGTTTAATCCCGTGTGTCCGGAAGTAATCCCGTTATATTTGTCGCGGTTTCCGAGCGGAGGTATTTAGGCGACGAGGAGAAAAAACTGAATGGCAGACACCAGTCACAGCTAGTCGGCTTGTTTCCTCTCAGGACTCCCGTTTCATTCGTCGACTTTTCCTTTCACTGAAACCTTCAAAGGCGATTCTTTTCTCGTCAGAAACTTGAAACTCAACCTGGACGTGAAAGTGTCCCGTCAGACGCCTCGCATATTGTTGCGGAACTAACCCGAAAACCCGCTGAAATCGCCATAACAGCTTCACTATATTTAGCTCGACTGTCAGAGTTTGATTGACAGACGTCAGTCACCGACACATCTGTCAGTGTGTGTTTCTTTAGGCTCAGATCGGTCGGTGAAGACAGCGTATAGTGAGGAAATGTAGGCTCGGTGGATGGTGGAGGGGCTGACATGGTGCAGGACGGTGTGTGAGCTATGATGGCGACGTGACACACAGTGAGTGAAGCGGGAAGGAAACACGCAGGCTTGGAAGGGCTTGTGTTTGCTTTCTGCTGCGACTTTGGCGTGTTTTACACCATCGACACATTGTAAGTGACTCAGTTCGGAGGTAAAGTCACGGTGGAGTTATTAAAGGTGTGTTTGATGGGCTGGTCTTGTTTTTAATCTTTCTGAAGGGGCGAGGAAGCTAACTGTGTTAGCCTACGTACCATTTACTCTGTTGGTGTTTGCTGTCACATCTTTCGTACGAGCGCACATACGACACGTTTTGCAGCACATGGCGGAGGATCGTGACTCTGTTTCTTTATGCCCGTGTGTTTTTCTGTTTCAGCAGTCAAAACCAATCGAGCTGGACTCCCTCAAATAGCCATCAAGATGAGGGTGAGTGTGTAATCCTCTGCGGTTCTCAGAGGCGACGCCTCTTCAAATGATCCCCAACAAAAGATTGATCTGAATCAGCTTATGAAGCATTTGTGATTTGGTAATCAGACGCACAGTAATTGAAAGACTGAGGTGTTCAGCACTCAACACTCATTGCCAGCTTTATTCTGTATGCCTTTCCTTTTACGTGCTTTATGTGTTTAGAAGAAAAGTTACTGGTTGCTCTTGACAGAAATACCAAAGCAAAAGCTGTAAATAATGTTACCATTTCCAGTGTAGTTAAATGTTGTTACTTTTTAAGAATACTCTTTGTATTGTTTTGTGATCTAGCTTTCTGTGACGGTCATATGGAGAGAAAGTGTTGGTAATCATATTAACACCGTCCACAGGTAGCAGATGAACCTGCCTACCTGACCGTGGGGACGGATGTGAGCGCGAAATACCGCGGTGCCTTCTGCGAGGCAAAAATCAAGACTGTTAAACGCATGGTGAAAGTTAAGGTAAGCTGAAGCTGTTAATCTTGTCCGGGTTAAAGTTTTCCCAGCCTACAGAGTCTGTCCCAGCCTTCTGTAGAAGTTTCATTCATATGATCTGAGTGAGTCTGTAAGTCTTATCTGTCAAGTCAGTGTCAGATTACATGGGTGATAAACAAACTCATAAGTGTCAGCTTTCACTGTCGACATATTGCAGATTTGTTTCTGTGAAATCTGTGGCATGCTGCTTTTAGTTTTGTGGTGCTTCCTATACACACAGTTTCAGCTGTATAAAGGAAAATACATGTTTTGTAGACAATATCCATCAGTTGCTTTAACCAATCGAGTATCAGTTCAAACCCAAAACTTTCAAAACATTGGAAGTTCAGTAAAAATGGAACAAACATAAAAAAACATTTTGATGTTATGTGAATGAACAAGAAGCTTTCATATGGCTTAATTAGGATCAACATTTACCAGTAAATATGTTGTTTTAGGCTTGAGTCCTGGATTTTTGACATCTGTGTTATGCTTTTCTGTTGCTGCCTGGTCTGTGACACTTCTTAATAGTCGCACCCTCTGACAACTTTGGTTAACACAGAGCAACAGATGTGCCGCCTGAAGTTTTAGTCACAAAGGAGATTTGAAGTAGTCCCTCTACACAATGCATGTAGGCGCTTGTTAAGAAGCTTGTTTGAGACGGATCATGAGCATGCCGTCTCTTACACAACCAGATTACCTTCACTGAACTCTGCCACTGCTCTGTTAGCATCTGTGTAATTCTTAATGTCTTGTGTTGGCTCTCTTTTTTTAAAATCTTAATCCGTTTTTTGTTTGTAGGTTGTGCTTAAAGGAGACAGCACCTCACAAGTTGTCCAGGATGACCAAGTGAAAGGTCCTTTGAGGGTAAGCTGGACTTCATTGGACAGCAGCTCTGCATTTCATACAAATCAAGTTTACCTTAATGATTGTTAGAGAGCTTTTGATTGTCACGCACACACAACACTTGTTTAAAGCTAGGGTCCAAAACTTTGTCACACCCAGAGTTTTGGAGAAAACAATCATTTGGTATCCTAGATAAACCTCTAATGGTGAAAGCTACCACTGAGAGATTAGTTGTTGAAGGATTCACAAGTTACAGTAGATGCTTAATTTATTATTACAAATGTCTTTGACGCTCGCTGATGTAAATAATGCACAGGATTCAAATCAGGCTGCCATTCATAAATTACAATTTTAACCTACATATTATGTTGCAGGTTCTGATAAAGTTACCAGTCAATTGGTATCTTATTTTCATGTTAAAGCCCATTTTTTTACACTAGTTGTGACTATATTGTTGTTATTATTATTGAAATGTTCTAGCCACCTTGTTGGTTTATGAAGAATCAAAGCTCATAGTGATAATTTTGTTTAGCAGTTGTTTTTTTAACAGACTGCTATGTTATGACCTGAATAGATTCCTATTTCTTAAAGGCAGTTTATTGCACACGCAGTCGATGATGTAACGTGTATCTGTGGTCTCAGGTTGGCTCAACAGTGGAGGTGAAGTGCCCAGAGGGTGGACCTATTGAAGCCGTCATCAGCAAACTCACAGACGCCAGCTGGTACACTGTGGGTACGTACAGACAGCCCAGAAAATGTCCCTGAAGAGCTGCTGTCATAAAGCCCCTCTCTCAGTTTCTGTAACTGCTCTTCAGTTCCACCATGACTGCACACACGCTGGCAGACCGAGGCGCTGATCACACGTCATTTACATTTACGTTTTTAAAGTTGTTTTCATTCTCATTGCAGTATTTGATGATGGAGATGAGAAGACTCTCAGAAGAACTTCGCTGTGTCTCAAAGGCGAAAGACATTTTGCAGAAAGTGAGGTATGAAGTAACTGTTTGGTATAGGAATGAATTTTTTTGCGTTGTGTTGCGCCTGCTAATGCTTTTCTTTGTGCTTTATTTCTGTTTGTCTGTCTTGTGTTTGACTGCTTACCATCTCTGTCTCTCTAACAGACTTTGGACCAACTGCCCCTGACTAACCCAGAGCACTTTGGCACTCCTGTCATTGGAAAGAAGACAAACCGTGGTAGAAGGTCTTCTCAGGCAGTGTGAGTGTTTATGGATTCTTACCTTCTGCTGTTTATCATCTATATGTGTTGTATATGTTTAATGTATATGTAAAGTTCTCTGTTTTGCTCTGAAAGGCACTTATTAGATTAGTAAAGGTTTTTATCATCAAATGTAGTTCCACATAAACATTCTCCTTTTTTCCCTCTCTCTCTCTCTCTCTCTCTCTCTCTCTCTCTCTCTCTCTCTCTCTCTCTCTCTCTCTCACACACACACACACACACACACACACACACACACACACACACACACACACACACACACACACACATAGACATACATATAGATATAGATGATAGATAGATCTATGTGTAGATATATAGGAATATGAACCTATATAAGAGGTTTTTTTGCAGTATTCATTTTCCTACATGCTTAAATGCAGTTCAGCTGCTCTGGTCAGTGTTGTGACATGACGAGAACATGTGTTTGAAACATGAGTGTTTTCTTTATTGCAGTGCAGAAGATGAGAAAGAGTCTTCATCGAGTGAAGATGATGATGACAGGAGGAGACTCAATGATGATCTGTTGGGAAAAGTTGCCTGTGTTCAGAGCGGCTCTGATAGTAATTCATGGTTCTGTGGCCTGGTGGGTCCTTCTCTCTTTTATTTCATCATTAAGTCAGTTTGAATGTGTTGCATTGCTACTGTTCTAAAGAAGAATTGATTACTGTTCTGATAGCCAGTGAGTTGATTTCCATGTTTCATGTTAGTTTTAACTCTTTTTATCTTCTCTGCAGGTAGTATCTCCAAGCTGCAATGATGACATAACTGTCAAAAAGGACCAGTGTTTTGTGAGATCATTTGTTGACTCCAAATTGTAAGTAGCCTTCAGATGTGCGTTTTGTTTTAGAAGTTTTTCTTATTAAAAAAGTAACGCATATCAGTGAGCACTTTGTAAATAGTTGTTTTTCCAGGCATTTAAAAATATCTTTGGTTCTCCTGTAGTCACACAGTGGCACGCAAAGAAATTCATGAGTTGAACATGGACACCATATCTAAACCTGAACACTCAAACAGGAAAGGTACGAGATCTCAGCCTCACCTTCACTGACCTCTGTGGGCTCTAAAGTGTTTCTGTGTATTCATTCTTTTGTGTATTTTCTTTCCCTCTCAGGGTTTGAAGCAGCACAACATTTCCTGCAGTCCAAACAGATCCCTGACAGCTGGAAAATGGACTTAAGTGAGATTCTGGAATCTTCAAGCAGTGACGAAGATGATGACGATGAAAATGGTGAAAGCAAAGAGAGTGAGGAGGATGAGAAAGAGCAAGAGCAAGAGGAAGTAAGATTAACTCACTTGTCATTGCCAACAAACTAGATTTAGAATAGTTATTGTTTATTTCATTGTGCTCCAGAAATGGATTTTTCTTGTATGTTGGTCAGCTGTAGATGATTTTGGTGTTTCTGATGTGTTTAAAAAACTTGTCTGCATTTTATGTTTTGTGGCTTTTATTCCTCCTCTTGTTTTGATGTTGTAATTATTATTAATATTTTATACTATTGTTTGGAACCTGTGGCATGATTCCTCAGTGTTTGACATCTAGTTGTACCGTGATAGTTTGGATTAAAGTGTCTGCCAGAGTTTGCCACCAGCATGACTAAAACTGTGTAAGAACATTCACTGGAGAGCCGCAGTGCTGGTGTTTGTGTTGATCTTCTGTGTAAGAACATTCACTGGAGAGCTGCAGTGCTGGTGTTTGTGTTGATCTGCTGCGTAAGAACATTCACTGGAGAGCTGCAGTGCTGGTGTTTGTGTTGATCTGCTGCGTAAGAACATTCACTGGAGAGCTGCAGTGCTGGTGTTTGTGTTGATCTGCTGTGTAAGAACATTCACTGGAGAGCCGCAGTGCTGGTGTTTGTGTTGATCTGCTGTGTAAGAACATTCACTGGAGAGCCGCAGTGCTGGTGTTTGTGTTGATCTGCTGTGTAAGAACATTCACTGGAGAGCCGCAGTGCTGGTGTTTGTGTTGATCTGCTGCGTAAGAACATTCACTGGAGAGCCGCAGTGCTGGTGTTGTGTTGATCTGCTGAAAAATTATCCGTGCTGGTGTTTGTGTTGATCTGCTGCGTAAGAACATTCACTGGAGAGCCGCAGTGCTGGTGTTTGTGTTGATCTGCTGCGTAAGAACATTCACTGGAGAGCCGCAGTGCTGGTGTTTGTGTTGATCTGCTGCGTAAGAACATTCACTGGAGAGCCGCAGTGCTGGTGTTTGTGGTTGATCTGCTGTGTAAGAACATTCACTGGAGAGCCGCAGTGCTGGTGTTTGTGTTGATCTGCTGTGTTAAGAACATTCACTGGAGAGGCATGTGGTGTTTTTGAGTGCTGGTGTTTGTGTTGATCTGCTGACATTACTGCTGGTAAGAACATTCACTGGAGAGCCGCAGTGCTGGTGTTTGTGTTGATCTGCTGCGTAAGAACATTCACTGGAGAGCCGCAGTGCTGGTGTTGTGTTGATCTGCTGCGTAAGAACATTCACTGGAGAGCCGCAGTGCTGGTGTTTGTGTTGATCTGCTGCGTAAGAACATTCACTGGAGAGCCGCAGTGCTGGTGTTTGTGTTGATCTGCTGTGTAAGAACATTCACTGGAGAGCCGCAGTGCTGGTGTTTGTGTTGATCTGCTGCGTAAGAACATTCACTGGAGCCCCCAAGTGCTGGTGTTTGTGTTATCTGCTCGTAAGAAATTCACTGGGGGCGAGTGCTGGTGTTTGTGTTGATCTGCTGCGTAAGAACATTCACTGAAGCCGCGAGCCGAGTGCTGGTGTTTGTGTTGATCTGCGCGTCAAGAACATTCACTGGAGAGCCGCAGTGCTGGTGTTTGTGTTGATCTGCTGCGTAAGAACATTCACTGGAGAGCCGCAGTGCTGGTGTTTGTGTTGATCTGCTGTGTAAGAACATTCACTGGAGAGCCGCAGTGCTGGTGTTTGTGTTGATCCTGCTGGTAAGAACATTCACTGGAGAGCCGCAGTGCTGGTGTTTGTGTTGATCTGCTGCGTAAGAACATTCACTGGAGAGCCGCAGTGCTGGTGTTTGTGTTGATCTGCTGCGTAAGAACATTCACTGGAGAGCCGCAGTGCTGGTGTTTGTGTTGATCTGCTGCGTAAGAACATTCACTGGAGAGCCGCAGTGCTGGTGTTTGTGTTGATCTGCTGCGTAAGAACATTCACTGGAGAGCCGCAGTGCTGGTGTTTGTGTTGATCTGCTGTGTAAGAACATTCACTGGAGAGCCGCAGTGCTGGTGTTTGTGTTGATCTGCTGCTAAGAACATTCACTGGGGGGCCGCAGTGCTGGTGTTTGTGTTGATCTGCTGCGTAAGAACATTCACTGGAGAGCCGCAGTGCTGGTGTTTGTGTTGATCTGCTGCGTAAGAACATTCACTGGAGAGCCGCAGTGCTGGTGTTTGTGTTGATCTGCTGCGTAAGAACATTCACTGGACCGCAGTCTGGTGTTTGTGTTGATCTGCTGCGTAAGAACATTCACTGAGAGATTTTATCGCTGCTAAAAATTCCTGGAGCCCCCAGTGCTGGTGTTTGTGTTGATCTGCTGCGTAAGAACATTCACTGGAGCCCCCAGTCTGTGTTTGTGTTGATCTGCTGGTAAGAACATTCACTGGAGAGCCGCAGTGCTGGTGTTTGTGTTGATCTGCTGCGTAAGAACATTCACTGGAGAGCCGCAGTGCTGGTGTTTGTGTTGATCTGCTGCGTAAGAACATTCACTGGAGAGCCGCAGTGCTGGTGTTTGTGTTGATCTGCTGTGTAAGAACATTCACTGGAGAGCTGCAGTGCTGGTGTTTGTGTTGATCTGCTGTGTAAGAACATTCACTGGAGAGCTGCAGTGCTGGTGTTTGTGTTGATCTGCTGCGTAAACTGAGAGCTGCAGTGCTGGTGTGTGTGTTGATCTGCTGTGTAAGAACATTCACTGGAGAGCTGCAGTGCTGGTGTGTGTGTTGATCTGTGGAGACTCCTGAGCTCTTTACATCTTGCGTTCTCCTCCACCTTGATGAAGGTCACTGCTCTCAGCATGAGGGAAAGCCCTCATGCTCCACACAACAATGTCTCATTCTTCCCGCTCCCTGAGTTTGGACAAATGGCCATTTGCTTGGTTTTCTAACACGTTCCCATGGCAACTGCTTGTTCCTTTTATTGTGGAAAGGCTGTGGGGATTGGCTGAGCCCAGTGGAAGAGCCACACAAGAGTGTTGTCATCAGAGAGCTGCTGTGTGTGTTGGTGTGCGAGTTGTTAATGGTTGATAGCAGTGATAAAAGCACACTGCTGCTGTTGATTTATGTCAGCAACAGCCTCACAGTGTGTTGTTTACCTTGCGTTTGTTTTCGCTCTGGTATTGTGGCATTGTTTCAACAGTGGTCGAGCTTGTACACATACAGAGTTCAGCTGTATTTTAAATGTTTGGTTCAGCACAACACATTTGCTGAGTTCTTGTTTCCAAGTATTTCTGAGATAGCTCAAGATAATGATAGAGACAAAAATTGGGATATGCAGAATTTTTTTTTTTTCATGAGTTTGTATTTTACTACTTGGTGACATTTTAGTAACAACACATTTATACTAACTGTAACCCTGTTGAAATCATCTGATTTCATGGCTCGTCTGGTCACTTTGTGTTTCAGCACTTTGACACTTCCATCATCTTCCCCACTTTTACAATTAAAACGATTTTGATTCTCACAAATGATTTGACTTTCTTGACTGATAATGTCATTTTCCTTTGTCTTGGCTGGTAGATTTGATGGATCTCTCTCCTCTCTCTCTCTCTCTCTCTCTGTCTCTCTGTCTCTTTCTCTCTCTCTCTCTCCAGCCTGATGAGGAGCCTGATCCAGAAGAAAGGGATCATTTTCTTCAGCAGCTCTACAAATTCATGGAGGACAGAGGTAATGTCTTTAAATGAAAACAGGCCTTTCATGGAGGTCCAAATGTAGCTCATGCCAGATTTCTCTCCTATGTTTTATGTGTGGCCAGACAGGTTTTTTTTTATTTTTTTTTTTTTGAAGGATCACATGACCAGCTCTGCAAGGCAAAGCTTCATTTGAACACTTCTCTGCTGCTTTATTTTCATTCCAGGGACGCCAATTAACAAACCTCCAGTGCTTGGCTACAAGGATCTGAACCTCTTCAAGCTCTTCCGGCTGGTGCATCATCACGGCGGCTGTGACAATGTGAGCAGTCTTCACTCTCTCACCATCTGTTTATTGTTTATCTCAGCCAGCCAGAAATGACACCTTGCCAAAGAGAAGCGAAAGTTGACCATCAGTTGAATCAGAGTTTAATGAGCTGGACTTGGAAGTTTATGAAATTATTTAAAGTCTGTAACATGAATATGATTTAGGACTGTGTTTAGGAACTTGGATGTGGTAAACAGAGGTGTATAACACAAGGAGTTCTGTGCAGTAAGGAAACAACACAACTCATCAAAGAAGAGTTTGGTAATGTCACTGTTTGTTGTGTTCACAGATTGAAAGCGGGTCTGTTTGGAAACAGATCTACATGGATCTTGGCATTCCGATTCTGAACTCCGCTGCCTCTTACAATGTGAAAACGGCATACAGAAAGTAAGCACACACTTGCACAATTCCTGCTGCGCAAAAATCTTTCTGTATAGTGAGCAGAGAAAATCCTCCACTTTGGAAGGTGATTTTCACTGCACTCATTTAGATGTTCAAGGAATAAACTGAAGTGATTTGAATCTGGAATTTATGAACAGGAGAATTTTAGCTCGTCCTTCAGTGTATATAAGCTGAAACGTGTTTGCCATAGATACACTTACAGCAGATGTCTAGCAGTGTGCATGCTAGCTGTTTGTAAGCTGCTGCTTAGATTGAATGAATGTTTGTTCTTATTTTGTGTGAGACATGCAGGAAGCTAATTGTGATCACATTGTTTAGTAGTGTTGAGGAAATGTTAACTGCAATATCAGTGGTTTTGTACCTTTCATGTAGATCAATCGGCTTCATGTAAATGGGAATCTTCTGACTGCTGTCGTCCATCTCTCACAGTTTTCTCTATTAAAAAGTCATGGAAACGTACTGGATTTTTTTTGTTTTCTGTTGAAGTCATTTGCTATCTGTGCTGTGCCCTGCTGTTGTTTACTTCTGTTCCAAACCTTGTGAAAGTCTTTCATTTTCTGTCATTATTAAAAGTTCTTCACGTGATAAAACAACCCAGATTATTCCTTTAATCTGAATCTACTCGGAATGTTTTAGTATAACACTATTCATCCTCTGTTCTGAACATCAGGTACCTGTACGGATTTGAGGAGTACTGCCGCTCGGCACAGATCCAGTTCAGGACGGTACATCACAACGATCCGCGACCCGACAGACTGCCGGAGGTGAAGAACCAGAGCGAAGAGTTGCAGGAAATGATGCAGCCTGTCGAAGCAGAGCCTGCGATCGGTGCAGACGGAGATGAGTCAGACACAGAGAGCGATAAGGGCCGGAAAGATCTCTGTTCACCCAGAGTGAGTGTCTGTCAGCTGCTCTCAGGATGTGGGACTGTCATGCAATTTGAGTTTCAGAGCTTTATTAACATGCTCGAGGGAGCTGCTGAAGATGCATGTGATGATGCCAGAGAACGGTTTCGCTGTCATGACCTGATGTCACATGATGTTACGCTTCTCTTGGCTGTCTGATTCGCATCTTTCAGTTTAATTGATTAATGGCTGTGGCTGTCTTTCAGAGTTCCAGGAAGTGCAGGATGTAATTTCAACCCTCATGTTTGACCAGAACTGAACTTTTGAATGTTACAGGGAAAAAGTAACAGAAAGCCAAATGGAAAAGCATGAATAATAAGATTATGCTAAACGTTCTTCCTGTGATAGATCTGTTGTGATCTGATATCCTGTTGCCTCAGTGCTGATTTATAACCACATGCAGATTTTCTGCTTAAAGGTTTAAATGGATAATTTCTGTAGCATTAGCTAAATCAAACAGAACTGCATGTCCATGACTGTTTTCAGAGAAGTTATAAGCACTCCCTCTTGCTGTAGCCTGGCAAACAGGAAGTCTGCTCATTTGAGCCAGGGTTGTTTTGTCTGTCCACTAGTGCAGCTTGAACACATTCCAAACAAAATTCATTTTGATGCCCCTAGTGGCATAGAAATAAGACAATTCACTTTTGAAGAGCTATTCAGAAAGTAACTCATGAAAATTGCTTTACAGTTTCAAATGTGTTGTGTTTCTCAGGTAATCTAGGTTATTTCTAAATAGTATTGTTTATTACTAATATGTTACCAGTGTGTAATTTCTGTCCCACCTAATGACATTGCAAAAAAAAAAACAAATTTTAACTGGTTTATTAAAACGTCCACTTTTCATTGGTTGGGAGGTAATCCTGCCCCAAATTAACATAATTGTTAAGGTTTGTTTTGCTTTGTTGGACTGATCTAAATTGTTTAGGTAATATGAGTGTTTATAATTTTGAGGAAAATATCATGAAATGGCTAAAACTGAGCTTCTATAAATTTTGTACACTACAGGTTTCACATTAGAAATGGGTAATTCATGTCCTCTCCCCTCAGGGTCGGCGGCGATGCACCGTGACTCCTGTAAAAGAGGAGGGCAGAGATTCTGTGAAGCAGGAAATGGAGGAGGAGACACCTCAAGCAGGAGAGGGCAGTAGTGAAGAGCCAAAGGAGAAAACTGATGCAGAGAATCCTGCAAGACGCCGCAGCCGGCGCCACGAGGAGTCTGATAAAGACTCTGATGATGACGAGCTGGAGGATGATGATGATGAAGAGGATGATGGAGAGAGACCCAGACTCCGGGACAGGTACATCACAACTTCAAGTTAGTTTATTCCAGCAGTTTTATTGGTTACTAAATGTAACAAAACTTAACTGTGGAATTGTGGCTTTCCTAGCAGAGTCAAAGATGATGATAGCGGAGAAAGGTTTCGCTTACATCACTGATGTCATGTGATGTCACTCTTCTCTTGGCTGTCTGATTAACCTCTGCATTTAAACTTGGTTTAATGATTTCAGAGTCTTTACATGTTGCTGTTAAAGCAGCCATGTTCTTCACTTTTGTAGCTTTGTGTTTCTCATAATCAACTGTTACATCTTTTGGCACCATAAACAGTCACTGGTGTTTTTTATCTCTTTATACTGTATCACATATTGAATAAATGTAATGTGCTTGTTGCATTGAGCCATTCTTTGAAGTTTCTTTGTATGGTCTGAGTGCACTGGGCTATACAGTACATAAGTCTTGAGCGAGTTCACTTAAAACTCATTGTGTCAGTTATTACTGTGTGCATTTGGTTAAAACTGCACTATGTGTGGAAGGAGAGTCTGATGGTTTGTGTTGGTTTGACAGAGATGAGAGAGATGATGATGATGATGGCTGTGAAGACTCACTGACCGGCACTAAAGTCAGAGTGAAATACGGCAAAGGAAAGACACAGAAGATCTATGAGGCCAACATCAAAAACACAGAGACTGATGATGGAGAGGTTCTCTACCTGGTGCATTACTACGGCTGGAACGTGAGGTCAGACATCCACGTGCCCTCATGATGTATGTTGTACAAAAACTAGAGTTTGTAGACTTCACCTGCTCGCCTTTAAGTTAAGAGCAGATATTTCATGTTTGTGAGAATGAAATGCATCTGGACAGGAAATGAGGTCACATGATGATAGATAGAGAACGGTTTCGCTTACATCACTGATGTCATGTGATGTCACTCTTCTCTTGGCTGTCTGATTAACCTCTCCTCCAGTTTTCAGTAGGTCAACTTTGTCACAGTAAACCTTAGGTCTATTACCTGTTGAGTTTCAGTATATCAGTATTTGATTAATTGGACATTTGTTTTTGCATATGTTTCAAAAGATCACTGATCTTTTAATCGAAAACATTTGACTGTCTAGTTCCTAAATGGGTTTTTAAATTTGTATGTAATTGTTTTGATGTTTCAGACAGAGGATCATGAAGTCTGGATCATTTGTTTCTGTTTATGCTGAAAGCTATTTAAATTGGTTTCGTTTCTGACAGATATGATGAGTGGGTGAAAGCTGACAGAATAATATGGCCTGTCGATAAAGGTGGAACAAAGAGAAAACAAAAGAAGAAAGTAAAGGTGAGTGACAGTCCATCTAGAAAAGCAAACAGAACTGAACTTCAGCGTTTTTCTTGTGGAGTGTTTCAGCAGGAAACTGCTGTGCTTATGTTTGAAAGATGATGATAGCGGAGAAAGGTTTCGCTTACATCACTGATGTCATGTGATGTCACTCTTCTCTTGGCTGTCTGATTAACCTGCATTTTAACATTTAATGATTTCATAGTCTTTACATGTTGCTTTTGAATAAGTCATATTCTACACTTTTGTAACTTTGTGTTCTTTGAAGTCAGCTGTTAAGGTTTTTGATGCCAAAATACCATTTAGTTTTACATGACATTTTCAACCCTCTCTCTGATCTGTTTACTGTATCTTTTAAGACTTCTGCATGTGACCTTTGCCAAGCAGCATAGCTCACACTGTTCAGTGACAATCCTTCAAAAAAAATAAAACACGACTATAACTATTAAGCACTTTTGAAATGCGCTGAGGCCTGCATAATTTTTTTCATCATAGAATAAAGAAGATGGGGAGAAGGAGGAGGATAAACCGTTCAGGGTAAGGCGCGGTCGTCCTCCGCTGAAATCTACTCCTCCTGGCACGTCCCGCAGCGTGTCCAAGACACCCAGCAGTGAGGGCCGATCTAGCAGCAAGAGCTCACGGCCCACAGACACCTCCATCCTGCCTAATGGAGAAGGTACGATCAAAGGCTTTTCATACAGTCAGACGATTTTAGTGACTTGATGTTCTGTTGGAATCCTGTTACTGTTGAGACTGACAGGTAAAATGTCTGGACAGGTACACCTCGTAGACGCACACGGAGAACTTCTGGAATGTATGATTCTGACAGAGGGTCTAATGGTACGTCCAAAGAGTGGCTAGCTTTGCTTTAAGCTTGCTGACTTTCTTTTTTAACATTCATGATATCTGATTGGAGGACAAAGTTATTTTTTAATCATTTGTTTTTAATGGTTTTCATGAACTGATTTACTTGTGTTCTATTATAAAATTAGATGTATAATGTGACATGATATGGATTTAAAGGTAATCTTTGATTTACGTTATTCTTAGATTCAGGAAACTCTTCAGATGATAGTGAATGTGAAGACTCTTCTGAGAAGAAACCAGAGTGGATGGAGAGAACTGATCCACCACCCACAGAAAAACAAGAAGTGGAAGAAGATCTTCAGAAGGAGAACAGAATTCCAGGATATGCTCAAGCTGAGCCAGAACATCCCAAAAGCCCTCCTGAGATGCCCAACTTCCAGAAGAGTGAGAAACCTGAAGAAGACACGTCACCGTTTCCAGAGCCTGATGAGGGACCTCCAAAATCAAGAGTGAAGAGGCCTCATTGGAGAGAGCCGGGATCAGAAACTCCCACACAAACACCTGCCACTGCTGATCACTCAGAGAGCGAAGAACCTTCCACTCCTCCACAGCCTGTGAAGAAATCGCAGGAGATGCTGCAGAGCAGCACAGCAGAGAGAACACTGGAGACAGCAGGCTCGGACACAGACTCTGCCACGGAAGACGTCGGCCCTCCAGAACGAAGCTGCGCTGTCAAACGCAAAACAAATGAACAGCGGACCCCTGAGAAGAAGTTACGTCTTGACAGAAAAGAAGAACCTAAAATGCTGTCCCCACTGCTGGAAAAATTGTCAGACGCTGCTCAGAAACCTGAAGAACATCCTACCCCAATGTTGCCATCGCCCAGCAAAGATCTGGAAGTGAAGTCTGAGATGCCTGCCCTAACCAGAGAGATGCACAGCAGGGTGGAACCTCTGTGTCCAGAGCTGGAGGAACTTTCAGCAGATACAAACGAAGAAATGGTACCTCAGATCGGCCCTGAAGCTCTGGTCTGTCATGAGGTGGACCTCGATGACCCAGAGGAGAAAGACAAACCATCTGGTGAAGAGTTACTGATGATGATGAAGGAAGAGAAAGCTCAGCTTCAGTCTCTGGAGTCTTCTGACCACCTTCATCACGTCCTGGTTTCGGTCGGACCTCAGCGTTTCTTCTCCCCGTGTTCTGCGCCCAGCCCAGATGAGTCCCACAGCACTAAGAGTGAAAGTGATGCCACCATCGAGGTGGACAGTGTGGCTGAATCGCAGGAAGGTCTTGGAGAGAACGAGTCTACTCACAGTTTTGATGCTAGCGGCAGTTCCAGCAACTCCAGCATCTCACTACAGGAGCAGGATGGAAAGGACAGAGGTCAGCCAGAAGTTTATGTCGTATGAATGTTACGTCTTGTCTGTAAACAGAAAGAAGATCCGATAATAAATTGTGTGTGGGTGTTGGAATGGTGGAGCACTTATATTTTGCTCTTACAGCAGTTGTTTAAAATTTAAATTTGTTTGAAATATAAAATTAACGTGGATGACAAACATGGAAGTAAAGAGGCAAAAGTTACAGATTGCAGCTTTAACACAGTGTTTGTTTTGCTTGTACTTGATCATCAGTGATTTGTACATCTTCACGTTCTTAAACGGAATTATTTTCAGGTCAGAAAAGATTATTAGACTGCACCACCGGCTTATCGGCCAAGAAACAGAAACGCAGCCAGAAGCGTTCGAGTGTGGTCTGTAAAACAGAGAAGAACGGAGCAGGTGAGCTCTGCCATTGAGTTACTGCACTTAAACAAGTGCAAACATGCATGTGAAAACAATGAGGTCAGATGATGAGAGCAGAGAACGGTTTCGCTTGCATCACTGATGTCATGTGATGTCACTCTTCTCTTGGCTGTCTGATTAACCTCTCCTCCAGTTAACTGCATACAGTTGCTTGTACTTGGATATTAAACCCCTGCATGTAACTTGTCTTGTACTGTTTGTGCTTCATGTGACTGATACCTCAGATTGTTCAGCTTGTTCGGGACATAAAAAAAATCTTAGCAAGTGCATAGCAACACCCTGGCAACCACCCACAACAACTTAATATTGTGGCAGCCGAGCACAAGTAACTAGTAAATATATAACTAAAATCTAGTAAATATGCAGAGAAAATAAGTGAATTTATATGCTCCACACCCTGTGGCTGGCTCAGTATTTGTTCCCTCCCCAGTTATGGCTATCGTCCTGTTGGTTAATTTGCTGTCAGGTTTAAATCTCACTTGTGTTTTTGTTATTTAATGTCTCTGTATGTCTCCAGGTCACAGCAGTGACAGTGAGGACCTGTCGGCTGTGGACAGCTCAGATAAGCTGTGTACCCCAGTGAAGCACTCCAGCCTGCCCAAGAGCCAGAAGCTTTCACCATCAGCTGCTCTGCTTTCTCCCAGCAGTAAAGACACAGAGAAAGACAAGCACAAAGAGAAGCAGTGCGTCCCTTCCCCCCGCACATATAAGTGGTCCTGCCAGCTGAGTGAGTTTTCAAACTTTTCGAAAGTTCTGTTGATGTGTTCAGCTTGTGTATCTTCATGCTTCACTAACTGCAGATGTTATAACAGGCATTCAGTAAACCCATTCTCATCGCTCAAGACATTTGATTGTAGAACTTCTTACTTGATTTCCAGCAGCGTGCTTCAATCTGACAGAATCTAGCTGTACTGTAAGACCCTGGAGGTTTTTTCATTTTTGTTTAATATCTCATGACTCGTGTTACATTGTTACAGTATGCGGTTTAAAATTTAAACTCGCATCAGAGGTTATGTGCTTAATAATTAATGATTGCATAATCCAAAATCCAACTTACTGAAAACTTTCCAGTTTCTACAGACTAAACGTTTAGCTTTAATTCTCACTAAATTCTCTTCATGAAATATGCCAGCAGGGTTAGAGTTAATGACAGATCATTTTGGTTTGTTTGTAAGACAATAATACGGGCTGTGTTCATGTTTTTGTTTTGTTTTTTTTTATATTCTTAAACTGTGACACAAACTGTGTCTTTGTGTCGTCATCCTTGTGGATTCATGCAGTTACAGTCGTTATTTCTGTAGCTTTCTTGAGACATTCCATCCTGTCCTGACTGGTTCCTGCTTCTGTTTCTCCACAGCTGATCTGGATAACCTGTCGAGTGCTGAGCGAATCTCATTCCTGCAGGAGAAGCTTCAGGAAATCAGGAAATATTACATGTCACTGAAGTCGGAGGTGGCTTCTATCGACAGGAGGCGGAAAAGGTTAAAAAAGAAGGAAAGAGAAGGTAGGACTGATTTCCCTGTCCCAGTCTCAGATTCTAAGGAACAGAGAATGTTGCAGGATCTTTTAAATGTTTTAGTCATTTCATTTTGAGGATCGTAACAGAAGTTGTAGAGTCTTTAAGCACATCATTTAGTAATTTGCAGTGAATCTCTGACACATTTTTGGAAGTGTTTAAAATTTGAGCTGTAATCCTGAAGCGTTATGAGTACAGCTGTGTGTGTGGTGTGTGTGAGAAGCAGGACAGAAATGTTATTTAGACTTAAATAAAATAGAACATAAATATCTCATTATATATTATAAAGTGATTGTCTTTCAATCCTTCAGGATAGACTGATTCAGAAATTCCAGTGTTGTTTTGGTTTTTCATGTCATTTGTCATATTGTCAGAACTGAATCATTTGACCTCTGATTACAGTGTCCCACACCACAGCATCCACATCATCAGGCTCATCTGACACGGGCATGAGCCCATCTTCAGCTTCACCCACCCAGAACACTGTGGCTGTCGAGTGCAGGTGATGTCACGCCTGTGCCCTGCCTCCTACCTTCCCAGCACCCCGCTGCCTCCTCAGAGACACGCACACTGATGAGCCAGAGCAAGCAGCCAATAGCACTAGACTTCCCACTGCCTCAGATTCCTGTTGGCCACTCCCACCTTCTGCACTTTGTAAACTGATCCCGCCTCCACTTGCTCACTGTCGCTACAGCACCTGAGAACGGACTCCACGTGAGGTTTGAATGTAATCTATGAAATCAAAGCGTACACTTTATCCATCCAGAAAGAGTACAATGGCACTTTTTATTTCGTTCTCCACAAACCCTGGTCAGAAACCTGAATTGGGACGCAGCAAACAATCATTTTCAATCATCAGAACATGGTAAGATTTTTGTCTAAGATCACTAGGTAATGGTCACTCAACCAGCAGCATATGGTTATTTAATAAAAGGTCAATTGTAATGTGCTTACTCCATCAGAACTGCCAAAGTTCATGTGTTACAGCAGAGTGCCCTATTTTGGAAAAGCAGGACAAAGTCAACTGCGAAAGGGAATGTAGTTTACTGAAAACCACAGCCGGCGTCTTCCACTTATCTGGGTGAGCGAGCGCAGAGAATTATGCAAAAACCTATTTTTGTTCACTTTTTAAAAAAATAGAAAATGAAAAGGGAGAAAAAGTTTAGAGGATGTTTACAGTGGAACACAAGACAAATCTGTTTTCAGTGGACTCATTTCCTTTGCAGGTTGTATTTTGTCTTTTTATATGTAATTGCAGAGTTTTATTTTAGTATGGAAAATTTCAAAAAGTATATATCACAGCCGTGAAGTTATTTAATGAAAGATTTCTAGAGCTGAAATTTTTGTGTAAAATAAAGATTATCTTTCAACTTGTTAAATATATTTATTCAGTCCGTGGACAGCGTTTTTGTATTTTTTACAAGGTGAAACAGACAATTCTCCCACGTTTGGTTCAGTTGGTGGAAGGAATACAAGAATGTTGGGTCATCTTGATGGCTTGAATGTGATGTCACCATTGGGTAACTACAGTGCAGTAAACAGTGTCCTCTCCCGTTTCCTTAATTTTATTTGGGCCCAAACGTCTCAAGGTATTTCTAAGACCTTTTAGAAACACCAGACCTTTTTTGTCCCCCTGATTTTGTTTGTAATTTTCTTTTTTTTTTGAGTTCTTGACCAGTTGAACAAATCGGTTTCTTGTCACACAGGTATGTTAAGTCCAGGGGTTTCCTACTCCTCCTGTAAATAGATCTTCCAAAACCATGTATTTGAAAAATACATTTTACACAAACTGTAAAAATGATTTGTATTATTTTTAAACCGTACATCTTTGTATATGAATTTTCTATGTTATGGTGGTAGAAGCATTAGCACATCTGTATATAATCCACCGTTTAGGAACCTAAACAGAGTGTGGAGTGGAGAACATGACTCCATTTATTCACTGATGAGATGAAATTGTGAAACTTGCTTCCCTGAGACTTCAGTTTATTGACAGATCTCTGAACTGAGTGAAATGAAGGCATTAGGTCACTCAGCGAAGCCATTGTATGTTTATGTAAAATAAGAGTTCTCATTTCTAATAAAGTTTTGAAATATTCAGAACCATCATATCTTTGTCTTTATTTGCTTGAATTTTAACATCAAGTCACAAATTTAACAGGTTTACCAACAAAACAAATCTGTATTTTGGTAACACTTCACAATAAGGTTCTAATTGTTAATGTTAGCCTGAACTGATGAATATCTGCACAGCACTTATTAAATTTAGCAAATTTAAAAATGTTTTTACAATCTGAAGTTTTATCTGTTAACATTTACTGCATAATGAACTAACATTAAAGATCAAGTTGTATTGCATGAACAGGATTATTGTTAGGAAAATGTTCATTGTTAGGTCATGTTTACTGCATTATAAATGAATGGAACCCTACTGTAAAGGCACATTTAATAGCTTTATTAATCTGTTTTGCACAACCTGCACATCCATCCACACTACAGTGTCTGTCCTTTGTGAAAGGAAATCCCACAATCAAGTTCTCAGAAGCTCTGAGATCAGACAGTCTCTGTCCTCTGCTGTAGAGGGCTCAGTTTAACAGGCCCTTCACTGGAATACAGAGTGTTCGGCATAGTGAGTCCATTGGAATAGCGGTTGATTACCGTGGCTGTCCCAACAATCCAGCTTTAGCAGCTAAAGCTTCATTCTGCTGGATGTGATACTCCTGGAAGCGCATGGAGATCCTCTGTGTCATCTTCAGGTACTTCTGTAAGCAGCTCTCAGAACACGTGGTCTGCAGAGACATTCATATGAATCACAACCCAGAAGATCACAGTGAAAAGAAAGCTTTAGGGGTCTTGAGATGATACCTCCTCCGGTTTGACTTCTCTTGTGGTGAAATCTTTTACACAATCCATGAAACAGTTTTCTGTCAGTTTGTTGTAGGTGCCCAGAAACTCTTTAAACTGCAAAAGCACAAAGATGATAGTCAATGACTGTTAACATTGTTCATTTAAAACTATTACTACACAATAAATGTCAGAATAAATGTAAGACTCTTATTACCTGCTTGATCTGATCTGATTCAGTGACCTGAGCTGCCATTGCTACAATATTATGGGATGCTCTGGATGAGATTAATCAAATAATGTTATCAAAACAATATTTAGCCTTAATATTGTTATCTCTTAACACAATATTCCAGAAAACCATTTAAGACAATGTAATCCTTGATCAAATCAATACAAATAATGTCCTGACAGAGACCTCGCGTATACTGTGGTGCACTACATTAGCCGTTAGCATTATCTCACATTTCCAAATCTGAATGTGAAAAATGTCTTTTAAAAACAAAGAGGCATAATAAACACAACACAACACAATACAATATAAAATATATATTTACTCTAAATATAGAGGAATTGAGCTAAGACAAACAATGATTTATTAAAACTCAGTGTTACCTCTGCTGTCAGACCTGTGGACGAGAAGAGCACGTGACGCAAAGAGAAAGAGTGAGACATTCACACTCGCACTTTCACAACAAACAAAAGTCTTAACATCTGAAGAAATGAACATCTGAAGAAATGAACATCTGAAGAAATGAACATCTGAACATCTGAAGAAATGAACATCTGAACATCTGAAGAAATGAACAAATGAACAAATGAAGAAATGAACATCTGAACATCTGAAGAAATGAACATCTGAACATCTGAACATCTGAACATCTGAACATCTGAACATCTGAACATCTGAAGAAATGAACATCTGAACATCTGAAGAAATGAACATCTGAACATCTGAAGAAATGAACAAATGAACAAATGAAGAAATGAACATCTGAAGAAATGAACATCTGAAGAAATGAACATCTGAACATCTGAAGAAATTAACATCTGAACATCTGAAGAAATGAACATCTGAACATCTGAACATCTGAAGAAATGAACATCTGAAGAAATGAACATCTGAACATCTGAACATCTGAAGAAATGAACATCTGAACATCTGAACATCTGAAGAAATGAACATCTGAACATCTGAAGAAATGAACATCTGAAGAAATGAACATCTGAACATCTGAAGAAATGAACATCTGAACATCTGAAGAAATGAACATCTGAAGAAATGAACATCTGAACATCTGAAGAAATGAACATCTGAACATCTGAACATCTGAAGAAATGAACATCTGAAGAAATGAACATCTGAACATCTGAAGAAATGAACATCTGAAGAAATGAACATCTGAAGAAATGAACATCTGAACATCTGAAGAAATGAACATCTGAACATCTGAACATCTGAAGAAATGAACATCTGAACATCTGAAGAAATGAACATCTGAACATCTGAAGAAATGAACATCTGAAGAAATGAACATCTGAACATCTGAAGAAATGAACATCTGAACATCTGAAGAAATGAACATCTGAAGAAATGAACATCTGAAGAAATGAACATCTGAACAAATGAACATCTGAACAAATGAATATCTGAACAAATGAACATCTGAACAAATGAACATCTGAAGCGTCTTTACTGCCATACATGCCAAAACATAGCCTTTAATTATTTAATCAAATGAAGTTTAACAATAACTAATGGTGGTCTTATGCATTTCATGCTTTCGTAATTAAACGTATTTATTAGTTTTATAATACGTATTTATTAGTTTTACGTATTTATTATAATATTGAATGTTATAAACGCATATTTTGCACTCACTCATGATATGATGGCCTGCAGTACCAGACTCAACATCACCGCAGTCTTCCACACCTCGAGTCTCAAACTCGAGACTTTTATTTTGAAACACGGTTTCCGTAAAGTTGTCTGGGTTTCTGATTCACAGATTCATCAACTTTCTGTTGTCAACAGCAACCGTCGCTTTACAGTAAGTGTATCTACAGTAGTACTGTATTACAGTAGTACTGTATCTACAGTAGTATTGTATTACAGTAGTACTGTATCTACAGTAGTATTGTATTACAGTAGTATTGTATTACAGTAGTACTGTATCTACAGTAGTACTGTATCTACAGTAGTATTGTATTACAGTAGTACTGTATCTACAGTAGTATTGTATTACAGTAGTACTGTATTACAGTAGTATTGTATCTACAGTAGTACTGTATCTACAGTAGTACTGTATTACAGTAGTACTGTATCTACAGTAGTATTGTATTACAGTAGTATTGTATTACAGTAGTACTGTATCTACAGTAGTATTGTATTACAGTAGTACTGTATCTACAGTAGTACTGTATTACAGTAGTATTGTATTACAGTAGTACTGTATCTACAGTAGTATTGTATTACAGTAGTACTGTATTACAGTAGTATTGTATTACAGTAGTACTGTATCTACAGTAGTATTATATTACAGTAGTACTGTATCTACAGTAGTACTGTATCTACAGTAGTACTGTATCTACAGTAGTATTGTATTACAGTAGTATTGTATTACAGTAGTACTGTATCTACAGTAGTATTGTATTACAGTAGTACTGTATCTACAGTAGTACTGTATCTACAGTAGTACTGTATCTACAGTAGTATTGTATTACAGTAGTATTGTATTACAGTAGTACTGTATCTACAGTAGTATTGTATTACAGTAGTATTGTATTACAGTAGTACTGTATCTACAGTAGTATTGTATTACAGTAGTACTGTATCTACAGTAGTACTGTATTACAGTAGTACTGTATCTACAGTAGTATTGTATTACAGTAGTATTGTATTACAGTAGTACTGTATCTACAGTAGTATTGTATTACAGTAGTACTGTATCTACAGTAGTACTGTATTACAGTAGTATTGTATTACAGTAGTACTGTATCTACAGTAGTATTGTATTACAGTAGTACTGTTAAGTAGTATTGTATTACAGTAGTACTGTATCTACAGTAGTATTGTATTACAGTAGTACTGTATCTACAGTAGTACTGTATCTACAGTAGTACTGTATCTACAGTAGTATTGTATTACAGTAGTATTGTATTACAGTAGTACTGTATCTACAGTAGTATTGTATTACAGTAGTATTTATTACAGTAGTACTGTATCTACAGTAGTATTGTATTACAGTAGTACTGTATCTACAGTAGTACTGTATCTACAGTAGTATTGTATCTACAGTAGTATTGTATTACAGTAATCACTTAATCCAGGTGAGCTTCTCTCCTGTATGTCCAATGTAAGATATGGGAGGTGTAATGAATCTCACCTGAAGCTGCTCATCAGAGGACTGACACGAACATCCGGCAGGTGTTGATCTAGTCGTGTTTAATTTACAGTATTTACTTTATTTAACGTGTTTAATTTACAGTAGTGTTGAGCACAATAACTGTTCATTGTCAGATGTCCTTCTCTTTACAACCAGCGGATGGCAGTAGCGTCACACTGCACACGGGAGTCCCCACTGTACACTCACTCCAGTGCGGATCAGGTTATGATAATCCATGAAAGCCATTAAATTGTCTATTTTAATGTCTCCCAAGACTGTCTGGGCAGTTGAATCCTAAAGCTTTCTTGACTAATGTTATTCCAGAATTACTTGCATGCTGCTGGGTTGTGTATTTGTGAGACGGTCTATAAACATTAAAAATGAAGATTGTTATTGTTGCTATTCCTCTTTTCATTATGATATGTATGTACTGTCAGATCACAGAATATGTTCCACCGATATAAGAAGCTATTGCAGTTTTGGCACAATGTTTTAATCGATGACTGCTGCGTGTGTTTTGCAGCGTATTGTTTCTGGTTTTGGTTTCTGTTGAAGAGGCAGCAGTGATCAGCTCAGGGCAGGATGTTCTTCAGCTGCACACCACATTTATCACATTTATTAATCCACAAACATCTTTTCTCTTGAGACTTGAGCTGAAGACTCACTTATGCATCGTGTTGAGCGGGTGTCGCGGCCGAGCAGCTGTGTAAATATGAACCGTGTCCGCCCGTCACGCTGTGCTGCTCTGAGGCCTGTTACTGAAAAAACTTTGGGCATGTTAGCACAGGCTGACCCAAGAAAACAGCTGCTTCAGTGTCTTTCAAACAGCCTGTGCAGAGCTGACTTACACAGGGCTGTGAACAGTTTGCACTGAATGTGTGTTTCTGTTTTCGGGTGTGGTGGTAATTTGGGGTCACCGCCCATCCATCTGAAACACGGAGAATGTCCCCCTGCATCTCATCTCCGGCTGGCCGTCTTTTCTTTCTGTCTCCCTCCAGACTCAAGCGATGTTCTCCGGCTCACACTGACGGGTGTGTGGCAGAACAGAGTTCATTATTGAGTTCATTATGGAGATACTCTGAAGAGTTTAAAAGGATTTTGTGTGAGGCAGTGGGAATTTCTGCTTTAAGATGTCTGTCTTCACTGACTCCATTTTGTCACTTGTGCGCATCAGTCTGGTCGTCATGGCAACTGTGCAGTCTCAGTGGTGGCTCGGTTCGTCTCTCTGGCCATCAGGCTGCTATCTCTCTTCACTGAAGAAGGCTATTTTCAGTGAAACTTCCTTTTGTTTCTCTTGTACATCATCACAGTGGTGTTGAATAGATGCGGGGAATGTCATGTATCCAATCGGTTATGAGTAAACCAGCAGGAAATGAGCAGAGCTACATTAGAGCCGGTTTAGACTCTGCTGCTATGTATAGATCGAGTTAGTGGAGAATTCTGCATGTTTTAAATAATGCATTTTCTGTGGTCTTAACTCATCAGAGATTTATGCGCAGGAGTTTTAGCTTGTACCAGACAAGCACTAGTGCATATGGCCCTCGTTTTCATGCAGTCCATAAAACATTGGCTACAGAGCAAACACAATAATTAAATCAAAACACCATCAAAGACTAATTCATAGATTAATGTACATACAGTTTGGCATTGTGATCTCAGTATGTTGGCAGTGCAATGTGCCGTGATTTGAAAGTGTCTTGCTCGACTGGGAGATGTCAGGAGAGTCTGTCTGCACCCTGCCGGGATGCCCTTTCAGTTATAAATGGCAGATTTATTATTAGCCACTTCCCTTTACCTGCAGAGACCCCCATCCCTGTTGATGTGCGCTGGGGGTGGGTCACATGCCATGCGTCACTGCTTTACAGAGCGCACAAATGCTAGCCAGGCCTCTGGTGGGCAGATGCATTATGTTAGGTAGCGTTCTGTTCTTTTCTTTTTTCACCCGTAATGCTTCTAATGCATTAGCGATCTGGCACGCCCCTCCTCTTAAAGGCCATTTCCCTGCAGCAGTTGTATAGAGTTAATGTGCGTGGGGGGTTTAGCAATACACTAATGCTGTGCTCCCGACAGCCAGCAGTCTGGCATTGCACGTCTGGCGGCAATATCACAAATCACCTCCTGGTGAAATGGCAGGTTCATGGTAAACGGGTGTTGTTTTGAGTCATTAGAAAGGCAGCAGAAGAAGGTGGAGACATTACAGCTGATGTTTTGCAGCTGTGGACGTGTTGGTTTGACGTCATGCAGCAGCTGGGAAAGGCGATCGGAATCTGTGTGGTCGCGCTGAGCTTTTATTTACCTGTAAAAACTCCCACAATGCATTTGGAAATATAGTGCAGGGAAACAATGCCACCGTCTTTCTAATGACATTACTGAGGTTTACATTAGTTTTCAATGTTGTAACTTATGTACATTAAGAATGAGATATTTATAAATCCTGTAGGTCCTGAGACTTCAGATGCTCATATAACTGTATTCAAGAGGCTTGAGGGTCTCTCAGTAAAAGCCAGCTGTTTGTCAGACTCCAGGGATGCTGGAGGGGCACAGCAACACTGCTGTTATTGTAGCTGGAGGAGACTCAGTTTACAGTGCCTTTTTGACCTAAAGGAAATGATTATGGTTGGGAGCTGATTTTACTGCCAGGGGATGCTGTTGTTTTTGGAGGATTGAGAAATCCTTGTCCTGCATATTTATGTTGCTTTTGTTTCCTTTCGTCTGCATTCCGCAGTACCTCCGGGAAACATTCCACTCTCCATCCTCTGAAGTTCCTCACAGAGCTCAGGAAATCTGTGAGATATGAGGTTTCCCTCTGCATACAGAATTTTTCCATTTACAATAAAAAAGAGAAACTGTAAGAGTATCACAAGAAAAACTTGTTCTGTTGTGTTTACAAATGGCTGACGAGTATCACAAATTCATGGCCTGTGTTGTTGGAGCAGCGCACTGGATTTCTGAAGAACTGATGACTGGCTGAAACACAAGGGCTTTGTTAGGACGTCAGGGCCGCTGCAGAGTTTTTGCTCAGACACAGTTCTGACTGGTGCCCAAGCTGATCACAGTGCTGTCTTCTCTCTTGGCAGGAAATGGCAGAC
Source organism: Chromobotia macracanthus (assembly GCA_036877525.1). NCBI lineage: Eukaryota > Metazoa > Chordata > Actinopteri > Cypriniformes > Botiidae > Chromobotia > Chromobotia macracanthus. Next base: position 1,145,342 of record JAZGTH010000102.1, read on the forward strand.
TCTAGGACCAGAACCCTAATCACCAGAGGTCTCCTGCGAGATGTTCTGTGCAGTCTGTTGGGGTAAAGAGATTTGCCATGACAACAGCCGACAATGGCCAACCAGAGCAGTCCAGGTAATAATAGATTGTGGTTTCAGAGCGTGAAAGCATACAACCCCTGGCCTTTCATGTTTCATTATACAAAGTGTGTAACCATAGCACTGGACCTTCAGAACTATTTCCATTCCCAAGCCAAAGAATACTTTTGTTTTATATATGACACGCTGCTAGTCCATCTTGTATTTTTCTGTTCAAAATGCTTCAGTAATTTTCAGTAGTGCAAGTGTCACTTACATGTTTTACTGGAAAGACTTAACCCAGCCTGTCAACACAGCTGCAAAAGCAGTACATGGAAGTTAACACTCTGTCTATGTCTGTGTTCTTGGCCTGTTAGGTCAGGAACGCTCTCAGTAATAGGAGCATGTTTCTGAATGCAGTTCCAGCTCTTTCTGCTCTACATCTGCACATTCACGAAAGAACGTTTGTTGTGAGGAGCAACATCATGCGATCGTGTGAAGTTTATATAACCAGCATGAGGCAAATGACCATCTGCAGATGATGTTAATGGAAAGTACTGCAGAATTACCATAGAATACCACTTCAGTACCGCAGTACTGACACAGTTTGTTTTTATAAGGAGTGTGTTTATTGACAGATATTTGTTATTGGTTTAAATGTCTCCCTTTCTGTGTGTGTGGCATTTCTGCTGTTTTAAGAAGCAGATCCTCATACAGTATATGTTGCCCTGGAGCCTTTATATAGTACTTCCATATGGTAACTCTGACACAGTACAGCCACAGTGTGCTGTTGTGGTCAGGGTGATACGTTGTCTTCACATTTATCTTTCCGTTGGAGTCACTAGTTCAGTGGAAAAGTGAGAGAGTAAAGACAAACTGCAGGTTACTGAGCATTCTCCACAACCGAGCTGCTCTAGGAAGTCTCTGAGCAGCCTTTGGTTTCCATGGCAATGGCAGGGCGGTCTCTGTCGGCTCCATCTGAGAATAGGTAAAGTAAATCTGCATGCATTTGGCCGCCCGCCAGCGTCTGAAAAGTAAGAGTATTTTGAATGGCTGCAGGTTTGCAGGAGGAGAGGGGCTGTCAGGCCTGCTTAATGTTGGCAGTTTGTACTTGGCCGGACTCGCCTTTTCCCAGAATCCCTCACTCTGGCAGCCCGCCAGCCACTTAGCGGAAGCTGAGAGTTAACCCCTGCGATAAGCTGCTGGAAGGCTGGACATGGAAAATCTTGCATGTGAAGTGTGTGTGTGTGTGTGTGTGTGCAGTCCAAGCCTCTGGGTGATCTGTATTCATGAGGAGGCTACATGTACAGCAAAACATCTCTCTGTGAAAGCAGAGTAAAATATCCTTTACAGTTAAACTGTAATTTTAGACATGTTTAAATTTTGCAAAGATGTTTTGATTGTATTTCTTGTTTTGCTGTAAGCAGTGTTGATTAAGTATTCCAGTCTAATATAATTTTACAAGTATTTCTTCAACAACATCCAAATATTAGAATAAAATAAAAAAGCCTCTCTGCTGTTCTTCATTTATAAAGTCAAAGCAGATTTAATTGTGAAGGGACTCGCTCCGTCTGCACAACACTGAGAGAATCAGAACAAACGGCTTCATTTAAAGCAAAACTACAAGCATCGAGTTTATTTAGATCATCCAAGATAGTTCACAACTGATCTCCAGCTTTGGACTTTGGATGCTGGAATCGATTCTGTCTGCTTTGGAGAAGGGCTTTGACATGTATTTTTACTGGTATATCAGTAGAGGTTATTTGTTTCCCTTGGTGTACTGCATGGTTAAGATTTAGTAGAGAACAGGATTGCACCTGGTCATGTTTTGGGTGGCAGCATTTCTTCTGTCTCAGCCTCTGCTCTGGTGTGTAACGGGTCTGCTGGGTGTTGTAGAGGCGGGGCTGCAAACTGCTCGTTTGTAAACAGTGTCTGACGGATCCTCACAACGCAACACTCAAACATTAACTGGGTTGTTTAATTATGGGATTTTATTCCTCTCGTTTATCACAAGCTTAGTTTTGATTACTTTATTATAACAAAACAGCTAGAAGAACACGTAAGTATGTGTTGTTTAAGGGGATTTTTGTAGGATATACTTGCATTTCCTCGTGTAAAGACGGAGCTCGCTGTTAAACATCAGAACAGACACTGTACAGCGCAGCTGAACGGGTCGAGCTCCTCACAAGTCGAGCTCCTCACAAGTCGAGCTCCTCACAAGTCGAGGTCCTCACAAGTCGAGCTCCTCACAAGTCGAGCTCTCCGCTGCGCGTTTCTCGCTTCATTCAGAAAGATGAAGTTCCGCGCATGCGCAGTCGCCTGGCAACAAGTGGCCTGTCACTTTGTAGCAGAACGGAGCTGCGGAACGTGCTGCTGACGTCACCGCTCCAGCCAGGTGGCGTTCCGCGAGTTAGAGGCGCGCTCCCGCGTCAGAGACGGAGCGGCGCGTCCGGGAGCAGCATGTCGAGGAGACAGTCGTGTTATCTGTGCGACCTGCCGCGCATGCCGTGGGCGATGATCTGGGACTTCACGGAGCCCGTGTGCCGCGGCTGCGTGAACTACGAAGGCGCGGATCGCATCGAGTTCGTCATCGAGACGGCGCGCCATCTGAAACGGGCTCACGGCTTTCAGGAGGGGAGGTCTCCGGGCCCCGCGCCGCCGCCCGCGGTGAAGACGCAGACGGGCATGTCATCCAAAGAGTCCGTGCAGATGAACCATGTAGACGGCTCGTCCAAGCAGCAGCAGCAGCAGCAGCAGCAGTCCGGGCTGGACCGATACGCTCTTAATACAGACCGATCGCGCTTTGATTATTCCAGCATTGGCGCACACAGACTTCCTAACGGGATCGGTGGACCAAACGGCTTCCCCAAACCAGACGACGGTCCGCCTGAGTTAAACAGGCAGAGCCCTAATTCGCGGCGGAACCACGGGCTGGTGGCGGTGTCGGGTCAGATGAGCGTGCCGCCGAACTTGCTCCCGCAGACCCTGCTAAACGGCCCACCGTCAGCGGCGAGTATAGCCCAGCACAGCCTGACCGGACGAGCCCCTCCAGCGTCGGGCAGCATCGGACCGGGGCTCACGCTGTCCGAGCAAGCTAAAAGACCCGGTTCTGTTTCCAGCACGGACCAAGAGAGAGAACTGAAAGAGAAGCAGCGGAACGCAGAGGCTCTGGCTGAACTTAGTGAAAGTTTGAGGAACAGATCGGAGGACTGGGCGAACAAACCCAAAATAGTAAGAGAAACGCTCCTCACGCTTTCCAACTGCACCCCGTTTGATGTGAGGTTTAAGAAAGACCATTCCCTGATGGGCAGAGTGTTTGCTTTCGATGCCATCTCTAAACCTGGCATGGACTATGAACTCAAAATATTCATTGAATATCCCAGCGGATCTGGTAACGTGTTTTCCAGCGCGTCTGGTGTGGCTAAACAGATGTATCAAGACTGCATGAAGGACTTTGGCAGAGGGCTCTCCTCCGGGTTCAAATATCTGGAGTATGAGAAAAAGCACGGCTCTGGAGACTGGAGACTCCTGGGTGATTTACTGCCGGAGTCCGTGCGTTTCTTTAAAGAGGGACTCGGTGGTGAAATGCTACCCCAGCCTTACATCGACGCCAGCTGCCCCCTGTTGCCCTCGGCGCTCGTGAACATGCCCCGGGCTGTGGCGTCGGGCAGCGCGCTCAGGACGGGCGTGCGGAAACGCAAAGCCTCTCCGGAACCGGACTCGGCGGAGAGCGAGCAGCAGAGGCAACAGTGGATGGCGAGTCAAAGCGAAGCCCTGAAACTGACCATGGCATCCGGATCTTTCACAGCCTCCCACGGCGGACCCCCACCCCTCGGCTCCGTCCACTCCAGCCGAGCCACACCGCCCGAATCCGCCCCGCAGAACGGACAGTCCCCCATGGCTGCGCTCATGTCAGTGGCAGACACTTTGGGTAACGCACACTCACCAAAGGACAACAACTCTGTGCACTCCACCACGTCTACCCGACACAACAGTAGCAGCCCGGTCTCCCCCGCTTCTGTGTCCGGACAGCGGCGTTTAGCATCCCGGAACGGGGAGATGGGTCTAACCGGGACGCCGTCCCAGTCCGGTTCGCATCAGGGCATGGATCAGGCGCATCCTCAGAACATTCCAGACTCGCCTATGGCGAATAACGGACCCTTGTGTTGTACTATCTGCCACGAACGTTTAGAAGACACACACTTCGTCCAGTGCCCGTCAGTCCCCAACCACAAATTTTGCTTCCCGTGCTCCCGGGAGAGCATCAAAGCGCAGGGGGCCACGGGAGAGGTGTACTGCCCCAGCGGAGAGAAATGCCCCCTGGTTGGGTCCAACGTGCCTTGGGCTTTCATGCAAGGCGAGATAGCGACCATTTTAGCTGGAGATGTCAAAGTAAAGAAAGAGAGAGACCCTTGAGCAGAAAAGTGTATGCGTTTTAAACCGTGCGCGCTGTTCACCAAAGCAGCATTTTGGGCATCTTGGGCGCCTTCAGTCGTCCAGACGCTCCTAAAATGCCCGGCAGTGCAGGTGGCAGCGGGGCAGCGTTTGACACACAAGCGACTTGTTGTGAATATTGAAGTTACAGAAATAGTTCAGTGTACAGACACGTTTGTACGGCACTTCTCCGGTTTTACGTTGACGTTTCTATTCGATTTCTTACTTGTTTTCAACATTTACACGTACAATCCCAGATACAGTATTATTAACGAAAACACTTCTGTGGTGGGTGTAACAAACGCCGTGAGTCTAAGAGGGCATCTGTTGTTTTTTAGTATGATCTTTAAACAGCGGTTTTTCATTTGGTCTGAAAATACAGATATATTTTATTACGTGACTTCTTCTCTTTTTGCTTTAAAGTTGCACGGACGCTTTAGTAGAGCAGAAAATACTGTACATGAAAAAGAAAAGCTCTGTTTGTTTATACATATTTCTGTAGTAACAGAAGAATTGTTACGTGCCTTGAAGAGGAGTGAATTGTAATAAATTCATTGATATTAACTCTGTGCTTTGTGTTGAGAACTTTGTGTCTGTGCTTGTAATTTGTTGAGAAATATCACATTTATTTTGCAGTTAACCATTCTTGCTTAATTTTATTACTTAAAAGTAGATTTATATTAGGTTTGAATTATTGTACTTAGCAATTGTTTAAAGATTTCTTTAAGCTTTACTCTTCATGTTCTGTTTGATACACACCAGCATTTTGAAATATTTTATGACATTTAAGATAATTTAACACATTTGTGAGGTTTATAGTGTCGTATTTATGAGTATGCCACAGTTATGTTTCATCTTTTAATGCATTTTACAATAGTTTTTTTTATTTATTTGATAGGTTAATAGGTTTGAAGAGTTTCATTGTGCAATCAAAGCACAATTTTACCAACAGTGTCTCTCCTAAATTAAACTTTTCTATGGAGAATATAAATGAAGTGTCAGCCAAACATGTTGCTGTGTGTAACACGGGATCATGTATTGCAGTACACGTATCTCTTTCACTGCTTCTGTCTTTTGCGCTCATGTCATGGTTTTGCTTCAGACAGATTTGGTCCTGGTACACTGACCTAAAAATGAAAAGCCTGATGCAGCCACAAAACATCTTTCAGCAGATACACAATACAGATGGCTGTCACATGGGGTAGCTGCTCTCAGCAACAAGTTCTCTTCACGTCACGTGATAAAAGCTGTTTTAGGTGCTAAAATAGCAGCTATTTTCCTGCCAAAGACTGCTGTCTTAATCTGTCACGCCTAAATCTAGGAGCCGTTAGCTGTTTTCCTATCTGAGATTTTTTCGAGTGTTTTTAGGGAGGTGAAGGAGGGGGTGAAAATGCTTGCACATGTCTGAGATGTCCCGGGGGGTTTATTCCTCATTTAGAATTCAGCTGGTGGTCATGTGACCTGTCAGTCGGGCTCCTGCATTGGCTGCAGGAGTGAGGGAGAAACAGTGGCTGTTGCCATGACTCAAACTAATGCACATTCTTTCCCCGCAGCAGCTCTGGCAGGTAGAGGTGTCACCATTTATTCACGGCAGCCAGCCATACAAAGAGCAACCTGAGCAGAAACCAGAGGGGACGTGAAGGTCACATGCCAAACCAGCTCCAGTAATTCTGTGAACATTCTGTAGATCACATTCGCTTGCAGTGATTATGAAAGTGTTGCCCTAAGCAAGTATTATTGCTTTCTATCATTCAAAGCATGTGATTCATGCCTTTTTATTATTTATTAGCGTGTTAAATTAGTTTTGCGTACATTTTATTACATATGCAGTTGGTATTTACAGTGATGTATTAAGGAGCAGCGTTTGAACATTCACATTTGAAATATGAAATATAATGGAAGTCATCTAACTGGCTCATAAGTCACAGGTTTCACCTCAAAATGAATTATTACTCATGTACTTACATACTTTAAACTATGGCATTTCGAATGTAATACGTTTTAAGATATATTTGTAAGTAATACGTCATTGTTTTCTTTCAGAAATTTTCAGAAAGTTTTCTTCTTTTTCTTCTTAAAATCTGTGTTAAAATAAGCCGATGGCTTGTATGAGAGCAGTGAATTAGATGAGTGACTATATAAAGATTGTTTAGATAATTCAACAAGCAATTTATGTTTTGTATAATATAAGCCAAAGTGAGATTTTAGGTGTCGTGCTCTGTGGTGCAATGCAGTGATGTCACAGTCTGTCTGTCTGTCTGAGGAATCGTGTGTTTCTGTTGCAGAATGGAGTGGCTTTCTATTGTCACGCTAAAGCAGATGTGGATTGAGCCTTTGGCTGTCTTTCAGTAATCACCTGGGTTTCAAGTATCAGTGCACATACAAAGGAAAAAAATAAACAGATACCCCAGCCCCACCCGTTCGGGGAAGGAGGGGTCCCACTTCCTGTTTACTGCACACATTTCTGAGGTGCGTGTTAAATTCTGCACCTTCTAATGGAATGCTGGATGTTTGAGACACGGTCAACTACAAACCATGGATAGACCAATAATCAAACTAGTTAAATGCACAAATGTTTAAGAAACCGAATAGCTCGTGTTTTAGGGTTTGTCTTCCAGGATTGTGTGGTTATTGAATTAATTTTATTTTGGGTTCTCTGGCTGAACAGTGAGGGGGTTTCTGTAGTATCTTGTGACGTATACAGACCAGGACAAATGACTGCCTGCTGTTATATATCAGAAGAATACCTTTTCATTTGCAAGGCTCTTTCCCACCGAATTTTTTGCTGCAGACAAAACTTTCCATGTTGTTTATCTTGTCTGATGCATTTATTTATGTTGCAACAGACATCTCAGAAACAATAAGAATTTCTAGCATTGTAAGTAACCAGCTCTGACGTAGCTTGTCTGAAATTTGTTTTGTTGCAAAATCACTGCAGTCCGTTCACCCCTCACTGGCAGGAGAGGTCACAGCTTCTTCCCCTCAAGCTCCCTTCAGTCCCATCACACACACACACCAAGGAAGTTTCCAGCGGATAAAAATACAGCCACTCCAAAGGTTACTGCAGTGCCATCGTGCTCGGTTGCCCTTGGTAACAGCCTTGTTCAAAACATCATTTATTCAGGAATGTGTGGACAGAGTTGAGACGGAGGTTCAGCATTAACCCCACGTGTGCCATGACCTCTCTAGAAATGTTTTTGTGCAGCACTTTTAATCTGTCAGTGTCTTTGGTTGAAAAGTGTTTATAGTGATTTAATTGCAGTGGCCTTTTCTTGCGAGCATTTATCATGTTGTTTATGTTGCATTTGGAATAACAACCTGAAGTCAGAGCACAAAGGTTTTAAAACATGAATCACTTGAAATCAGGTGTTGAAAATTATTTCCTGTTCTGTACCCAGCTGTCTTCTGTTCACACTTGTTTGAAGCTGGTTTTTATCTTAAGGTTAAGTCTGTAATTTAAAACATGTATTTTATGTTTTCAAACAGGTTTCCACCCAAAACAACACAAGCTGTTGGATGTGCCAACAAACAGCAAAGTTTTGAAGGTGCCCTTGTTTTTTGAAAGAAAGAATGGGTTACTTAAAGTTGTCTCTTCAAATTAAGCTTGTATAGGAGAAAGTATTTCAACTTTATTTAAAACGTTCTGTGATCAAAGCGTTGCACTGCATGTTGTCCTCCCACTGCTTCCCGCTCTGCAGCAGTGCATCTCTCACTGTGATATGACGTTTAACTCTCCTCACTTCTGCTCGTTATTTGGCACCGGCGGAGGGGTTTATGTTCAAAAGGGTTATTCCGGCTCTGTTTTCATTCACTGTGCCTCAGAGCACAGCCGTTTATAGACAGTGACGTCAGCACTATCTTCCACAGCCCAGGGCCTCTTGGCACATAATGTATGCAATCTCAGGCACTCCGTTCCTGCCTCACAAATAAGCTGCGGGCTACAGCGGGTGTGTGCATCCCCCACTCCTGCAGATATTAAAGGCGCAGAGCGGGAATGATTTTCTGCTGCTTTTCACTCCCACACTCTCATTTCATTTATTCATTCTCCTTTCTTCTAGTTCACAGAAATGAGAGGTGATCCCTTCGGCATGTCGTGAATGTAATTTGATGGTGTCATCTGGGATTAACGTGTTATTTTTATTATAGTTTAATGGGTTCTCTGTCACTTTCTGCATCTGTTTTTGGTTCGAGTCGGTTTGTATTTTCACTTGATCTGTGATTGATTTGTTTTAAAGTTGTGATTTAAAGGGCTAAACTAACCCCTTTAATAAACACTTTAATCATCTTTTGGTAGCATCTCTGTCTTTACATTTAACAGCTGCTTATGTAAGAATGTGGCTCGTGTAGTGGATGTAGCTCGGCTCTAGCTTTGATTAATGGCATGTGTGTTGTTAGGGGGCTGTTTTGGCCGCGTTTCAGATGGTTTTCATTAGCTTGTAAAGCACATCAATTTTCAGATGGAATTCCAATTTGCATTTCAAGGCCAGTGCCTCCCTGAGGGAGAGAGCCTGTTACAGCTTCCTGTAGTTTCCCGCCAGAGAGGTTTGGGGTGGGGGGTTTCTAAGCACATGAAAATGGGCTATAGGGCACCATGGAGATTCTGTCTGTCTTGAAAAGCTCTCAGTCTGGATTGTTCAAGGCTGGTTTCACTTGATTGATGTATATTGTTGTACTGTTAACCTGCCGTAGCTGTCACACTTTTGACAATGTCACACCTTTATAAAGCTGTGCTGTGTTAAAAAAATATGGTGCATTAAATAACAGAAATAATATTTGAGCGCCTTACTCATAAACATTCTGTTCTGTTTTTAGTCTGTTGTCCTGCTGGCTGGCTAGTTGGTTTGGGAGGAAAGGGTTAATTTGTAACAGGGCAGTTCTTGGCTGCTGGAGAAATTTAGCCCTCTTTCATTCTCAGAGTTGTTTATGCGACTGGCGGCCATTTTAGACCAGCGCTCTGCTAACACAAAGAGAGGATTCAGGTTTCTTAAGCTGGCAGTGCAGCGAGTTCACTCGTCGGTTTGTTCTGTCATCTCCTGCATGAGGGCCCTTCCCCCTCATTACACACACATTCCTCCAGTCTCTCATTCCACAACCTGGTCACCATCCACCGCTCACTGTTCCCTCAGAGTACCCTGTCTGTTCTTCAACTCAGTGCTTTCTTCTTTATTATAATAGTAATAATAATGATTAAAATAATTATTTGGCCTGTATGTATTTCATTAGCCGGCTTGCAGAACTTGTAGCAGCTCTGTTACACATTAGCACACAATGTGTTTGTTTATATTAACACAGTGTTTGTCCAGCAAGACATCCAGTCAGAACTGAAGAGACTAAACTGTCTGTTTTAGAATGATGCATCAGGATGTGTATTGATTTAGGCAGACTGCTTTGTTTTAATCATTGTCATGTTTGTGTATAAAACTCTTTATCACTGTTTCTCAAAATGTATTCAACTTATTCTGTCTTCTGCCATTCTGTGTTCACCTTGTCTAGTCCTGAATCTGAAAGCATGTACTTTTCACAGATCCATCAGAGGATCAGGATTGTGTGTCTGTTGTCTTGATCTTGTACCAACAAATACAGATGATGATCTCACCAAAACCAGCAGTATTAATAGCAGCGCAACTCCCGTGTAATAAAAACCTTCCCAGTGACCCTGTGGTGAAACCGAAGGTCGTCATTTATCTCCAGTTCAGCGGGAGACAGGACAGTGGGTGTGGTTTGCTCACTCAAGACTCTGATTGGAGGATTTTTTAAAAGTGACGTCATTTATTTGTCTACAGGTCTTTAACGTAACACTGTTACATTTTATCAGTCTTTTGAAGTTTTATTTTAGGCCTTTGATTGAATCTAGTCGAGCGTTCCCACATGTTAAAACAGTCACAGCTTAGCCTGAGTGTTATCATCTGCTTTCATTAGAAAATAAGATTGATCAGCCACTTTTTCTGTGCTGTTTGTTTCCATAACAGAGACAAATAACATCCTCAGTTTATGAGATAGATTTAACCTTTTCTTCAGTCAGTAAGGCTTGTGGTTCTGTATGCACGCAGCTCATTTGTTTCCAGTGATTATGTGAGCGTGTTGATATTTGCTGTATGTTAAGTACTATTGCGCTCTTACAAGCGTTGAATCAAGCCGACTTTGACCTTTTCAGTTTGATTAGATCATCAAACACTGCACAAGTGTGATCAATTCAGTGCGGCAGTCATCAGAAACGAGTCAATCACAATTCACCTTTAGCTTTTGAATTAAGTTTATGCCACTTATGTGTTTTGCAGAATTTCCAAGAAATATTAAACATGGAAATTTTAAACATGGCAGCTGTTCATGTGTGTAGCATAACCAAAAGGTCTTGTTAAGTGTCTTGTGAAGAACTGGGTTGTATTTTAACTGCCAAATCAAATGAAAAAATGAGTAATGATATTTTGTATGGATTTATTTGCAAGGGCTGATTTGTACAGGTGAAATATGACCCAGACATTTCTTGAGTCGCCCAAAATCAATGTGCATATGTTTAAGTACATTCCTCATATAACATTCCTTTTGACCTTCAACAATAATGAAAAACAAGCAGCTACAGGCCAGCAGATCATTAATATTTAATATTTCACTTCCTGTGCTGAGCAGCATGTTCTGCGTGTCGGCACTCCCCCGTTCGTTTGCGTATCGTTCCACTCATTCATCACTGTTTTTATTGACTGAACATTTTTGCTTTGAATTCAGCTGACGCTTGTTGACCTCTGATTGGTTAATGACGACTGTAATCACCTTCCTCCTGTCACCTGTGCTGAGTGTGAACGCCCCTCCCTCCACCTGTAGCCCATCTGTTGCAGGAACAAGCGCATGATGGGGCTTCATTAAAGAGTGTCAGGAGAACGTCAACAGCTGCACCAGACATCTCCTCACACTTCAGACTCCACCTGACTTAAAATAGAAGGAAAGCAAGTGTTGATTATTTTCCCAGACCAGTTATTTCTGTCCTGACTGTGATGGTGTTCACACGCAGCTTGAAATGATGTAACTTAGGAATGCAAATGAAATTCAACCACAGAATCTCATTGACAAACTCTCCTTTGTGATTTTTTTGTCTGTTGGATCCCTGGAGCGCTCGAGGACTTTAAACACTTCAGCCATTGACAGAATTTCCATTGACTTAAATGAACATTGAAGGAAGAATATTGTGGTGGAGTAGTTGGACTGGTAAATGAAAGTTTGTGATTCGAAACCTGTCAGACAGCCAATTCCCCCGAATGACATGATGTCCCTAAACTGCACAATTAACAGCTCAATGTAAAATTTCATTTTGTTTGAAAATGAACAAAATCAGTTATTGATCAAGTTCATGACAGATCAGTGTTCAACACAATCTCCTTACCTTACCCTGATTCACAACAGTAAGTTTATAATTACTCATTTATAATTTGAGCTGTTGGGTCCACTCCACTAAATAGTGTATCTGAGAAGGACCTCACAAAGTAACCCTTGATATATTTCTTTCATTTGAAATGATTGTGTTGTCATTAGTGTAGTTATATTGGCAAACATTCACTGACTACCGTCGTGTTGGTTGGCAGAGGTGTGCTGTAGTCTGGCATTAGATTGTGTGGCTCTCCGTGTCTTCAGCTGGCTGTTCTTTAAACAGAACGCCAGAGAAGGAGCACACAGACTGATTGGCAGAGAAGTGAATGAGAATTCAGAGCGAGTCTGTGTTCTGATTACTAATCAGCAGGCACGGCTCCTCACCCCACCTCCTCTACAGCGAGAAGATCAGCTGCTGCGTCTGTCAGCAGCGACTGCGTGCCATGAATCTGAAGAGAACCACAGAAGAGGTGGGAGGGGTGTGGGAAGATGCTGTTACCATGGAGAGGAAGACATGAGATGATGCTGGTTGATTGTAAAGTGAAGGTCTCTTCGTCTTCTGATATCTCTCTTTCTCTCTCACTCTCCATGTTTCTTTTCTCCTCTCCAAACCCTTCTGAATGACAGCGAGAGATGTGTCACATGCCCTGCAGTTTGGGAAAACTGAACTAGGGCAGAGATTTTGCAGAGGTCTTTAAGTTTAGTTTTCTGAAAACCATGTTTCCAAGTTTTACATATTTATAAAAGGTTTTTTTAATTACCATAGCTATTAAAAACATTGTTGTATGTACTTCAGGTTAGAGTTTGGAACAAACGCGTGACCTCCAGCTTTCCACATCAGCACGTAACATGTTTGTGCTACAGACATTTTTATAGTCTTAAGCAGAAGTGTAGCTATCAGGTTTTCCACTTTACCCCCAGATTAATTTAAGTAGCACTACAGGTCTGTCAGAAAGTCATCTCCCAGATTTTGTAAAGTGAAACTTTCATGTGTATATTTTACAGCTATCTAACTGTACAGAGGTCATTTTATAGTCTCATCTCTAGCTTTCTGTATCATTGTTTCGGGCTGTCTCTTCTCTCACTCTCATTCTGCAGGCTTTGTTTAGACTCTTGTGTTTATCTTTCTGGCCCATCTCATTTCTGGTAATCAGAACCAGAGAAGCCAGACTCTGACATCCCACAAGCTTGGAACCACTTGCCTGGGGTGGGTTCTGGTGGTCGGGTTGTGCTTGCATTACATGACATCCTGTGTTTTAAGTTTAAAGTCTCACTCACAAAAAAATACACTCTGTCCACTGCATTTTCTCTGGCTCTTTCCAACATTCTGTGTCCTCTGCATTTTTATTGATTTCCCGAAATCTGCCCCAGCAGGTTTAAAGCTCACACTGAATCTCATCCAGTGTCTAAATCGAGCTCATGTTCTCATGTTGTCTGGATCTCCACTGAGATTTCAGAATGGAGGATCGAGTCACAGCCGGTTCAGTCTGATATCAGAGGCTCTCATTCACACCTCCCAATGCTGGCGTTGTATTAAAGGTTGTGATTTGTTCATTCACTCGATGTGTTTGCGCGCTGTAGTCGGAGAGACTCTTGCTGGTCTGTGTCGGTACTGCAGCTCCATAGATTTACTGTGAGGTTTCCAGCATAGATAATTACATTCTTGTTTTGTATGGTGTATTGACTGTACTGTCTCTTCCTTTTATTCTTTGATCTAAACCAGTGTCAGGAGAGCCCGATCGGTTGGTACACTCTCATCAGTAGGTTCTATGTATCTGAAGCACAAAAAACGCTTTTTGGATTCTGATGAACAAAACAGGTTCACCTGAACACGGAGCACAGTTAGAATCAACATAAAATTACAATTTAACTTATTTACTTTCTTAATACAGTTTTCTGGCCATACTGTAAATAGGATCAGCGGTATAGAGGATGGATGTAATCATCTGTTTTTCTGATGTTTTTTTGTTGTCTGTTTCAGCCCCTCCCCTCGAAACACGTGCCTTCATTCTGGGTTTGAATCAACAACAGATAACAACAGATAGAATGTAGCTGGATTCAATGATTCAATATCAATAATTCTTTTTGACATTTTATCGCATTATTTGGTTCATGTCAGGTCAGATGTAATGCACTGCAGTCTTTTTCCTAACATCAACCGCAGGTCTGGTCTCAGATGTTGAATCATGGAGGAGAGCAGAGCTGCTCAGATTCCTGTTCCTTCACTGTGATTGATGAAAGCCCAGCTCACCAGCTCCTCTCTCTCCTCTACGGATGGCATTGGTCTCTCTGCTTCCTGGTGTATTTCCTTCACACTGTCAGATTTATATTTATGAATTTCACTCTCCATTTGCACTTTTTGGCTGTTCTTACATTTACTGTCTGTGGCTCTGATATTAATCATGTGTCACTCAATTCTGAAGCTGCAGATGGCTGCGGATGTCCAGCAACCACAGAATTGAGCAAAGCATGTCAAGCAAGGAAGCAGGTCTCAGAACTGCGAAATGTTGCATTTTGTTATTCAAGAACTTTCTTTGTGTATCTGTGAATATATCTGAGATGTCTATTTTAGGTTCCACCCATGATGAAGATACCACGCGTGTGCTCCCCTTGTAAACATGACTATCACAGTAACAAAAAAACAGAAATGAATGTGATTTCCTCATGTCCACTCCTGCGTCTGCAGAAAGCATTTGCTCCAAATTCACTCAACACTGGGAATACTGCATGTGATGTAACATCATTTTGTTGATAATAAATGTGCTGTTGACAGGGCACGTCTGACTGCCGTGGGTTCTGCAGTTACTGTGGCTGTGGGTCGTTTTCGTCTGCTGCCCTTTACGTCAATGAGGCGGACGGTGGGGGGTGGCGCTTCTTAACACTATGTGGTCCCATGAGATGAGCAGAGATGACACGGGCAGAAAACAGCCAAACCCTCTAAACGTCTAATGGAGTCAGCCAATCACAGCTCACTCTGTTGCTAGGTAATGGTTTTGCCACCCCCGTGCCTGAGTACGGTAATACGTAGTAACCACATCCTCCTCGCTGAGACGGGAGCTCTTACAGCAGGGGACGTGGGCAGGGGTTTGTTTACGATGAGCGAGAAAGGCAGAGATGATAAGGAAAAACACAAAGGGCAACAGGCAGACAGAAGAAGAGAATTATGGGGGAAAGCCAAAGATTCCCTGCTCACAGTGAGGCGTCACTTTCAGAGAATGAATCAGGATCTGAGCCTCAGCAGAAGGCAGATGGAACATGAACAACCCATCTTCCATTCACAGATTCTATCCCTCAGTGCTACCCAGTGATTATCAGATGATAACTAAACACTGATCCTTCAATCTTATGAATGCAATGCAGCATTCATAAGGGTTGCAAAGTTGGGGAATTTTGGAAATATTCCAAATATTCCATTGAAACATTGGAATTTAAGGGGAGTTATTTTTACAAACTGTATTATATACAAACATAAATATAAACATACTTGCTTCCTGTATATGTGATTTGTCTTTATTTGTATTGTCCTCACTTATAATTCCCATATATTCCCAAAAATTCCTGTTAATAGAATAGTCTACAACAGGGTGTATTTAACTTAACACTGAGCAGTATGCAGAAAACTGGTATTCTGTATCAAACACTGTGTGTTTCATTAGATGGTCTGTTTGTGATCGGTTACTGATTTTATTGGATGTCTGCTTTGCTGTTTGACAGATATCATGTGGATACAGCTCTTTAGGAGGTTTTAAAGCTGCTGTTTGTGGACGTGTGTTTCCTGAGGTCAGGGCTGTAAAACTGCACACATTAGCCATGATGTTCTGATGGAGTGGTGTGACGACTGTGGTCAGAGTGACCGTCACCAGAACAAACACACACACACACATCTCTGATTGTTATTTGGGAGAAAAGACCTTTGCATTCATCAAAATATGCATGAGCTTTGTATTAGGTGAGATCAATATTAATGAGGACGAGTGGTTTGGGATGGGCAGATGTAGTTTAATAACAAGTGTGTGCTGTGATTGCTGGATGAGGAAGATGCTGGGAAGCTAGCGAGGTTCAGGATAGTAAGTGTAATAATAATGCAGCCTCACACCTTTGTTTTCTCCATGTCTCACGGTTTTCCAGCCGCTCGCAGTCATTGACATGCAGCCGAATGTGCTGGCAGGGCTGGAGAGGAGGAGACTGCGATCAGCAGAACCACAAGAGTCTCTTCTGAGTGCACTGAGACAGCATCGCTGCATTTGTTATCACATACACAGGTGTTATATGAATGCAGGAGAAGTTTTCTGTGTGTGTTTACGCAGTAATTTATGAAAGAAAGTGTTATATAGTGAATTTATTCACTGTAAAGATATGACATACAGCAGAGTGATCACAACGAATCCGAGTTCCTGTAGCTAGACAAGTAGAGCTTTTTGTTAGCAGCGCAAAGGTTGTAGGTTCGATTTCCAGAGAACACACATACTGATCAAATGTATAGCCTAAATACACTGTAAGTCACTTTGGATAAAAGTGTCTGCCAAATGCATAAATATAAACCACTACAGACACAGATATTTATCACCCAATATTTTAACTAAAGTGTCTTATTGCTTTTATAAAGTGCTTAATAATAAAATAATAATTATTTAATAATTATAATAATATTTTCTTATTAAGCAAATACATCCTGCTAGAAGATTTTATCACCGACATATAACAGTGCTGCATGATCCATGCAGTGAAATGTTGACCAGGTTTGTAATGTTATTAGCACACTGTGTTTACTAACCAACAATCTGTTTAACTATCACGTTTGAACTGATAGCTTGATCACCTCTGTTGCAATGCAGCGGCTCATTTACTGTGCAAATATGAGATTTGTATTTTGATAACTGTGCTTACATTCACAGTGTGTGAGTGTGTGTCTCCTGCTGTGGGCAGGTTTCTCCAGTGAGAGTTTTAGCACATTAGTGGACTCCAGTCTAAATGTCGCCCACTCCTGAAAGAACTCCTGCCAGCACAGAGCCAATAAACTGCCCCTGATCCTGCAGAAATGTCACGCTATCCACCCTGTGCTGACATGACAGGAGAGAAGAGCTGTGTTTGTACATGAAGAGTCTTGCCATTAAATATCCAACACCAGCGTGCTGAAACTTTCTCTGTTTCATGGCTTGAATGTCTCTTCTGTTACTTTACACGCTCTGTTGTTTGTCTTTGTCTACGCACATGGTTAATGTCACTTTATTATTATGTGTTCATGATAATTAGCATTGTGCACATGACATTAGCTCTCTTCCAAATCCCGATGAGCTACTTCTTCCAAAACCAGGAAAACCTGTGCCAAAATTTGTTGACTTATTTGTTATAAATCAAACACCGGTGAATTTTAGTACACCACAATGTATTCTGGTATTGCTTAATGCACAAGGGATACGTAGATTTTTGCCATGCAAAGCAATTATCTGTGGCAGTGTAATTTTGGTTTAGGAACAGAATTAAAATATCTTTCTCCAGGAACATAAGACACCAGAGTCCACGTGTGCTCAGTGTGACGAAATCCCTGAGGGTTTGTAAGAGGAGAAATTCAGAGGTTTCATCATTCTGCAATGTCCTTCTCTCTTTCATGCCCAACTCTATTCTGTCCTGTACAATTGCTTTTAAATTACATTTTTACTACTTTCTTTTTTCTACTCCCTATTTCTGAAGTGAAGGAAATAAATATCCAGTCAGACTATTCATTTTCAGCTGGTTCTGCGTTGTGGACGTTCACAATGAGGTAAACACAATGTTCTTTATTTAATGTCTCTTAGCAGCCATCAGTAATCTTGGGTTTTCAGCACATCATTGGCAGTCTAAAATAAAGTCCATAAATGCTGAGTTATAATTGTTATATATGTTTCTCGTGCAGGTGAAAATCCAGAATCTCTGACTGGAGAACATTTACACTTCCTGCATGAGCCAATAACATAATTATTACTCAAGTCATTCCAAACCTGTATGACTTTTTTGCTTCTGAGGAACACAAAAGAAGACGTGATGGTAAGATTGAAGAATTTTTGAGTGAACAACTGTCTCTTTAAGAAATGGGGTACCCTGTACAAATCATGATAAATGAGTGACAAAGATCCACGCTCACCTGTGCAGCACCCGCAGCCCCGGGCATCAGGTGGCAGCATTTAAACAGTGAGGTCTGAGGCCACATCTGTTGCGGCTGGAGAAAGACACTGCTGCTCGGGTTGGTGTGGGAGTGATGACATTTAGATGAGCGGGGTTTACCCAGCATCTGTTTTCCGCACAGCATGATTGAACGAATGGGGAATACATGTTTCTTTCTTGTTCTTTTGTTCTATTTTTGGGGAGAAGCTTTGCTGCTTTTTGAATAATGAATCACTCTCACTGTGTCAGTGAAATGCGATTCTATAAGTATGTGGTTTGTCCTTGAATTTTGTTGTCTCGTCGAGTTAAACCTCAGGTGATGTCAATCTTCATGGTAAACCCAAAATGTGTCACTCATTGATAAAACGCTTCTCTTCTCTGCAAAGTGACAGAAGGTCAATATTCCATTTGAGAAATATTTGGAATGTTTCTTGGGTGTAACTATTACGGTGTACGATCTGACAGGTGTCATTTATTGATTACGTTTCCTTATTGGCACACAAATAACTCTGTAAATTAGGAAAAAAAATTTGGGTAAAAATCTATTCTGTCTGGCACTGCATCAAAATCCGTGCTCGTTTTTTTGAACAATTTAGAACCGAACGATAACATGTGAAGCTCATTAGCTGTTCCACTGTCTTGGAGAAAAAATCCACAGTTTCTCTCCTCTGTCATTGAAGGACACATTAGATTTGCTCGACCTCTTTCAGGTGTTCTTATTTCTGCCTCACAGTATCTACACCCTAATCAATTTGAGTGAAATGAAAAAGCCTGGCATCTATTCATATATTCTAGTCAAATGGATTTGCTTCTTTTGTGGCATCTTAAAGCTGAATGAGGGAAGCAGACTGTGTGAAAACCGCCACCCCACAGGCCCTCGCTCCAGCCTTCATGTTTATTTATTGCAAAGCCCCTAAAAGGCAAAAAAAAGCACCTGTTTCCTTCTCTGGCTTCCTGTCAGCAGATGAAACCACACAGAGAGGCGGCTCCGATGAGACGCGGCTCTGATGAGACGTGGCTCCGATGAGACGCGGCTGATGCATCTGCCTGTTGAGCTTGTGTTGCCAAGCGATGGATCAAACAGAACACTGTTGGGTTAACACAGCCGCTTTCAACATCAGACGATTAACCTTCAGAGAACTGAGATGTTGTGTCTGTATCATATCCTTCACTTACTGGCTGATTCTCATGATGTTTGACTGGGATTGATGAGTTGACTGTCCATGATTTAATATGAGTGACAAGTTCTCATGAAGGATTGAAGTTTTAGTGCTCAAACATTAATTTGACCTGATTTGGCTGTTTCATGTTTGTTTTGTCTGCACACACGTTTTTACATGTAAAATACATGGGCAGACAAAGCAAATCGAGTTTTAACATTATTATTCTTTGTTAGTATTAAACAAAATTGGCTCTGTTTTATGACCAGAGACAATTATTATAGCTTCAAGGATCTAGTTAAATCTGAGTGGATGAAACCAGGAAATTTGAATTCCTTCTGAAATGTTGTTTCATATTGTTTTTATAGGTAGACATAAATAAAATTATACCTGTAAGAAGAATCAATATGGTGTTTCTTCTGCAGGTCCAGATTTACTGCATTCTCCTCTAAACGCTCTCTCAGCCTCTGATGCTTCTGTTCTTTTTGCTCAGAGGGAATGAATGACTCTGTGTGTGTGAAGTAAACAGACACGTTTCTGTGTGTCTGAGTGTTAATGGATGTTAACTGTTTCTTACTCTGGCAGCTCACTAAGTTTAGGAGCAGAGCAACTTGTCTGTCTCTGCTCTCTTACTTTTGTTTCCATGCAGCTAAAAGAAATTTTAAACTGCTGGTTTTGTCCACCCATCTTTCTCTCTCTCGCACATGCTCTCTCTTTCTCTTCTCACTGTATGTCATTTAATTTTCCTCCTTGTTCCACTTTTGTTCTTGTTCTTTCTCATTTTTATCTGGGTTTGTATTTCTTTCTCATCTTTGCTTTGTTTGAATCTTCTCTCTTTAGCTCTTCTGTTCATTGTGCCATCAGATTCTTTCTCTCAAAATAAAGTTTTCAAGCTCAGCGCTTCATTTTGCTCCAGTGTGTGTTCTCATGTCACAGCTCTGTATTGTCTCTGTGGTTTAAAGAACCCTGTCGCAGCAGGTGAGAAGAATCTGTGGGGAAAAGCCATCAGTGATACATGAAATCCATATTAACCCCGGAATAACATTTAGTGTTCCACCATCGGAGTTTTTCAGAGGAATTTCATGAAACCTGTGAAGAACATGTCCAGCTCACATCTGACCTCAAAATCAAAAGAATAATAAATGACCCTCACTCATGAAAATAATTGAAACTAGACTACACGTCCTTCATGCCAAATATAATTTCTTCAGTATTTTCTTTCCATTGTAAGGTAGAAAAATAAAGGTTTTGTGAGCGTCACCCCATAAGATCTCTAGAACAGTGTGCAGCCGTGAGCAACAGATTCAAAAATCATGTTTAAATAACCTTTTTTTTCCTATGTGTCAAGGAAAAATGGTAAGATCTGCCCAGGAACTGTCTATCATATTGTTTCAAATTGTTAATTATAATTCTGGCAAATGGAAACCGTCAGCGGATGATTAATTGTTGCAACATTAGACAAGCGCTGCTGTGTTGAAGCAACAGCTTTCACTTGTAATGTTAGATGCTTTGGCAATCAATGACTGTGAAAACAGACTGCTAGCTTTTAGCTAGAACCTGGTGAAGCCCTCAGCTAAGGTTAGGATCACTGCTGGACAACCTTCTAGACTACACTAGATGTGTGTCATCCTTTAAAGGTAGGGTAGGCAATTTCAGAAAGGCTAACAATATAGCAAGCTAGCTTTGAAAGCATAAGATCCCGCCCTCCCTTCAGAGCGATCTCCAAAGCCACGCCCCCTCTAAGACACATAAACACATACTCAATTTGACAGGCAAGTAGGACCAAATTTGGGCCGAATGCAAAGATTGGACGAACATTTCACAGCTTCACAGACACTGAATTTGACTTCAAAATGTAACACTCAAAATGTAACACTGCCTTTACAGAGTCAGACGTCACCTGCAGCATCTGTTTTACTTACTGGAGGCCATGAACCATCAGTACCTGCTTTAAAGCAACAGGACGAACAGGAGAACCACAGAGAACAGATGCAGGTGTCATCGTCCAGCTCGCTGAGCGGCTAATGCAGGTGAGAAAATCAATGCTGTCACTGCAATAATCTTGATTTAAGTGTATCTGGAATGAATCTCTGCAGTGACATCATCTGTCTCCAGCAAAGCCATTAAACCTCCAGTTATACATTTGTCAATATTCTGAAACAGTTTGATGTGTAAAAGCTTATTCAGTGACACTGTGAGCTTGTTTTTGGCTGGGGATGGATGGTAAACAGTTTATTTTACAGTAAAAGTGTACTACAAAGATACTAAAAGGACTACTTATAACACAAAAATGTTAAGTCAGTCATCAATGCAGCAATTGCCTGGCATTATGCAACACTTAAGTTTAAAATGAGATTTAAAATGGTAAAACTAATATTAAATGGACAGTTAAGACTTTTCTGTCACCGCGTACACCACCGTACAGCCGACCTCCTCATTCTCTCAGAGTGGCCCAGTGACATTGACAGTATTCAGCTCCAGATCGGTTCATCTAATTGGATGAGGTCGCTGATGTAATCAAGCTGAGACACCAAAGCAACATTTGTGTCTCATTGACCAGACACCAATTTTTCCAATTGTTTGGTTCCTCTGCCTCCCGCAGTAATAAATTACAGCACTTCTTCATTCCTCCCAAATGTGCCACTGCCTGTTTCCATCCATTACTGTCACACTCGCTCTCCCGACATGCCACTGAGTTTCTAGTCACGTCTCTGCGGCTGAAAAATTCCATCAGCCCGGAATAATGTAACATACAGCAAATGACACATTAGCATATAATTGAGGATGCAGGATTTGAACTCTCTCTCTCGCTCTCTCTCTGTCTAGTCACCAGTCTTGCCAGTTGGCCTGTTTTAATGGAACGTCACTCACATTGCAGAGTGAACAGTCATGTGCCCGCAGGTGAAATTTCACTGCAGTAATATAATTTGGCAATAATAAAATACAAAATTATATAATTTTTGCCATTTTGTGAATGTGTAATGTTACTTGTCACTTTTGCTCACATGTAAAAGCACGTGTTGTGGTTCGTGTTTTACATAAGTGTTTAACCTCCTGGTCTGTGATTGTTTTGGTCAGGTTCTGCATTTTGGTACTGATGCGTTTCCTGTGCAGCATGCCAGGTCGACCCAGAACAGCAAGAGCAGCCATCTCACCCCTCTGCCATGACCCCGCCTCCTCCCACAACCCCCATCTCCTTGGTAGGTTCCCATGGCAACCTCATCCTCTGCAGTGGCAGGTTTACAGGGTTTTCTCCTAGCATTTTCTGCACCTAACAACAGACAGACACAATGGCACCTTTTGTATCCTGCAACCTAACCCTGCTGTTATTCAATGTTCAGATAAATCAGCCTTGTTATCACTCGTTTACACCTGGGCTTCTTAAAAAAACCCTAAAATACTTCTAACCCACCCAAAAGCAGTAAAACAAAATTTCGACATTATTTTTGTTGATTCTTTCTTTCGTTTTGCCCGAGTCATCAATTGCAGTCGCCACAAGTCGAGATCTGTGAATTATTTGATTTGATACATTATGTTCCCTAACAAAACAAACTCAGATTAGCCAATTGCCTCGTAAACGTTTTGCAAATGTACCCTTCTGCCCCGTTTGCTTAATATCGCTCATGATAAGTAGTTGAACAGGGAAAATGGCGCGTGTGTAAGAGAGCGACTGTTGAATGGTGTTCCAGCTGCTGTGATGGAGCTGAAGGTGTTGACAGCAGCACAGGGTTGAGGTTAAAGTCCAGCTGGAAAGCATCGTGTAATGGATTTATGGAGCTCTGTGACAGAGTTATATTAAGGAAAGGATAACTGTATGAGATACAGTAATAAAGTTAAATGGCACTTTAAGGTGATACAGTTTTGATGAATGCATGAAAATGCTTCTCAAAAACAACAGCAACACTCATCAAAACGGTTCTGACTAAAAACTGAAAACAGAATTCCATTAACATGTAGCTGCTCACTTCCAAAGAGATAAAAAAACATCTCAAAATACACAAAACCCTTCAAATATGAATTCATGTAAATGCTTTTGATATCTGTCCCTCTTTTCACAGCCCTCTGTGAAAAAGGCTGATGAAAATCCCTTCAGCGCTTGTTAAACACACCGAGTGTTCTGAAGAGCATCCAGCCACACACGTCCATGTCTGAGGATGCAGGACCGATCCTGAGGCAGACTGGACACAGCAGGAAGCTTCTGGAAGAAAACCAGACGGTTAGTTAGTTAAACACCAAACATTCAGGTATGAATGAAAAACAACTATGAACGTCCTATATGCCCTTATTAAAAGTACCATAAAATTACAAAATAAATATACAGCATAGTGTTCTGAAACTACTGTCATGTAGTTTCTAAACTTCCATAACAGTTATGGGTGAAGGGACATTACAGTACTAGTCAAACATTTAAGCACTTATTAATAGTTGTATGATGATTATTTATATGCACATAATTATTAATATTTTCCAAAAAGTCATCACAACTGTGAAATATCCATTTTACAATAATTGTAAAGTAAATATTTTGTGCTGTAATTATATTTGTATATTTTGTACATTATCATACAAATACAAATTTGTTTTTGTAAAACAAATTTTAACATTAACAAGCATTAAGCTTTAAAGTCAAAACATTTAATATAAATACAATTTTTAAATCATCTGTAGAATATAAACTCACTCAGGTGTGTGTGCAGATAATCATAACTGGCCTCAGCTAGTTAACTGCACTCTGCTTTTCCACAGTTTGTGAAAGTTCGGCCGTGCTGAGGCAGTGAATCAGTATGTGAGTGTGATTGATAGCTGACCTCAGAGCTCACTACAGGCAGGAGAGATCTGAACCAGAGGAAAACATCACACTGACATCTGAATACTGAATACCAGATACTGAATACTGCAGAACCACCACTGAGAGCAGCTTAACACCACATAACACACACATCACAGTATCAGACATATGCAACACTGAGTAAACATATGGATCAATCTTTAATCATTTAAGAGTGTGTAACTAGTTACCTTTCAAAAGTTGGTATATATTACAATTCTCAAAAATGGCCCACTTTAGGCCCGCTCTGTATTTTTATAACCCCTTGAGGGAGCGTAGTCAATTTTAAATATTTATTTCTTTAAACATTCTCATTCGATGGTATTGTTAGACTCTGCCCTAAAGCGTCAACTGATGTATATTGAAATCTAAAGGTCTGAAACAGCTAGTGAAAATTTTCTGTTGCATTTCACAAATGTAGTGTAAATTAAATGATCAGCATAACAATTGAAATGAAACGTTTATGTTATTCAGTATGTTTCTCTTTTGCTTTAAGGACAGCATGTACACAAGCTGCAACGTGCAAAGGCTGATGATGTGTGTTATCAGCGTGACTTAATAATATTCCAGAGTATCTCATGTGCTTCAGTGGAAGCCATCGAATCTTCTGTACTGACGAGATCAGATGACCATATTTGCTTACATGTGATGAGAGACTGAGAACAGATGTTCAGAATAATTCTATATTTATTCTATATCAGCTCATAAATATTGTCGATATCAGACCTTAATCTCCCAAATCTTGTCTAATAAATATTCCAGATGCATAGCTCTAAATGCTTAATTCTTAATAATTTTGTATTTACATAGCAGACTCTGTTAAATGTGGCTGTGGTTGCTTTTGGTAATGCCTTATCATGTTTTGTTTATATTTGAAAGCTTCAGCGCAGCCCCACCACTGCAGGGTCGATTTCTGGCCCTCCGGTTCCCCTGCAATGCTTCTCCAGCCCGTCTCAGTATCCAAACATTTCAAATAAAATGTCACCCTCAGTGTTAATGGCCTTTAAAATGGCAGACGCAATCAGCTCAGCAGCTAATGTCTGCACGTGCATGACAACACAAACGTGTTGATTGATGCGAGCGCCTCTCTCCGCTCTAATGGCTTTGATCTTTCCTCTGCTGAAAGGTCGCAGGGATTGAGGCGCCAGATGCTGCTCTGCTCTTCCCTGTTCACCGGCTGAGCCTGCGCCACCCGCGTGCAGGTAGTGAGTGTTTTCTGTCACACTTTATGTGCCGAGCTTGATGGATTCGTTCATTTGAGGATGTGACACTGCAAAACAAGTCTGAAGTTTGATTTTATTCCCGCCATCCATTGTGCTTGAAATTTTAATGAGGACATTTGCAAGTGCGGTAGTTTCAAATCTTTTATTCCTTCATTATGCACTGATTATGGGCCTCCTCCAAAAAGTTACACCTCACACTTGGTTAAAGGCAATATTTTCTCAGTTGGGTTTCAATGACTTTGTAATTATCCAACGTGCTGAAAATCTCATGAAGGGTGTTGCATAATTCAACAGATGGTGAAGGCGTTGAGTTGAAGAGACAGTGGTGAGATTTATCACTCGTTTTGCTGCATCTAACTAGTTTTCTTGATGCTTCCTATCATCTCTGCTCATAGTTGTTAAGGCTCTGTTTTGTCAGTAACAGAGGCTTGGAGTTCAGACCTGTATTATGTTCAAGTTTCCAGATGAACAGTAAGTCTTATTATGGAGTTATGTAACTGGTAATAGTGTCAAAGGCTTCTTAAAGAGGGCTTGATGATTCTGGAAATTTCCTGGAGAATTACACACGTTATGAGTCTCAGAGATTATGAGGGACTGATGTGAGATGGCTTTGTCATGTTTTGTGTTGACTTAATTTCCAGACAGTTATGCCACTCCTGCTGTTTTGTAGAATATTCATCAGTTTTAAAATTGTTTTTATTTTTCTTTAATCATTTTGTACTTTAACTAGCAATTGCTTTGTGTATGATTGCACATTCCAAAACATTGGATCTGATCACAACAGAACAGAACAGATTGTCAGGGTCACGGCACCACCAAAAAGCTAGGCATTTTAAAGATAGAAGAAAAGTCAAAATAAACCTCATTAATTGGCACGTGTTGTTGTGTGAGTACTCAACCATCACTAACAGATACAATGTAGTACTACTGGAGTCAGCTCACAACTCTTAACTTGCTGATTCTGATGTTTGCAGTCATTTTAGAGACGTCAGCAAATAGTTTAAGCTTTTATTTTAATTTCTTCCAAGTGCTTCAAGAGATGCTCTCTGGAGCTCTTTCTTCCTTTTTTTCAGGACTGTGAATAAGGAGAGGTGCTAAAGAGACTTCACGGCTCATTTTCCTTCCAGAGAAGCTCAAATTTACCAGATAATAAGGAATTTAAAGGGGCTCGACTGGAGGACAGTGAGAAAAATGGCGAGCTGTCTAAAAAGGTAAATTGAAGGTCACTTTCAGCACCGGAATCAATCGCGCTCCATTTGGAAACAGGAGTGTGTTTGAGCATCATCTGATTAGAGGTATCTATCACACCAGCAGGCATGCGGTCAGTGACGGGGCTTTTAGAGTTAGCCTGGGTCTTCAGAGGAGAGCTGTGTTTGTATCGAGAGAGATGCGAGCAGCTGTGCCACTAAGAAAGTGTGTGCTCGTGTAGGAAGTGTGTGTGGCTGTTGGTGAGGATCAGTAGAGCTGCTTTCTCTTTGTTTCTCCAAACCCCAATCAAACACATCTGAACCTGCTCATTTTCATTGTTTATTTTTTATTAGTTATTGTATGGTACATTGGTGAACAACTGTTGGTTTTAATTGTACTTCATAAATAAACCAATAAGACCAAAGACGTAAACTACTCATTCACAGTGTCCTCTGACACACACACACAGACCTGCAGCCCTCTCAAAGCTCCTGCGTTACAGCTGGAGCTCACAGTGAGATCTTAAAGAGAGAAAAGGAGACGAGCGGCCGATGTGTGTCCAGTGGCAGATGTGTGTGCAGCAGCCGAATGTTGTGTGCAGCAGCCGAATGTTGCAGATGTGTGTGCAGCAGCCGCTGCACATTATAAAGTAAAAGTCACTCAGTTCCCTCGTCTCTGATTTCTACAGTGCAGTAAGTGGTGCAGAGATGAACAATGTGTGAAGTGGAGAATGTCTCTAAACGCAGGTGTTGCTTTTTCAGACATTCAGAACTTGAAGATAATTTCGCTCACAAATGTGACGCTAAAGCTGAACTCTGTGTTTCTGTCCACATTTAAATTCATGCACTGGTTCCCTAAAGCCAGAGATGCACAGATGCATAACTTTTGGTTGATACTGATCACTATTTTGATGTAAATGCTGATAACTGATATGATAGCTGATATTTTAAACATATAACAAACAAGAGTTGTTGTCATGCTGCTTCAGAAAGTAGCTGCTTATAGACAGTAGACAGAAAAGCAGCAGGTTGTTTAGCAGTGCTTCAAAGCATCTGTCTGTGATTTTAAAAATGAGAATGAACTTTGTAAGTTGTTAACCTGTTTGTCAGGATGTATTGTGTTTCTGTTGTTTTCTTATTGCTGTGATCTTTTTACAATTTCTCACAACACTCTCAAAATTGTCCATCTGGATTTAAACACAGATACTGGATATAACTCTCGTCGTCCCTGTGGTGTTTCCTCTAAATGAGCCATTCTGCTCCCATATGTTGCCCTGACACTAATTGACTAAAAATAAGGAGTGTGAAGACAACAGGCAGCCCTGATTTATGAGTGTTTGTCACAGGACAGATCCTGCTCATGTCTGTCTGTGTTGTCTGGTGTCTGTGGAAGATTTTTTACACATTCACTGGTTATTTGAGAGGTTACTGAGCATCAGGAGAGGTCAGTGTTTACTTTGTGAGCTTTTTATCAAAATAAATCAAATCCATGTCCACAGTATGCTTGCTTTTAACACATTTTGTACACTTTAAGTGTAATGTGAGCAGTCTTTACGGTGGTGTCAATTTATTGTAGTATATTACAGTATTGCAGTATAGTGTGTCATGTATACTATTAATTTAAAAAGTGTGCATTGTTTTGCAGTGTAAGATTACCATAAAATTTGTGTGTGATTGTATAGCTTCCCATAGTCATAGCACATAGTACAGTTACTGATAAACCCTGTTTACTGATAAATGAACATCATTAAAAACTTGACAATGTTTAGCAATAAATATAAATGTGTATGTGTATATTGTATGTTGATTGTATGTATGCTGTAGATGTGTGTATAATAGTAATGTACTGTGTTTTATTGCAGAAATAGCTGTAGGTTTGTTGATTAAGCGTGTGTTCTTTATTCAGGTCCAGCCAGTGGTTCTGAAAACTCGATCAGGAATATCTTGCTAAGCTTTTTCACGAACAAGGACCTTACCTTCAATCAACTCAACCACGCCTAAATCCAAAACTCAGAGACAGTCAGAGGTGAGTTATGGAAATGTATACGTGATGCAGCAGTGACAGGATCTCTCTCAACCTGTGTCTCAGTCTAACATGGTTCTGAGATGCATGAGTCTTCAGAAAATCCAGTGCATATCGGATGTAAGCTCATTTGCACAGATTTGTGTCAGATTTATGTCTTAATTCTTTGTATGTACAGATAATTTGGTTTCAAGACAAAGCTTCTGTCTTTGGATTACAGCAAAAACACACATCGTTTTTGCTTTTCATTATTCCGAGTGTTTGGTCATTCTGCAACAAAGATGTGAAATGCACCTCGAGCGATTGTGACGGCCTCTGCATGCTGCAGTTGTAAAACCGCCTCTCCTCTGGTGGGATCTGAGCGTGACGCAGCATTAAAGAATGAAGTTAATTACACATTTCAGCTGTGTGAGTTGAGCTCTTAATGATGGTTAAAATCCTCCATCACTGCTCACTTTTAATCACTGTCAGGGGTGTTAAAACTTTCTGTTGCTCCCGTTTTCCCAGTGCAAATCACTACAACCTTCATCTGCGGTTCGACCTTCGGTTGTAGGTAATTCTTTTTATCAGCCCAAACAAGCATGTGTATAAAAACACAGCTGTGCTTTATGAGGGTTTTTAAGGGCAGTAAAGCAAGCTGTTTGTTTGGTAACAGTTGAACTGGAGTCTGTATTATTTTATGCGAAGGACTGAAGAGGTAGTTAAAATGATCGCTCTGATAAATAGCAGTGACTAAAGCACGTTGATGGTGTATGTTGAGGGTGCAGATACTTGTGATCTTTGACCTGAGCTACGCTACAGTAAACAAAAACTCCAATAACATCTACAGTGCAGTCAATCTGAACCTTGTCCTCCTGCTGCCGAATTTCTTCTAAAACAAAACTGCTATGTTCATTTCATGGCAGAATTACTGCAATTAACAGTTTCTGACATCCTCCTGAGTTGCAAGTTAGAAATTATGAATTTCATAAAAGCTCTAATTTGACTGTTGTAAGAAATAGAACCAAAATGGCAACTGAAATGAAAGGCAGTTGTAAAATGGATACTTCTGGTCCTTGATTTTGATTGGTTGAGCTGCTCCGCTCTGTGTCTTGCCTCACAATGACTCTTAGTTGTTCTAAATTCACTACAAATCATGACTTCTTGGGGTTTCTTGCTTTGTTAAGTACCTCCACATTTCCGTTTGATACAATATTTAATTGCTGTTCAGCACTGTTCATTTTTTGTTATACATTTGTGATGTAGTCATTAAATATTTTGCACAGCCTCACAATTCCATTGTATTGTATGAGTGTTGCCATGGAAACAGTTTCTGCATCCAGGGATGCGCACAGCTCGGGTCGAATCTTAATAATTACTTTAATTTCAACATGATGTGAACGCAGCATAACAGCAGCTATAATGCTGATGTTACTAATAAGTGCAAACTGTTCATGTGCCCTTACCAGTGACACGTTCACAACCAATCAGAACGTATTTGATGTTTAATATACAGTGAGATTTTGGACTAATGAGATTAGTTGTTGGCAGGATTAATCAGGTGACCCCACAAAAACAGAAACCTGACATCGTGTTTAGGTTTATAGAGGCTGTAAGACTTTTGTAGAAGTATTTTGGAAGTAACGTTAACTGTTGACTTAAGTCATTTGTATTTTCTGATGTAATTTTAAAGTGCCCAGAAAGTTACCCACATTTTTTACTTTTGCATTTTTACAGGATCTCATACGCCATGTAATATCAGACTCAGCTAAATTCTGTTTAATCTCCTCATAAGTTCTTCAGTTCCCTCATCAGCTGGAAGAATCTGAAGCATATCAGTTACATTAGCCGTCAAGGTGAGATTTCATTCCCGTGACATTTTAATTGTTTCTACACTGTCCAGCAGTTTAGTGCTCGTGGCTGTCCTATTTCTCCTCACACTAAATGTGTGTGTCGAAGTTCCAGACTCTCATTAAAAACTTCCCCAGCCGGTGGTGCAATAGTGCGCAGCGACTGCCAGACCAGTCCAGTCTGGATTGGATTGACTCAGACCGGGTCTCTGGAGGGCTATAGATTAGAGCTAGCCCAATTTCCCCCCTTCCGTGACTCTCCAGGGAGGACAGTGGGAACTGCAGGGTGTACTGCAGGAACATTAAATGAGTCTTTCATCTGCTGCGGATGTTCAGTCATCTCATCTGTGGACAGTCACAGTCACGCATGAACTACAGCAGGAGCTTTCCCTAAATCTGCTTAACCAGTTCTGTGCTGCAGAGAGGAGAAAATGGCTGTCGAACGTGTTAGCAGTGATCAAGGGTGTTTCACATAGTGTGAATTTATACCTTCTAACAGTGTGTTTGAATTTCTGTTAAAAGTGCAGAGGGCTCGTGTGTTTTTCTTTAATAATCACACCTTTTATGTTCAATGTAAAATGTATTACTAATAAAAATATAGTCCATTGTGAAGATTCTTTATTTGCATGTCGATTAGTGCGCTTACATGTGGCAGACGCTCTGAGCAACCTTAGCTGGTGGTGTCTCGCTGTCTCAGAATGTCTTGTGAATTCTTCTAGTTTATTGATTGAAAGAGAAATTGCTCTAGCAGAGCCCCTGTGGTGAAGACGTGACTTCATCTGTTGCATTTAAATTGCGTGCGGCTACAGAAGCGGTGGGTTTTATATTTATGTGCATTTTTGTTTTAATCATATTGCAATTGTAACCTCTGTTCTGTTTCCTCTGACCTGTACTGCAGTTGCCTCGGGTCCCGTACAGTAAGTGATTTACATGCATTTTGGAGCTCAGAAGTCAGTTCTATCACCTTATTCGTTCCCTCGCCTGCCTCACAGCCTCTCTGGTTTAAGAATTGCATGTAGCATCTGCTCCCCTCTTACTGTCCATCACAGCTCTAATCTGTCAAGTCTTATATTTCTTCTGCTCTCTCTTGAGGTTGTGAAATACAAATGCCTCCTTTCAAACGTTCCTCCGCTGGCAGTCCTGCATGAAGGCCACATGTTTGCTATCAGACGTATTTGTGCATTCCAGATGAGTCAGGACTTCTTGCTCCTGTTTGGATACCCTGCAGTCAAATTATGGAAATCGTAAAGCTTATGTTTCCTTCTTTGCATGGCAGACTGGGAAAAACAGAATGCTGCAGATTTATGCTAATGAGAGCCTCCTCGTTCGCTGTTAATACCACTTGCATCTATGTAATGGGCCGTGTGCATTCATAACCTGCCTTTCTTCAATCAGAGATTGACACGAGCCGCAGCGAGCTACACTAACACACTGTGACTGAACCTCTTTGTCTTTTGGTCCCGGTACAGAACAGACACCAGTCACGCTTCCTGATTGGCCTCCCACTCTGCCAGATGTGTGTGTTGGACAAAACCGCTGGTTTAAAGTTCTGTGAATGTCCTTTACAATCATTCTAAAGTGTGTTGAGAGATGAGGTAAAGGTGTGTGTGTGTTGTGTGTGTCTTTAATATCTCTTTTGCGTGAGTAGCAGTGTCACACTGTGTTCTTGCCTGTAAACAGTGTGGTGATGGTATCTTCACTGTGTTTGGGCCGATGTTGCAGGCTTCAGGGCTTTGGCAGGGGTGAGTTTAGGCTGTCTGACTGTGCTCTTAATCCACTCCTGCATCCTGAGAGAAAAGAGAGAAGTCGATATTTTACTGTCTGTTTAATGTAGCCTCTAATTCTGCAGGTAAGTAGTCATTTAGCAGATGATTTTTTCTTAAACATGTATAGTTCTCTTTCTGTATTACAGTGAATGATCAGGCCTGAAGCATGTCCTGTTGTCCAGAGTTTTCATACTGTGTTTCAGTTTCTGGTCAAGTCTGCAGAACACTAGGGGTTAAATGTCTTGCTCAATCTCTGGCACTTTGATGATAGTCCATTACAGGATTCGAACCTGTAGTCTTACAGTTACGAGCTCAGATTGTTAATCACTACACTTCTCTGTCTCTCTCTTTAGGAAAGGTAAGTAAGAAGGCCGCAGTGCCCTGACGAGTCACCATCAGTAACAAAACTCAGTGACCAAACCACTGTCATTCAGAACCCCAAAACAGTCATACTGGAGGTCCAGTCAGAACCACAGAAACAGACCCTGCAGCTCAAAATACAGGTGAGAGCAAGAACCTTCATAAGTGTACATGTTGTTTGTTCCACCTACAGTAAATGTTTTGTTTGCAGGTCCAGTCTGGTGTGAATGTTAAGAGTGTTCTGTGCAGCAGACCCACTTCCTCTGCACCGTTGATTCCGAGCAGAACCGTCCAGCCTACATCCACGACTGCTGTAAAACTTCTCAAAACACACACAGCATACATTACACATAATAAACTATTACACCACATATATTTATCACAAAATTCATTACATATGACATGATTGTTTTTTGTAACTACTCTCAGTATTCGTTTTTATTGGGCTGTTTCTGCAGTTAAAGCTGATCGTCTTTGTTGCATTTTTTGCAGCAGAGAAACTGCTGATATGATGAGTGTTTCTCTCAGTTTGAACATACAGAGCGAGCTCTAGCTGATCATTTGTATGTACGGTTCATGGCTGGAGCACCTCTGAGGGTTTTCATGCGCCAGCTGCTCCGTGTTCAGAACGGATGGATGTTACACTATTAGATTTTGGCAGTACTCCAGTGTGCTGTACTTCTAGAAGGGCCAGATTTGTCCAGGGTTTGCATTTCTCATATCCCTGCCATTGATTTTTGCCAAGCTGTATGTGTGTGTGTAGTTGTTTGTGCTCTCAGAACCTGCCGGAGGGGATGAAGATGGATGATGTGTGTGTGTTGCGCTGTGTGCGTGGATCTGAATGTATAATGATTCAGAGGAGACTCTCTGCCTGCAGCGATTTCTTCTCTCGCTCCTCCAATCCTGACCTTAGCCATTCACATCTGGTTGCTAGGCAACAGATGCAGCTTGGTTGGCGTTCTGTCAGCTGGTTAGAGGATTCTGAGTGAGTGTTCAGGAGGCTCTCAGCTCTGCCTGCTGCTGTTTCATCAGCGTGAACGTTACAGCTGTCTGCAAATAACCAGAGAAACAGTCCTGCACATCTCCACTGAAATCAGTTCTGTGATAAATGTGTGGATGTTTGAAATCTAAAACAGAAAGTCACATAATTAAAGTAAAGTTTACAGTTAGGCTAATGAATTATATTATTTGTTAAATAAATTACTAACACCATTATGTAAAAATGGTGAAAAAAACTGTGTGTCTCAGACCGTCAGCCTGATGCAGTTCACTGGAGAGGTTTTCTGTGCCAGTTCAGTGCACTGTTACCGCACGGTAAATTCATCACTTTCTCTGCCCATGACTCATCAGACACACACCCAGACGAGGCATACACACACGCATCCACACATCCACAGATGCACACAAATCCCACTGACAAGCTTTGAATTTTGAGTTGAATCTGTCTCTCTCCTGGGGTCTTTAACATTTGAGTGTTGGAGTTACGTTTGGCAGTTGAGACTACACATTCAGGATTCATTTTGTTGTATTGTTTGCATATTTTAAAATCTAGAGGCAAAATTAAGTTTTGGTCTCTCTAAGCATGTGCGCAGATATGAAGGAGCATTTTGTTCATGCAGGTTTGATTATGCAATTGTGTGTGAACAGAATAGTAAATAATATTGCGTGTTTGTCGCTCACTGCAGCACATTTGCTGCAGTCCTGTGTTTCTGCAGCTTTGATGCAGTCAGTGCACAGGCATACACTGCATGCAAAAACAGTGCACAGTGCAACACATGAACCGCATTAGAAATATCACACAATAGAACATTATGTTTGTAAATATGCTTTATTTCATGTCTGTTTTTCAAATGAATAGACATAGAAATAGACATAAAATATTTTAGTTGATTATTCATTTTATTTATTGTGAGAAGAATATGACCATGGAGTGAGTGATGTGGGGAGATGTTAAACAAGTGTATGCTGTGATACCCCAAATCAACTGTATGAATAATATTGGTCAGTATTTTAAATCCTGTTCTTTTGCTACATTAGCAGGAAGATTAATTGAAAATACAGTTTGATGCAACATATTCAATGCTGACTGTCTCGTGTACTCAGCACATTCATGAATC
This sequence comes from Chromobotia macracanthus, assembly GCA_036877525.1. Taxonomy (NCBI): domain Eukaryota; kingdom Metazoa; phylum Chordata; class Actinopteri; order Cypriniformes; family Botiidae; genus Chromobotia; species Chromobotia macracanthus. Next base: position 1,179,826 of record JAZGTH010000102.1, read on the forward strand.
ACATGAGCCAAATGTTCTCTCAGTTACCATAGAAACCAGGTGCAGCTCTGTGAGCCAAAGAGCTGGAGACCTGATGCATGAGTTTAACCTTTTCAACAGGAAGAGTTCATGACCTCTGTGATGGTCATCCAGTGAATCTATAAGAACAGAATCTCATTCCTCTTGTGATGGTTCAGAGGCCTGACCGTCGTTTTGTGTGTGTGTTTTCAGCATTATGTTTTTGAAGATGGTCATTTGAGGATTTGCTGAAGTTATGTCAGGATAAGCATGAAGCATTTCAGGTGATGTTTGTTGATAATTAAAAAAATATTTCACCCTAAAATTAATTTTTTTCTTTATTATTTAGATGTGATTATCTGTTTTGGCCAGTCCTTACTTTCCTGAATACAAGTTTACAGTCACACCAGAGATTAATGGAGTTTGTCATTTGTTGATGTCACACAGCATCTTGTCTCTGTGTCGCTGCTTCTCAGGCTGTAGCAGAACCGAATGCTCATGGAGATGGAAAATGTCTTTCCTGGAACCAGTTTTTTAAAGGTGGCCAACATCAGCCAGGTACATTCAATTAAAAGTCCATTTCAGTGAGTTCTCAGCCCACACACACACACTTCAGCTCTCATCATTTCACAGGCTGGTGTCCACCCTAAGGCCATCACCCGCCTGAACGTTCCTACATCATTCTGATTAGAATTTAGACCAAACTACAAACACTCGTTTGAATTCCACTGGCGTCACGGCTCACTCAACCATACATACAGCCATAAGCCTCTTATATTTACCTGTAACACGCTGCGCAGGCTGCTCTTATTGGGCATTAGACTGATTGTACCGCTCGGTCATAGCGTCGGTTAGCACTGAAATAGCACAGCAGTCGTTACACGAGAGGTGGAGGCAGGAGAAAGCAAATCAGTGTTGCTCTCAGGCTCTGGGAAAAGTGTTTCTAATGAGAATAAAGAATCAATGGAGGGGGTTTGCTCACCAATAATTTAAGCTGTTCCACAGTGCCCCCTTTTGATCTCAAGCACCCACTGCACCCACAAAGGAAAGCTTGAAGAAAAATCTGATCTCTGGTTCACAGGAATTTATTTCTGCATTTAAAGAACATCTTTAGTTGTAAAAGCTTTTGTTTTAGAATTGAGTTTTACTTCATGTATGTTTGCAGAATGCTTAAAGTATGAAATATTTTGTTACATTCTTGACTGCCAAACTGACAATTAGCCATTTTTATTAAGCATATAAAAAGGTAAGGAATCATATGTATTGTGTGCCTCTGTACTTTGTACTTTTGTATTATCAAACATTCTGTAAGCTAAGCATAAGGCGTTCATTTGTATAGATGTCTATTGCTAATCCTCATATGTAGAGTTATGAGTTTAAACAAACACTAAGTACACAGGCAAACACTGCTCATATTCCTTGAAATAATGCAAAAATCTTGTGTGTTTTACTGTCTTTGGCAGTAGTGGGGTTTTCTTAGTGTTACTGAACGGTAGTTAAGATCTGTTATGAGTTCAGAAATATAAACGCTTGCCAAACAGTGAGCACTATAAAAATTTTGTTTTGCATAGAAATGTCCTGTAATTAAGCTTTCGTGAATTTTCAGTGTGCTGGTGTGTTTTTCACCCACTCTGTTTTACCAACTACCAAATAAAGGCCACAGCTCTTTAAGACCAGACGCTGGAGGTCACGCTCTCATTCTCTCCTCTGGACTCCATACTGGCACCTCTTAAATGTCACTTCTCTCAGACTTCAGAACTTCAGCTTTGGCTGGCCCTGTTCTGATGAAGCCATAAACCTCAAACGGGCCCAGTGCCTGGCTTGCAGAATGTTTTGTCTCTCTCTCTCTGGCACCTGGCCACTGGAAATGAGCTAATCACTTCTTACACAGACCTTCCTGAACCCGGGCCAAAGGAGAATGAACATTATCCAAACCTGTGAGCAGAATGATGAAAACTGCCCTGCAGCACTAGAAATGAATTATATCAGACACATATCCCCCTCTGTAATGTCATACTGTCCTCAGACTTTAATATATGTCTGGTGTTACTGCACAGCACACACACAGTTTGGGCTTTAATTAGCTGTTGTTTTGTGTTAATGTTAAGTGTCTGAACCAGTGAGTTGTCAAGGATTGTTAATAAATGTCTCACTGCAGAAGACAGTTTATTATGCTGAGATTCTGTTTTGCAGGAAACTCATGTCAGAGTCCCAAACTTTCCTGTAGATCTGAATGGACCTCCCCAGTCCACCCCACTCACCGAACCCGTGTTCAGACACATCCAGCACAGAGACCCTGAAGAACAGACTGGTGTGATGTTCACATTTACAGTCTTTCTGAGAGCAGAAATATTGACGACTCATGTTGCACTGTAACTTTTTGTCTGTGATTCATAGTTGTGACTTAATTCAAGATTATTGGCTATTACAGAAATGAGTGACAGAATTCTGTTTACAGTTATTGGTAATAAAGTATTAGTGCATGCAGGTTACCTCTCAGACATTTCTTTTTACCCCCATCCACTAGTAACTGTGTTAACTAACTATAAGAAAACATGATTAGTGGCAGATTTAAATCTGGACGTGGTGTGTGATACAGATGCCACAGCGCCCCGTGCTGAGCATGAATAATCTTACATTCAACCCAGAGCAGGTTAATAGACTAATAACTTTCCAGATGTACAGACAGCTCAAAGCATTATTGCATCTCTGACGTTAATCAAGGATTCTTTAGCAGAAACAGTCATAATGTAGTTTTTCATAATTACTTTTTACCTTCTCTCTGACCCTTTACCTCCCTCTCCTGCTGATGAGTCTGACTCCACCTCCACAGATCACAGCAGCTTCAGCTCCAGTCATACAGTGACAGAGAGAAACTGCAGACACATCCCACGATCAGATGATGGCAGTCAAAAGGTACCAGATAACAGGTCTTTATTCAGCTGTTGTAGTAATCAAATCTACATGCACTGATTAACACAAAACTTCCTAGTTTTTAGGATTACGGCCTGCCCACTTACAGCAGCTGGAGGTATCACCTGACTGCAGTCTCTGACAAATCACTTCACAGGTATAATCTGATGAAGGTCCAGACTAAGAGCACAGCTTTCTGTGGGACACATTTCCCCCACTCAGAGTCCCAGTTCTGTTCTCATCCAGCAGATGGAGCTAGCTGCACATGTTCAGAGAAGATAAATGTGTTTTGTAACTGATGTGTGTGTCAGAGATGGTGTGCAGGAACAGCAGTGGAGAGATCAGTGAGTTTGTTGGCATTAGGAATAAATAAAACATTTGCATTTGAGTTTTTTATTTATAGATGTATATGTAAAGTACCTCTCTGCCATATACACATCTTACTTTTCAACACCGTTATTACACTCACCATTAATCTCCTCTTTTGCAGTGTAACTCTTGATGGCCATCTGGGTGTCCGTGTCCCCTTCCTGCTCCCCTCTGATGGGGTAAACGGTCCTCTGCAGGGACGTTTCAAATGAAGCATGTCTCACACTACCCGTGTTATATGAAGGGAACTGAGCTGTCTGTGCTCCAGGATCTGTGTGTCAGTGTGTGACACAAGGGAAGTCTGGATACTTCATCAGAATTCAGGCTTGGGGAGCAGAGAGGAAACAAATTTCTCTCCCACCCTGAGCATCTTCTTACGCAGCCTGTGAACAGAGTCCAAACACAACCACACAGATGCAGGACTCCTCTGATTCCCAGCCTCCTCTGCATTCTTCTGCACAGACAGTAGATCAGTTTAAATTAGCAAACTATATACCATTAAATTTACCTGAAGTTGCTTTTCAGTCTAAATGGTCACAAATGTATTGAATTTTTGTTTTGAAGTGTGTGGAGCAGTTTGGCTTAAATGATTTTAATAGCTGTTATGTAAAAAGCTGAGTCGACTGATTCTGGGTCTAGTTTGATTTGAAGATGAATTTTAGCTGTACCTTTTCAGAGTACAGTAAATGTTAGTTTAGCATTATTGAAAACATTTAACTGTGTGTCATTAAACCATTACTCAGTACTCAGACTGTCTGCTGTCCAAAAGTGTGTGGACAGTGTAAGTTGTGAGTCCTGGACATCAGCATGCTGGTGTGCTCTCCAAACCTCTTCCTGTGTCGGCCTAAACCAATATTAACTTTAAACCAAGACCGCTCTGCTCGCTGTAAAAGAACCTCAGTGTTGCTTAGAGATGAGCGCTGCCAAATAAAAAAACAGCCGCACACACGAGTTCATCTACGACGAAAACAGAATTTAACACTGTTCTGCAGAAATGATGTGATGTATCCATGACAACTAGGTACTGAAGTTGAAGACAGTAGCTGTCAATCAACCTCAGGTCGCTGCGTGAACCGAGAGATGCTGAAGTGTATTGTGATGTTAAGTTAACTGTCTCTTCCTGTCAGTCAGAGGATACAGCAGGTGAGCATCTGTACATCCAGTGGATGTTCTTGTTATCTCAGAGTTCTGCAGTATCAGAGTTTTAAAGCTCCATCCAAGTGACTTCTGATTTATACCCTGAATGAGGGAGAGATTGAGACTGTGTCCTCCAGCTTCTCCTATCTGATCCTTCTTTACACAGTGTCCGCCTGAAGCCCAGCTCTCTCCTGCTGTTAATCTTGTCTCATCTTTTTATGTTTTAGAGCTCTGAGATAACATAGACGCTGCACAGACCTGCACCAGTCCTGGTGAGCAACCAGGGACATAAACATACAAACTCTCCATTTATCATTTTTAATAGGTCACACGCAGTATTATTTCTCCCTGAATTCTATGTGTTCTTGGAAAATAGACTGTGTTGAGTTTAACATCAGCTTGTATTTTCACATTTTTTATTTTGAGTTTTCACTCAGAATATCTACAGCTAATCAGCTTTTGCTGTTATTTGTCTCTGAATAATTGAATAGCCTGATAATTGTGTTTATCTGAGGTCAGCAGACTGTTAAAATGTGTTGCTTATGAATTCATGTATTTCTGCTCAGTCTGGATGTGGTTCTGATAAGAGATCTTCATAGAAAATCTCTCTTTAGGTTCAGTGCATAAACCTGAACGAAAGATTTTATATCTTTAATATTAATTGTAGCATTGTTAAAATGGATCGTTGAAACATGTACACTGTCAGTGGGAAATTCTGTAACATTGTCTGTCTCAGGTCCCTGTTTTATTATCTGTTAGTCTTTAGGATTAGTTTTAATTTTTAATATATTTGTTTTAAATTAAATGTATATTGTAACAAAGGTATTATTATTGAAATTCGGACATATATGCTATATATCAATGCATATTCATACAGATGATACTTGTCCTCCAGAAACCCATAAAGACTCTCTGTTCTGAAGTGAAAGTGGCCATCCGTTCAACACTGCACTCTTGTGTGTGAAATACTGGCTGCTCTGTGATGCACAGGAAGAGGGTGAGAACACACAAACACATCTAACATACATCACACACACAGCACACACAGATATGTCTCACACACACACACACACACACACACACACACAGATATGTCTCACACACACACACACAGCACACACAGATATGTCTCACACACACAGCACACACACACACACAGATATGTCTCACACACACACACAGCACACACACAGATATGTCTCTCACACACACACACAGCACACACAGATATGTCTCACACACACAGCACACACACACACACACAGATATGTCTCACACACACACACAGCACACACAGATATGTCTCACACACACAGCACACACACACACACACACACACACAGATATGTCTCACACACACACAGCACACACAGATATGTCTCACACACACAGCACACACAGATATGTCTCTCACACACACAGATATGTCTCTCACACACACACACACACACAGCACACACAGATATGTCTCACACACACAGCACACACACACACAGATATGTCTCACACACACACACACAGCACACACAGATATGTCTCACACACACACACAGCACACACAGATATGTCTCACACACACAGCACACACACACACACACAGATATGTCTCACACACACACACACAGCACACACAGATATGTCTCTCACACACAGCACACACAGATATGTCTCTCACACACACACACAGCACACACAGATATGTCTCTCACACACAGCACACACAGATATGTCTCTCACACACACAGCACACACACACACAGATATGTCTCTCTCTCACACACACACAGCACACACAGCACACACAGATATGTCTCACACACACACACACACACACACACACACACACAGATATGTCTCACACACACAGCACACAACACACACACACACACACAGATATGTCACACACACACACAGCACACACACAGCACACACACACAGCACACACAGATATGTCTCACACACACACACACACACAGCACACACAGATATGTCTCACACACACAGCACACACAGATATGTCTCACACACACACACACACAGATATGTTTCACACACACGCAGCACACACAGATATGTCTCACACACACAGCACACACAGATATGTCTCACACACACACAGCACACACACACACAGATATGTCTCACACACACACAGCGCACACACACAGATATGTCTCACTCACACACACACACACAGCACACACACACACAGATATGTCTCACACACACACACACAGCACACACAGATATGTCTCTCACACACACAGCACACACAATGTCTCACACACACACACACACACACACACAAATGTCTCACAACACACACACACACAACACACACACACACACAGATATGTCTACACACACACACACAGCACACACAGATATGTCTCACACACACAGCACACACACACAGCACACACAGATATGTCTCACACACACACACACACACACACACACAGCACACACAGATATGTCTCACACACACACAGCACACACAGATATGTCTCACACACACACAGCACACACAGATATGTCTCACACACACAGTCACACACACACAGCACACACAGATATGTCTCACACACACACAGCACACACACACACACACAGCACACACAGATATGTCTCACACACACAGCACACACACACAGCACACACAGATATGTCTCACACACACAGCACACACAGATATTTCTCACACACACACACACAGCACACACACACAGCACACACAGATATGTCTCACACACACAGCACACACAGATATGTCTCACACACACAGCACACCTCTCGAGGGCTGTACTGATAAACTGTTTCTGAGTTGCTCAGTTGTTTTGTTTCAGATCAGAACATCTTCAGAGTGTTGAGAGGTGTGTTCAGTTCACTTCTGTGTGACTCTGTTTCTTCATCTGCCCCTCATGTTTAGTTAAACAAAATATATGTGTTCCAAATGAAAACAGCATTCCATATATTCAACTACCTATGAAAATAAGTGACTTGTAATTTGCATGGTCGTGGTGCTGAATTTTGATGACGGTTCAAACTTACTGTTTGCAAATCAGACAGAAATAATTTACGCTTCAATAAATCAGATTGCAACAGCCTTTTTCACTCATTTATGAAGGCATACATTATAGTTAGTGCTTTGAGATCAGGAAATCAGGATTTTTCTTGTTCCTTTGAAATGAAAAAGGTTTGTTATATTATGCAGGCACAATGTAACACTCGCACACTTAATTTTCAACCTGGATCATTTATTGCAAGACAATAGCCAATCAGAATACACTCAATGGAAACATTTCATATATGTAAATAAACAGACTCAAATGATAGAAATGTCACAGTAAACTGAAGTATTTAAATAAAAAGTGATTAGCCAATCATAACAGAGCATTATTGTCGTACAGAAGTCTTAAAGGTACAATCACAAAAACAGCCTGTTTGATTGTAAAGGACAAAACCCTTTTAATATGTTATACAATACTGATCTACAGACAGTAGTTTGTTAGGTCTTCACATGTGTAAGAGAAGTAGTAAATCTTTGCTTTCACTTTAAAGATTTGTGTCGTGTTGTCTGAATCTCCAGTTACTCAATAAATCGCTGCATTATTAATGTTTTGCTTTGGGTTTGAGCTCGCAGTGTGACGTGATCCCGTGTTTCCTGTTCAAGCAGCAGTGTAACACAAACAAACACACACACACTGAGACGCTGTCTCCTCTCTGCACTTCTCATGGGTATCTGCTGATGGAGGGCTGCTTTAAACACACATGAGAGCAGATTATTTACTCCACGTCTGCTCTTGCTTTACAGCCTGAGAGCAAAAACTTGAGAGTGTTTGTTTAACAGCTCACTCACTGGCTGATATCCAAGAGCACCTAACATTTGTGTGTGTATACGTTAGTGGCTATAGTGTATAGTGTATGTATGGTGGCTTTGTTTAACTTTAAAACTTTACAAATAAACTTTAAAAGACAATGTCACACAAAACAGATGATTTAATTCCCCAATGTTGTTACATTATATTTGTTGTAAAGATTTTGAAAATGTTGGACATTTTTGATCTATCAGGAGGTCTCAAACAGGATGTGAGAAGAGAGAAATCAACGTCAGGTTTTAGTGTGTTTGTCTATTAAAGCAGGAAGAAACAACATACAGACCCAGTGAAAGAAAAAACAGAGGGAAAGTTCAATTCTGTCTTTGTCCACACTCTCACCCGTCCCCCTGCTGGTCTCTGATACTCAGACGTAAACTCATGCTCCAAAAAGCTCTGAAATAACAGACTAAAGAAACATACCTAAAGAGCTGAGGTTCTGCAGCCATCCAGAACTTCACCACATCCATGCGCCATGAAAAGAGCAGGAGAAGTTTGAACTTCTGTTGTTGTGAGACTCATCTGGTCCAGAAATGTTACGCTCTCACAATGATGAGTGTTAGCAGAGTTCAACAGAGGCCATTCACTTACAACAACAGAAAATGGCAGGAGAAACAGAGTTGTTCTAAATAAGCTGGTGGGCTTAACTGGATTCAGTGGATCAGAAACTGTTTTTATAGACTCTGTATTTGGAAGAGTGTGGACATCCACAACAGAGAATAGCTGGGCGGTCATTTCCCACAAAACTGTGACAAGATACAAAGTTCATCTATGTGATGTTGATTAGATGTTGTGTTGTTGACACCTGACAGAAATATGTTGAATGCTCACTTTGATGAATAAACTCTCTCTTCCATCACATATTGTCTCTGACAGTTGTTAAAACTTTGTAAGTTTGTATAGAACTTCTCATATTTTTGATTCTGTTTAATGTCTAAATGTGAATGTGCTTCTTTTTGATTTGACTTGAAAAGTGAACTCATGTATTTTGCTCTGGAAGATGAAGATATATACTGTATGTGTTTTATCATGCAGCTGTGCTTAAGAAAGGTTAATTGAGATGATAATCTCATTAGATTAAGACAGATCTGACGGATGTGAAATGGCTCCAGAGAGAGAAACAGTGTTTAACAGAGACATGCAAACATATTTCCTGTGAAATATCACTGTAAATATAACAAGCATAACTTTTATCACTGCTGTGGTGTGTAACTGGTGCATAGATGGCGTTTTGTTAGAAATGATGCTTGCCATGGTCATGTTGTGAAGGAAATGATACCTAACTGTAGTTTGAATTGAGTCTGTTCCCCTGTAAGCGGCTTGTTTTGACAGCAGGGTGCGGAGTGAGTGTTGGGTATCTGAGTAAGATGAGTTGGTGATGACTCTCGTCTGTGTGTTTGTGTTCATTTAGCTTCTCTGTGTGTCACAGTCAGCTCTTATCTGCAGTTGACTGACAGACTCGCCCGGATGACTTCTTGTTTATGGTCACGCTTCATCAGGTTTTCCCATCATCTGACCTGCAGATGCTGCAGAGCAATTTCACACCAGCCGGAAAACAATCGTCACGGGTTCAGAACACTCAGGTTTGGGGATGTTGGTATGTTAAATAACACCACAGAGTTTGCAAAAAGAAAATATGATAATATGGTATTGTAATTTAATAATTGTAACCACAGTTAATGTTTATTATGTTTTTTGCATTGTCAGATTTTAATGACTTAAAAATGTCACAATCCTACAAACTGGCTTTATTTTCCTTGTGCAAAAAATGATTTTAGGATGAAACGTTACTGGCCTGTTTTCATGATTTTTTTATCCCAATGAACTATTGTATATACAGGCTTTAAGCTAATGGTTACCCAAATAGAGCATTGGTCCATTTGCTGCTTCATGCACAACACTGCTTAACTTCAGAGAAGAAGAAATATCTTTCAGTTTTTCTGTCTGCAGCTGTCTGCTGCCAAATTAGCCAGGATGCATCTCTTCAGCTCTTCTGAGGAAAGCTGCTGGCCTTCAAGGTGTTGAGCAGGGAAGAACCAATGCAGAATTGTCTTTAAGTTTCTCTTCAATATAAGATGTTTATCAGTGATCAACTGGCCTGTTAGGGAAACGGCTTGAGCTGTTTGTGTCTAGTGGAGAATAAAACCCTCGTCCAGTTGTTAGATGTAATTTGAGGAATCTGTTGTCAGTGTGTCCAGCTGTACTGACATGTCTGTCTGTGAACAGCTGCAGAAAGCTCTGCTAAGAGCTGGAGACCAGAAGACATGTTACGCCACTCACCAGGTCACCAACATTGTTTTATTGTGTCTGTTGAGGATGATGAATGTTTGAAGTTCCTCACTCTGGTCCTCTGGTGCTGCAGTCTTCTGCAACTGACGTCATCTGACTGATGTATGTCCTGCAAAACAGCACCAGCAGCTTCAGTAAAGTAAAAAGTGTTTATCACCAGCAAAAGATTCTTGTGCTTTCCTCTATAAATATTTACCACAGTAACCATAGTTTTACCTAAAACACCTCAATTCTTACACTTATTGCTCATGATGTGCCATCATAGGTTCACATGGGATGTGTTTAATCAATGTTTAAAGCATTTTGTTCTTTTTTTAGAAGACAATGAAGGCTAAAGTTGTAAAGGTTTATTATAGTAATTTTATTTGCAATAACTATATCAGTTTATTATCAGGGAATTATGGTTACTCAGTTCTCATAATATATGGTTACTTTAAAGTAACATTTTGTATAGAAAAGGAGATTTTGGAGTGAACTATTATTTAAGGCCTACTGTTAGAAACCTCATAACTATTTAAAACCTCAGACGACATTAAGACGTTGCTTCACGGTCTCAACTTTAGTTTAACAGACTCTTTCTCTTTTTTTGCTGGTGAGATGCAGCACCAGGCGGGTCCTGCAGCCCCGTGTCTTCCTGTCACACAGCAGATCAGGCGTAGAGATAGAAAGTTCCCCTCACAGATGGATGAGATGAGATGAGAGGGACAGATTTCCAAAAAATAAAGTGGGCTGTGAGCATGACCGTTTGGTCCAGCTCCTCACCTCTCCTCATCTGGTTCGAACCCAGAGCAGGGCTGCTTTGATCAACCGCATGTCGGCTTTCACAGGTAAAGGGGTGGGGCTTTCATAAGAGGTTTTGTGGGGGTTCTGTTTGTGTTTGATGTTGGGCTGAGTGGAGACTAGAGTGTCTGACAGATGGATGGATGAGGGCCCATATTTACAGGAAACTAAAGCCTCTTAAGTCAGTTATCCTGAAGGGGGAGGATCCAGAGAGGGCTGCTCAAAGATGATTGGCTGGTGAAATGTTATTATTGTGAGTATGATAATTCTTATATAAATAAAGCCTTCAATAAATTGTGAGGCTTTATTGGATTGTTGTAAAACTGCTGATACACTCTTGAGATGGACATTGAATTGTGTTTCATTCAAGTTGCAGCCGCATGCATTGTAGCACGCGAGTGACTGCAACAGTGTGTGTGTGTGTGTGTGTAGAGTTTCTGGTTTTGGCTCTTCAGACAGATGCTGTCTTGTTCACAGATGGATGAGAGTTCGGGCTGCTTGCTCACAGCTCCACCCCGGCACCCTCTCCACCTCTCAGTGGCTCGCCCACAGGACCCCCACATACCTGCGATCAGCTCGGCTGGTCGTACACACAACAGCACTGCTGATAGAAACGGCAGCTTGGTTTTCAAAGGCATGCCTCTTAATTAGACTAGATCTAAGACTGGAGCTGTGCTAAGCCAATATAATGCTTTGCTGGCTGCAGCAGATAGCAGATAGTTTTCATGTGAACTGTCATGCGATCGCTCACAAGCCTGCTTCATTCCTGTTCTCCATCAGAGCGCTGCAGGAGAGATGCACCAGTCTGCGGGAGCTCGTGGGAGGTGCAACATCGCATGAGAAATCCAGTTTAACTTACAGCTGTCTAAAACTTATCACGAGTGGGTGAAGATAAATGAAATAGTTTGTAGAGTTTCTTGTGTGCTCACTTCAGAACCACTTGAACATCTTCAAACTCAGAATTCAAATTTTCTCAGTGCAAGCCAATGAGAAATATTTAACCCTTCTTTTGTGTGTTTTGGCATTTGGCTAATATTTAAAGCAGTCAAATCATGAGAAATTGAATTTTGTCTTTAAGTCCATAAATGATCTTTTAGAATAAATGTTGTTAAAAATGTTAAATGTTTAAAATACCAAACTTCCCAGTTCCTAAAGACCATTTATTCCATTTATTACACCAGGAACTCTTCAGATAAATGAGCCCTTTATTTTCAGTTGTGTCATATCATCTTGGTTTTAGAAAGAGGAAATAGTTCTTTATATAAAAAGTGAAAAAACAGTGCTTTTATTCTGGAATAAGTTGTGGTGAAGAATAAATTATGTTTATCACAGCGCATAGCTAATGAAATCATTTTAGTCCACTTTTAAAAGCAGTGTGCTGATTATTCTCTCTAGCCTGTAGTAGTTTTGACAGTGTACAACAGACCTTTCAGTATTCTAGCAGTAATGCTGATGTGGTGAGTGAAAAGGGTCTAGTGTTGTTTTCTTCTGTGTGAGGAAACCTCATTAATGAGAGTTTTGGTAAGAACAGAAGGTCAACCTGGCAGAGCTATTTCAGAAACACTGTTGATTTCTCAATTATTTTACCTTTCTGTTTGAGCTGCTTTGAAACTGGCACATGGGGTGGTTCGCTCTCGCTTTTTTCTTGTTTCTGTGTCTTGGTCTCTGAAGGTCCCCCAGTTCTCTTGGGACAAATAACTCACTTATCTAAAAATAACCTGTAGTCCAAAGGAATGTCCACAGAAGTGTATGGCTCTATTTTGGCATGCGTTTGAAATCTCGTTTGAGCGTAACTGTGGTGAAATGCATCGGTTGTCCTACAGGGTGGAAAGGTTTTGTTTATGTTGCCAGTAAATGAATACTGAAAATCTCTGCAGCAGCGTTTGGTTTCTCTGCTGTTCCAGATCTGTGAGTGTGATTCTGTGATTCATGATGTTTTTCTTTAAACACTCTGTTGAGACTCGAGTTATGTGATTGATTTAACAGATGTTTATCACATTCAGCTCCTAAATATCATTCATCTAAACTGTGTGAGGTCATATTTTAATGGTTTTACAGTCTCATTCTCTGTGGATCTGGGATTTGGGGTCATACAAATCCAGACAAAAACATACAAAACTGCATCTTTTTTTTAAGAAAATTAAGCCTATTTTAGGGACCATTAAAATGAAGCTCATCTCTCCCCATAATATTAATACCGTCATACATGCAGACAATTTTGGTTTTTTATTGTTCCCAATTTTTTTAGATAATTCTCAGTAGATTTCCATGAATATAATACAATAATTTGTTACTTGTTTTTTTTCTGTCCACTTATTTCTTTGTTTGTTTTTGTTTTATAGAATGAGAATAGAATGTTTTTGTAAGAAGAAATTTTTCTGGATTTTGTGAGATGTTTTTAACAGGATTGATGAGATTCAGCTGTACAGATATTTGAAGATTTGATCTTCAGGCCTGCTGTGGCTTTGAAGACCAGCCTTGTATTTGTGATGTTCTGTTACAGTGTGCTGTGATTGTACCGAGTCCAGGGAGGGGTTTCTCCAAATAAAAACAGATAAGATCTCTCTCTGTTCTCCCTCACTCTATCTCCCTCTGTCTCTGGCCCTGAGCAGTGGCCTTGCTGACCTTCTGTCCTTTCTGCTCCTTGACCCCTGTTTGTGAGGTTACACCAGGCTTCTCCACATGGAAGTCCTGACTGCTGTCTAAGCCCAGCTCTGTGTTCCTAACTCTTCTCAAGGTGCAGATGAAAGGAGCATTGTGAAGCTGTCCCATCAGCCCAAGCCCCCCTCCAGGCCTTCTTGGGGGGTTAAAATCTCCTCTGGCCAAATGCAAATATCCTGAAACCAAACTGATCCAACCCTGCTGCTGGATCTTCACAGCTGCTCCCTCCTCATGCCTGTCTTTATCAGTTAGATCTTCTACGAGGACTTTCAGACCGTACCTTGAGCTCATCCAAGCTGTAGTCCCCTCTCCAGGGAGCTGTGTGGAGTCACATGGACCCCATCCAAAGGTCGTAACCCCCTGACTCTCAATTAGCACTCCCTGTATTCAGGCCGCTCTTGTTTCTAGGGTCGGGGATGGATGGTGGGCGGCATTTTGCAACACAATGCTTCAATCAGAGACCCATGCAGCTTTCCTGAGCTGTGCTGTAAACATGCTGAAAGAAAAGGATTAGTTAAGACTCACTGAAGTCTTTGATTGACTTAATCTGTCTTTAGGGGAAAGGAAGTTTGATGGGGTTTTAAATGCTCTGAGGACGACCCCACCTGGCCACACCCACATCATACAACTGCAACTCATGAACCGAGATTCATGGCTTCAGATCTCCAGCAGAGCCATGACGAGAGATCTCCACCTGCAGAAGAAAAGCCCAACAAATCAAATTCAGCATGACATTTATCAAGAAATAAGCCTTTAGTTGCCTTCCCCAGAAAAGCGGCAGGGATGGTGTAATTAATTTTTAGCATGTTCATTTTGTCTTGACACTTTAACTTGGTGTGTGTGGGTTTAATGAATAAAACATTGGCCAGATTTTTAAACACATGCCCTGTTTTTTAGCCTTGTTTGGTAGGTACTCTTCTGGCTTTAAACCCGCATTGCCCTGTTCTGATTTATCTCAGCTATCTGTAAAGCATGTACAGTGATCACATCAAGAAAACAAACAGAGCTGAAGGAATGTTGAGTGCTTTTAACCAGCACTGTAGAGCTGTAGACATCATCTGTCTCAATTGGTTTATTTGGTATTTCCTGTGTAAGCATGCATGACCAATGCTGTCTTTACTCTGCTCACCATTTTACTTTGAGACGACCATGATTCTGTGCCGTAGCTTATTGAGCTCCGAATTTGAGGATGAGGAATGTTTCATAAAGCATTTTTCCAAAAATAACCCCAGACCTCCAGACTGGTCATTTGACTCTGGGTTGGTTTGGGTTTTAAAATGTGTCTGTATTTGCTTGCAGCAGACTGTGTGTGTTTAAAGTTCTGCTTTGGTAAAAGTACCACAGAATTAGTCCATATGCATCCGGCACTACAGTCCTGCTTCTGAAGCCTTTGTGTGGGAAACAAGCTGGAATTCTGAAATGTGCGATTGTTTTAATTAGCTTTAATTAATTGCAGTTTTTCCTTTTGCAAGTCCATCCTTTTGCCTTTGTTTCTCTCCAGCTCTTTAAAGATCTTCAGATGATACGTTTTTGAGGACCACAATAAGGCATTGTGTCCATAGCTGTCATATGTTATGCATTAGTGTTAAAAACTATTATATTCTCTCTATTCTAAACGCTGAGCGGAGAAAGAGTTTTATAGGTCGTACCGCAGTTAAAACACTGCCAGACAGCTTCATTCTTTAGAATCCCAAAGCTCGGAGCAGTCAGATGGGAGCAGGGGCTGTGGAGGAGATGAGGGGGGGTTTGACTCATCTGTCAGTTCTGAGTGCTTCAGCGAGCTGGAGAACTCTGTTAAGTGCTTGCAGGTGTCTTTGAAGAGCCCAGTGAAAGTTTAGGTGTGTGTGAGAGTGTGTTTGTGTGTTTATTATGATCGGATGTTAAACACACACTCATGAGTCATTTTTTCCCTGATGCTGAATTTTTTTGGAATGAATGCTTTCCCAAAATGTGTCAGATCTTTCCCTCTTTTATCATGTGGATCTGTTTGTTTTGTTCCTCACTGAATCTCTGGTTGAAGGGTTTGGAGTTCTGCTGCACCTGGCTACGTCCACCATCTCTGAGGGTCATGCAGTGGTTCTCCTCTATCTTAGGTGTCTCTGTGCGTGGTGTGATGTTGTGAAGCTGTGCTGATGGATATGGTTTGACCTCAACACCGGCTGCTCTGCAAAGACACAGATATCAGTCTCTCTTTTCTGCTCTCCTGTTTTGACTGGTGTGAAGTTCCAGCACTGGTTCAGATTTAATTAAAGTTTGTGATATATTCAGGTAAAGACACTATAAAAATGTCAGTCCTGCAGTGCTTTGGTATTAGTTATATTAGAACTGAATATAATTAATTTTTACATTTTCTGAAAACATTCACAAAAACTTTTTATGAATATTTCTACTAGTATAACATCTCTCGTTATTTATACACCTGTTAGATTCTCCTGTTGGCTTCCATCCAGAACTTTGTAGTCGATCTTGAGTTACACAGCAGCATGAAGAGCATGAGAGTTATTTTTATAACATGTAACTGGTTCCTGTTAAGACACTTGTTCATCGGCAATCTCATTGGCTTTTCTGATGTGAGGACCTTAGAGGAACAGTAAGTCACAAGAAGCTGACAGCTTTAATCCCAGATAGCCGAGCTGTGATGTGTTGACTTTCAGTATAAGTACAGAAATAGCAAAAGCATAAATAAGTGATGAAACTTTCAGTGTTTCTGCATGGAACTATTGTTTCAGTTCTTTGTCAAACTTTTCTCGTATTCTATCGTTCATGTTTCACTAATGCAGTTTTTGATGTTTTTGTAGCTCATGTATAATCTGTATAGATATCTGTTCTGTATTTAACAGGGTAAGCAGTATCCAGAACCTTAAGGAATGGTTCAGCCAAAATGAAAGTTCTGCCCTCATTCAAATCCAACAGGACTTTGTCTTTTATGGGTCTCAAAGGGAGATGTTTTGAAGCATACAGTGATCAGTGGCCTTGAAAGAATGCCAGATAACATTGGCTGTTGTGATTCATTTTTCCATTCATTGTTGAACTGTTTCTTTAAAAAACCAGCTGTTTTCAATGTTTCTTAGAAATGCAGTTTTAAGAAAATATATGAAAGTGAACTGAGTCATCAACAGCACTATTCAAAATGTCAAAGTTAAAGTAAGAAACAATTATGTTTTTGTTTAATGCTTTAATTCTTATTCCAATCATTATCATACTCCTGAATTCTCTGTGAAAATCCAAACAAATGTCTCAGGCAAATACCTTTTTTATTTGCTTGGTTTTAAACCATCTCAAGTTGGTGACCACAGCACAATTATGTTAATATCATACTGGATCACATTTTTATATTCCTGAGGTTGAACCTTTAAACAGAGGGATCATTTATGAAGATTTGTGCTGACATCAGAGCCTCTTACACACTCCACATTCAACAGTCCAAGAATTTCTGAACATCCTGCAGTATTTAAATATGGAGCCAGATCACTAGCATTAAAAATATAAATATATAAAAATATAATTCATAAACACACAGCACGATTCACATGTACAAAATCAGAATTGTAAATTCAAAATACGATTCATATACAATTATATTTTGTAAATGTATGATTAATGGTAGCGATCTGGCTTCATATTAAAGTCACAGCAAAGAAGCGTCTGCTGATTCCAGTGGGATGTTCTGGTCATATCACACAGCTGGGAAAATCATCACCTGTACACTTTAACTTTGTCATGCTGTTATCATAGTGATCAGTAAAGCAGCTGTTATAGAGAGAGAGAGAGAGAGAGAGAGAGAGAGAGAGCTCTTAATCTTAAAGGGACAATGCACCCAACAATGTCATCATTTACTCTCCCTCATGTTTTTCTTCAGTATCTTCAGTAATTTTCTTGGTCATGTGGACACAAAAGGAGATGTTGGTGGCTGACAGCTTTTGTATGATAAAGAGCAGTATGCCCTTTAAAGGTTTTACGAGTTTGTAATGACATGAGGGTGACTAAATGACATCAGAATTTTTCTTATTATTTTGACTTCCCTGTAAAGCATCTGTGATTTTGCCTGGTTTGTGTTTGTTGGCTGTAATCTCTTGATCGGTTCTTTTATCAACGCTGGCAACAGACAAAAGACAAATCACGATCCAAACTGAGACCGGCCTGTATTTTCCACGTGGAACATCATCACCTCATACTCGTTTTATTGTCACATTTACATCTGTGTTTTCTTGTGTCTGTTTTCAGGTTGTGATTTAGACGCAGAGCATGAAATCGATTTTATTAATCATTTGTTGAATAAGTCTGATGTCAGTTTGCTTTGAATTCACTCCAGTTAAAACATACACCGACAGCTGAGTCTGGCTGAGAATTGAAGATCAGTTTTTGTGGAAGGGAAATTATGGAAGAGGCAGATTGTGAAAATCTCTGTAGGTCTCCTCCCAGTAAATGTCCTGGGAGTTCAGATGATCTGCAGAGTCTACAAGATCAAAGCATACCAGAGTTATAGAGTTTTTTTAAAGGAGGCATATCATAGAAAACTTTAATTCCCTGTGCAAGTGTTTGATTTACTATGTGGACACACTTCAATGTTGACGACTCAAAGCTCTCCTTGCAGTTCAGCCAGTCTGCACAGAAATCATCATGTTATGATGGTGCAGCATGAGCACATGACCTTGTAGCATGGAAAATGAAAATGCAGGTCAGTAGAGTGTGGCCCCTTTAAGACCTGCTGCTGAGGTAGTGTTTACACTTCCTCATACCTCTCCAGCTTCATTTTCCTCACCAGTGAAAATTCCACACACTGATTTCCATCAGTGTGTGCCCATCTGGGCAGTCCCACGAGGGTCCCTGTTTACTCACACTTCCTCTTCTGCACGCTCCATTGATCTGGGTAAATGCCCACACAGGTCCTGCCTGCTCCTCCTTCACTGCACTGGAACTGACTGATGAGTGTGTGTTTGTCCCTGTGTGTCATCGTAAAGCAGTGGAGGTGTTTAGAAAATGTCCTAATGAGCAGCTGATGTCAGGCAGATTTTCTGTCAGGCAGATTGTGGGTCAGTCAGCCTCAGCTCTGTTGAAGGACATACAAACTCTTCTGCTAATGATATGTTTCAGAACCAGCACCAGTACGACTCTTAGAGCAAAAGATATATCTTTTGCATCCCTGTGTACTTACATTTATGTGTTTGGCAGATGCTTTTATCCAAAGTGACTTATAGAGCATTCAAAGTATACATGTAATCAGGATCATGTGTTCCCTGGGACTCAAACCCACAACCTTTGAGCTGCTAGCTCAATGCTCTACCAGCTGAGCTACATGAACAGAGAAACCATCTGCTGTTGTAGTGTTTGTTTATACAAATAATTTTTGAAAGCTTCTCAGAAACTGTATTACACTTCAGTCTTTCTCTCTGTTTGGGTCTTTACATTAATTGCAGTTTTGATTGTTTTGTTCTCCAGGTTCACAGCACTGGTTTCTGTCGTGCTGACAACACTGTGGTGCAGGACTTCATGAGAGACGGTTTCACTTCATTACTCTCAGACTCTCTGTTTCTTTCTCATTTGAGGGAGAGATAAAGAGAGAGAGCAGCTATCAGATGCTGCTTTGCAGTGTCCAGTACTGATGATGCCTGTCTAATAAGCTTCCTGTTTCCTTTTGGGACTCAAGATGGGAGAAAGAGAGAGAGACAGAGAGGGAGCAGTATGTGAACCACAGACATCTTTGACCGTTGGCATAAACTCTGGTTTAGAAACCATCAGAACAATTCTTTTGGTTGATGATGATTCCACAATAATAGACCACCATACAATAAAATAGAAGCTAATTCAAGTAATGGCACAATTGTCACTGGAAATGTTTGTTCATACAATACTGAAGATATTACTGTGCGACAACTTGAAACCAGAATTCCTGTCCTTCCAAAAAGTGCAGGTATTTAATACCTCTTTTAATACCCTTGAATTCCTCTGAAAACAAAGCACACTGCACAGTTTTCAGCTTTCCTCAAAACTGAAAGATTCATAGCCATGTAACTTGTAAACCATGTAACATAAATTTTAGCCTGTCATTGTGAAGCTTTTTGTTTTCAGAAAGCTGTTACCATGTTGATTTTCAGTATGCATGTTATGAGCCTGATGCTATAATGGAAATATCCAGATCCATTTGAACTTGGTTCAGAAACTTCCAGCAGACTGAACACAAGAAGAATCTGAAAAACACCAGGTAGGTTTTGAGCTCATGTTTTGTGTGACATGTTGTTTATTTTGACAGCTAGTCATTTCTACTTTTCCTTTAGTTTGTAAAATAGTTGTGTTATCCCAGCTAACAACTGTAGGTTGTAAGAATGTTTTCTTACATTTTAACAAAAATGTTATTTTGAAAGTTTTAAGAACATTCAAAAGTCCAGATTTTAGATATTGTATTAATATTATTGCTTGGTTATAAGAACGCTTTTTCAACTTTTTTAATTCTGTAACATTTTTCAAATTTTCCACTATTAACTTAAGAACAACATTTTTGAAATATACAATATATAAAAAAATACTGCAAGAACATTTTTAAAACTTTGACAGAACTTTTAAAGAACGTTCTTAAACATTCTTGGAATGTTCCCTGTTAGCTGGGAATACACATGTGGAAACCTCTTCTATTATCATGCAAGCACATGCAGTGTTGAAATGTAGAGTGTGTACATAACTGCATGTTTTAAAAATGTATTTGCTGTACAGAATGTTTGTTGGCTGGCTTTTATTGAGGAATGAGTTAAAATGTGTGTGGTATCCATCTTTTGCCAACTGTACTGTTTGATATTGCTCTTCATTTGTTTAATATCATCTCGTGATCCTTTCAGATTGTACTTGATATGTGACTTCTTCAGAACAACTTATTGAAGCAGCTGTGTGTCAGAACACTAAATGATCCACCTCAAGTGTCTGATAGCCAAGCTCACTTTGATTCGATGATACTGAGTATGTAGGAGAACAGTGAGGGGGAATTTCAGAG
Source organism: Chromobotia macracanthus (assembly GCA_036877525.1). Taxonomy (NCBI): domain Eukaryota; kingdom Metazoa; phylum Chordata; class Actinopteri; order Cypriniformes; family Botiidae; genus Chromobotia; species Chromobotia macracanthus. Next base: position 1,200,829 of record JAZGTH010000102.1, read on the forward strand.
AAGGGAGAAGCCCTCAAAACCCACTGCTTGCCTGATATCACTTAAACCTTCTCTAAGTGTTTTCTAAAGATTAGGTTTGTGGGCTAAACTTTGTAGTCAGCTCATATCATTCCCTCCAACTAGAGAAGAAAAGTCATAGGCGCTGTTAGCCGGCTGTTTATTAAAGCCAGATGTGTTGGGCAGGAAGCTGCAGGAAATGAAGTGTGACATTGTCCACTCTCCTCTGGAAATGCCTCGAACACATGTAAAGAGAAAACTCACACTGCTGCATTTTTACTATGAACAGTTCCATCTGAGGTTGATGCATAAAGCTTGCAGGAATGGATGAATGTTGTTCTGCAGCGTGCTGTTTATGATGTCAATAGCTAGTAGAAATGTGTGAGATTCATGGGCATTCTCTGCAGAATGTACTTCTGAATTTAACCATGGTAACTTTCTGAATCTGACCATGGTAACTTCTGAATCTGACCATGGTAACTTCTGAATTTAATCATGGTAACTTCTGAATCTGACCATGGTAACTTCTGAATCTGACCATGGTAACTTCTAAATCTGACCATGGTAACTTCTGAATCTGATCATGGTAACTTTGAATTTAATCATGGTAACTTCAGATGAATGACGCTCTCGGATGATGCTCTCTTCAAATCTGAGATTCTATGTCCATTCATCTATTTGAAGGCCGAGGATGGCTTGAAAAACACAAGCAAAATGAATAAATTAAAGCAAGTCTTTAAAGAGATTTTTATTGAGGGTTGTTGATGCGAGAGATCATTGGTTATGCAACCAAGCAACTTATATACTGTAGATTTTAAATGCATGTATCTGCTAAGAGCGCATTATGTCATTGTTTACTGTATACTAGAATATAATTTAAAGCCACTTAATTCATAGACGATATTGGACCTGCATCATCCATGACCTTCCTCACTGTGGGTGACATTGATGAACCTGGTGAAAATATCTTGATTTATTCCAACAGTCAGATGACGGTGAGTAATGATGCTTGAGGTGAAGATAAGCAGCCCAGAGAACTTCCTGCCCTCTCAGACAAGAGCTTTAGAAGATAAATGACTTTTATCTGAGGATTTAGGCCAGTTTAGCGTCCCATTGCTTTGTTGTGTCCCTGCATTGATGGATGACCGCAGTGAAAGTTTAGTAGAAGATTTCATCCTGCTCAACACCTGCTGTACAGATCACTCCTTCATGTCGAGCCCTGAACCCTCCAGCTGCTGGCATTCCTGTCACGTCCACTAATATTCATCTCATCAGTTCTTTAGATCAGATTTTCTGTAAGGCCTTGTACACACTGGAGCTTCTGGTGCTTCCTCTAGATCAGTGTTTCTCAAGCACGGGTCCAGAGCCCACTGAGGGCCTCAGCAAACTTCCAAAGAGGCCTCAAGAAGATTTAAAACAAGACAAAGCATTAGAAAAATCAAAATATTTCTTAGTGATGGGTCTTTAATAACGAATAAATGTCTGTCTAGTTAAGCCAAGCTCTAGAATTTTACTGGGTAGAAACTGAGTTCAAGGGCTACAAATATTGCTGTGGCCAGTGGGGGGGCCTCACAATCAAAAAGGTTGAGATCCACTGCTCTTGACCATTCAGTATCAGTTTGACTGGTGTGAAAGCGGTTGTCTGATCTGGAGTGCTAGTTTAGTTCAGTTTTGGGTTTTCAGTTTTTTCTAGTTGATGTGTTATCTGATATCATTTACTGTAGAATGCCAAATGCTGACATATGAAAGTTCCCGTAACCTTTTAATAGCACAGCTGGAAAACGTTGCTGTGTTGTCGTAGGGTGCGAGCCATGCACAAATATCTCAGCGCTCATGAGAAGTTTAGCTTATCTCATTAAATGAATCCATCAGTGTTTTGAAGTCAAATGGGAGAGTGTTTGGACACACTGCAGAGTTTTGGCCCGGATCTGAATGCTTGTTAATTAGCATTTGAAAGGAACTTGATTATCTGATTCTAAAACCACAAGCAGTGTTGATATATACTGGACACTGACCAACACTGTTTCTCCAGCTCTGCAGACACTACAAGCATCTCCCTCTCAACACAAGCATCTTGTTGTTGTTTTCACACCACAAGCTTGAATCCAGCATTTCTCTGTGTGTTTGTTAATGGCTCCTCACCCTGAGATTAATTTCTCACATTATTCAGTGTAACTCTGGCGTCCAGTGGCGGCTACAGATGGAGACTGTCTTAATGAGTTTATGGTAATCAGACTGCTGACTCCATCAGATCACATTATAAATGGACATTCAGTCTCTTTAGCTCCACCTTATTTTTCATAGGACTACAAGATGACATCACACTGTTAAACAAAAAGGTGCTACAAAAGGTTCTTTACAGTGATGCCGTAAAAAAACATTTCTGGTTCCCCAAAGAACCATTCAGCCAAGAACCTTTGCTTTCTTAGGTAAAATTTACTGTTAGAAATTATTATTTACACCTGTAAATAATATTGTAAATAACATATCTGTGCAATAACCTCTCTGTACATTCACAAAACTACTTATGTTGCTGCACTTCACTGTATTATATAAACTGTTTCCTTAATTTAATTCTGCACTGGAAGCTTCTGTCACCAAGACAAATTCATTGTGTGTGTAAACATACTTTAGTAAAACTCCTCTATTCTATTATTTTCTAAAAAAGCACCTTCATCCACTACAAAGAACCTTTTGTAAAACAGAGAGGTTGAATGGATGTTAAAGGAACCATGAGAACTTATCAGAGTCCATTTATAATTAAGGAGCAGGAAGGGAGGCACTGTGTTGTTCTTTATACCTCATTGTCATGACGTGACTCTGTTATCAATTGTCTAGTCGATTTGGACATCTAAATGAATTCCATCTGGACATGCCATATCATCAGGGACTTCTGGCAAAGTTCTTTGCAGGTTGTACAAAGGCACATATTCAGTCCATGTTCAGTGAAGCTGTCCTTTCATAAAAACATGCAAGTGTTGCAGTAAAAAGCGCCTGCACCCTTGCTTGCAGTAGCAGAGTCAGTGATGAGGTGGAGTGGAGCAGATGTTTGCAGAGGTTTGTTGTGAGAGCAGTCACTGACCCTCAGCAATGGCAGCCATGCTGAGTGGACAGGAAGTAGAACAGCTTTTATCCTCCCCACTTTATACCAAAAACAGACAGCTGTTTCAGCAGCTGTACAGAGAGAAAGAGAAGTGGTCATCTCTACAACCCTGACAAAGACCTTCTGTGTTCCTGAGTGTGGAATAGAACAGAACAGAATAGGATACAATAGTTCATGTCAAAATTTTGCTGGCACACCTTTGCCTGGTCTTTGGGAACATAATAGTAACAACCTGGTGTTTAACCAAACAGGAAAGCAACTGAGTTTAAAGCTGATCATTGTTTAAAGATGTTCTGTGTTGTAGAAGCTTGTCCAGTGTTTTAAACAGGGTTGTATTGATGTGCTGGGCTGTGCATGTGTCTTTGAGAGCATGAATTATTCAGAACTGTTAGCAGTCAGTGAATCTTACAAGTGAAGACAGGAAGACAAAAGTTTGGGTGGGACTTTTGCTAATACCTTCCCACACAGAAAGAAAAACAGGGTTAGAATAAGCAAGAGTCTGCGGGGATTGGAGATAGCTTAGCTAGAAGCTAGAAGACTGCTCTCCGTAGCTTTCTTGAGATGGCCAGACTGCGTCTTTGAGTTTTGCCTCAGGCACGATGCCAAAACTAGAATAAATTCCATGCATGTGCACCCGCAGGGTTCCAACTCCAAATGCAGAATATTAATGATCGTTTATTGTGCTTTTCTTTTTGACCAGCCTAAGAATGCAAATGTGGTTGTTTCTCAAAACATCTTAGAAGAAGAACAAGGAACGATTCCTTACATTTTCCCCATTTTTATTTCTTTATTTGTACTCTGTCTTTTTTTTTGAAGCATTCCACAGACTGGATTGTTTTTCCAAGAAGTTGGTGTTTGTCACTGCTATAAACAAATCTCTCTCCAGTCTTGCAGGTAGTTTCTGCTTCTGAAAACTGTGCTTTCATCAGGTATCTGCATGCTGTTTGTTTGTTGTTTTCACAGATTTGTGATGTATTTGATGACCTCTGACGTTCTGAAAGGCATCTGGATATTTAAAATGTAACATGACTGATGAAAAGTGTGACAGAATAGATGTGAGACAGATATTGATTATATTGTGACCTCGGAAGGATTTCAGAATGAAACCTGAAAATATTCCAGTGGAGAACTGAAAATGAGCAACACTGTATCAACTGCATGTGTTCTGGATATACCGAGTCGTCTCTCTTCAGTCAAAGAAGCTGCTGGTTTTCTCCTTCCTGTTCCTTCCTAAAGCTCAATATCTAATCCAGAATGAATGTCTCTGTAGGGGCACTGGTTGGTTTCTCTTTTGGTTTCTCATTTTCCAGCCTCCTCTGCTCCTCTCTGAGAATACATCTTCCTGCATGTGCTGTTTCAGTGATTTGATTAATGGTTCAAATAACAGAACTGGAGAGAGTCTTAAACTTTCATGCTATATGAGTGGAATATTGAAAGTTCTCGAAACGTGTGCTGCAGATTTTGTGTGGCAGAGAAAATGATTGAAAACTTTTGAGTGTTAAGCTTTAAAGTTAGGCTTTAAAGTTTGTGGTACCAGACCCCTGTAATATATTACCAGCATTAATAATATGCAGTCCTTTTTGAAGTGAGTTCTGTAGAATGCTTCTAAACTAGTCAGTGCCAACGGATCGGTCTGGTAGCATATCTGTTTCTCATTGGGTTTCAGCCATGCATTGAATCATGCTTTGACTTTCCCAGCATTGTTTCTTTTTGTGGAATACGGAGATGTTTTGAAGAATGTTGAAAACCATATGATGGTTTTGTGTCATTATTGGCTGAAAATCTCTCTACTGAGGTTATTTGTGTTTGCGATTAAATTAAAATGAAATATCTCAACATCATTTCACATCCACGCCAATTTTAAACATGCTGAATTGTGAATACGATTTGTCACTAATGTCACGGTATAAATATCTTTATTATATTTATAATTATATATCAGTGTATTTTCCACCCACGGTAGATTTTTAGTATAGTATAGTATTTGGCTGTGGTATTTACACACTTTTACAAAATGTTACTTTAATGTACTTTAATGTCACAAACGAATCATAAGGCGTAAACTTTGTTCAGCCCCATCAAGCTTCTACAAGTTTTCAAACTTGAGTTTTGACAAGCAAAATCGCACATCTACATTATATGTGTACACATGTACCCATAATTCATATCTGCTCTATATTTTCACTTGATGGGCAGCAGACAGACATCAGAGCATCTGAGCATCACTGAAGCGAGCAGACCCGAATCCAGGAGCTTAAGAAAGACCCAGAGCCGGTATTGAAGTGGAAAGACGGGAGGCAGGCAGGAAAACCTCACAGTTTTCCTAACATGAAGCAGATCTTCAAACTGTTGGGCCCTAATGAAGTCCATCTTTTATTTGGTGACATTTGTGAGAGGCCCACATCAGTCTCAGAACCGAGGCCAGAACCCACCCTCACCACACTCACTTTCTGCCTCTCTGCAGATGTTTGTTTGAACTGCCCTTTAGGAAACTTGAAGTTATTTTTGGAGCCACAGTCGCCATTTAATTAAAGCTATTAAAGAATCTCACCAAAGATGAGGAAACTGGTTACCATGGTGATTTATGGTGGCATGAGCGATAGGACAGTGAAAGAGAGATGTCCCCCTGAGGCAACACTTCTCAGGGTAATTACATGTTTGATGAAAGTGTGGATAGGCTGGTGTTTATTGGGAGTCATTTTTTGTCTGTGTCAAATAACTGAGTCTGGAAAGTTGGCTTTAAAACAGTGACGTTTGCTTTCATAGAATAATTATACAGTTTATTTCCACTTGATTTAATCAGCTCTGCATATTATTTAATTTATCTGTGGAAAAAAGTGGAATATATTTATTTTTTTGTTTAATATCTCCGTGTTGGGCTGTAATGGACTCTTTGATCAAACAGAGGAAAGTAATTTTCCAGAGGTACAGATGCATTAGCCCTGATTATGCAGTGCTGGAAAACCTCTTTAGGATATAAATCATGTTTCAGAGACATTTGTGTATCAGATGCTGATAAGTCCACAGCTGCAGTGTTGAGGCATTAATCCACACGAGTGTTGACAGTCTGTTTAAAAGCACCATGGAACCTGAATTTTAAGCCTGTAAGTGTGTCCATTCAGCCGACGCGAAGAGGCCAGGCTGGGCTTGAGTATTCAGTGTTTTTTAGATGGGTAATCACCCTGAAGTAGTTTATATTGCAGTAATGGCTGACTGTACATTATTCCACTTACTACATGGCTGCTTATCAAATAAATGAATACATGGACATGGAAAATTAATTTGAGTAACAGAAACAGACCTCACGAGACAGTAAAACGAGAGGCATGAAACCAGCAGCTATAACCGGTTGCCCGGGACAACAGTCCATTGTACGGTTTAGCAGTTATTTGAATTATACTAAAACATTTGACTGATTTGTTATCATAACATACACAGTCTTTTGCACTTTTTTAGAAAAAATGTAGCTGTAGGCAAAAAAATTTGTATTCATGCCTTTTGCACATTATGATCTACACAGCAAAAGTCATATTCATTTAAAATATAGTTTCCTTTTGTCCAACCCAATGGAAAGACCCACGGGGGCCCGGGGCCCTTTAATTAAATGAGAGTGTGGAAGACATCTGCAGCATCATTTTAATTACACATAAATCCCTGTGATAAATGATGGAGAGGCAGGGATCTGTGAGTGTACCGGTGGCTGATAAGGTGTTTCCGTGGCAACCGCATCCCGCAGAACCTCCCGGTAAAACCAGGTGTTGCAGAGATTAGAAAAGCAAAGGAAAATGTCTGTTGGTATTCTCTCTGTTAGTTGAGAAACAGACCGTCACATAAATATCTTTCAGTCAATTTCTTTTAGATTCTGAATCCATCACAGAGATTCAATAGGCATTTACTTAAAAATAAATTAATAGTTCAGTTTTGGCTGAGTTATGGTTTTGGCCATAAATATTCAATTTACACATTAATTATATTGATACTAGATACTATAGTACTGTACTAGGTTCTACAGAACCTCCACAGCAAAGACAGATTTGGTCTGTCAGTAATACTTGAATATACAGTGTAGAAGCACATGGAAACCGAGACAGTTATGTGACTTGTTTGACATTTGGAAACAGCAAACGCATGATGTAGAAATATAATCTATGATGTTTTTCTTTGTGAAGTGGACATTTATGATGTCATGGCAGCGTCTTTTGGTTTAATATCTGTGGTATCCTGAGACATGGCTGTAGAACAGAGAACTGTTCTGTCCTGTACAGAACCATAAATCAGGAACATGTGAAGAACACAGTCACAACAGATCTGTGAGTCTCGGTCTTTTCACAATAACTTCTTTGTTTTAGAGAATAACATGTTAGAATTTGCGCTGCCGTTTGTAATCACACACATAATAGCAGATTTTCAAATTTAGTAAACATTCATTTTCACATCAATGTGATGAAAGAGCTGACAGTTAAATATAATGGTTATGTATGAGTGACCTAAACAAATGAAGCTGGATTCCCTCAGAAGTAACTTTACTTTTTCAAGGCAGTTTTGACTTTTAATCAGCTGCTTTTAAGGTATTTTGTGAGTTATTTTGTGTTGGAGAGTGTCTGCACTCAACAAACACAGTGAGCTTGTGTTCATGTGTTTAGGGTAAATAAGTGTGAAGGGGCTTTTGAGAGGAGGTATGTGCCACGGGGCATAATTGTGCAGACCCACATTACCCAACCATTAATACTGTGTGTGTGTGTGTGTGTGTGTCTGTAAGATACTTTTGGTGGACAGCATTCTGTTTTACTAAAAGAAAACACTAAAAATTCTTCTATTCCTGCTGTTTGATTGTTTGTGTTTAAAAGACCTTTGGACTGGATCTCAAAGTCATAGCCGAGATTTCATAATTGTGAAAATGTGGAATTGTTGAGGTTGCGTAAGTGAGCAAATCTCAGTAAGTGGGAAAAATACCTCTTGGATGCTGTTCTAGTTAACTAAAATCTCTTTTCACTGTTTTTGCAGAAACATCATCAACAGTGGAAAGCTATACTAAGAATTTCCGAGGACTTTGACCATTGCTCTGCACAACTTCTGTTTAAAATGTATCTTCTCTCTCTTATAGGCTTTCCTGACCAGGATGTGAAACTCTGAGGCCACACCCACTTTTGATGAGGCTTGAACATCTCAACATTTCCCACTGGTAAAACTTCTTTTCCAAATCTGTAGCTTTTAATGGTTAATAACCTTTATTATGGTAATATTCAATTAAAGAATGATCCTTATAGTGTTTCAGTGGCTCCCCTTGTTTGTAGTTTATCAAAGAATATCAAAAAGTACATCGATGTTTTGTGGATGATTAGAAATGGCATGAAGGATTTTTCCCATGTGTTGTTTAAACAGCAGTACTATCACAGAAACATTGTGTTTGTAGGACATATCAGATGTGACAAGCATCTACAGCCCACAGGAAAACATGAGTTTTTATTAATATTCTGCTGTGTCTTATTCTCTATTACCCAACAGAAGACTCCATACATTCTCATTTCAGTGAAACCACAGAGGACAACAGAACTCAGATCAGGGAATGTCACATTATTTCTCAAGTACATCTGTACTAATGTTCTCAGCTCAGTAAGTCTCTAGAGTATCTGAGACGCACTAACAGTTACAACAGAAAACAACTCAGACTCTTCTCTCAGTTTGAAAAATAAACCACAATTAAGACAGACAAATTCATCCTTAGAAATTGTTAGACACAAAAAACTAAAGTTTTAAATGACTTTACAGAATAAATAATGTGCACTATTGCAAGCAAGAATTACTACAAAATACTGACAAAATACCAAACCAAACATATACAATACCAAATACATTTCTGCTTTTAAATCTGCTGGTGTGTTTTACCCCATAGACATCCATTATTTGTCTGTTTTGTTTGCTTTTACACACTGAGACGGGTGAAGGTTATTCTCTGTGGTAATTGTCCGCATGCTGTTGGTTTGGAAGACGTTGTTTTGAAGCTGGTGGATTCCTGCGTTCTCACTGGTCAAGTTCTGCAAAGATTGCTTTTACTTTTGGAAAAGAAATTACCTTTTAAAGAAATGTTTCTTCTACCTTCAATGCCTAAATCATATTTTGATGTTATTGTATCACGAGGAATGCATCTTCTGACATTGTTTGCAGTGTTTTGGTGTGTATGGTTACTTGCAGTGTGTGGTGAGGAGAACAGCCCAACCTTTCAATTCACAAACAAGGTTCAGACTCGACTGTGACCCTTGTACAGGTTTCTACCACGGCAGGAAAACTAAAACAAACACTCAGAACTGGTTATTTTTGGCTCCTGCCTGCTGATGTGGGTGTAAATTCAAAGGAACAACATCAGTATTATGACGGATGTGTTTTATAAAAGCACTCTGTGTTGCATGACACCAGATATAGGTGAGAGGTGATGACTGGGACCACACTTATAAATCCTCTGCTGCGTTTCCTCAGTTTGTCCCTACAGTTCTGTGTCTGGTTGTCTGATGTATTTAAATGTATTAATTTATTCCTCGTGTTCCTGCCAGTGCTACATAATGAGGTTCTGTTCTCCTTTAATAGGCCTTTAAAAATTCATAAGGGAATTTAGCGTGAGTGATTGGATTAGGTTAAAGCACAACTGTGACTTTGTACCACAGAAACTCGACTACAGAAGACTGTCTAACCTTATCTAGCTCAGATTTATAGGGAAAGAGTTTCATAAAATGATCATCAAACATCAGTGTACAACAACGGTTACATTTTTTATTAATGAGACGAATGGGGCATTACTTTCTAAGCTCAATTTATCAGCTTGCTTTTGTATTTAAATTCAGTGATTCTGACCCATGTGGAAATTTTTTTTGGCATAGAATGTAACAGTTGATCTTGTTTGTCTAATAGATTTGATTCTGGTTGCACACAGCGTTCTGCCTTTGATCCAATTACAATGTGTTTATATCCTGGGTCACTTCCTGCCCATAATCTCATTCTGAGGGAGGGCGGCAATGTTGACACTGTTGAATTATTGTTGCTTCCAGAGTTTGTGCCCTAGCATCGATCTTTCTCTATACGTCTATGGCTGTGTGTGTATCTGTGTGTTGGTAACTGTGTAATCGTGTAACCATCCAGGCAGGAATAATGTTTCATTCAGGGACGTATCACCAGCTGTGTGGATAACATCTGTTCCTCATAGAAGCAGCCACGCAGCCCATTTTCTCAATCGCTCAGATTTAGAAGGAGGGATTAAGCGCTCTGTCTACTAAAGGTCTTCTCTTGACTCATCTTTAATGGCTGCTCAGCTGTGAAGCAGATGAAACTGGCTGAGCTGTTGGCTGGTTGATGGAGGGGGCGCAGTGTTTTTAATTAGACATGCTGACTGTGAACCCAGAATGAGTCTGTCCATCAGAGCGCAGCTAATTTATTCTGATTACTATACACAATGCTTGTTCCTTTTAACTGAATTTACATATAACTCAACACATTTGTTTTGAACTCCATAAAGACTCATTAATGTTTATTGGTGTTTGTTTTGTTGTGTGCCTATAGTAGGAGTTTCAGTCTCTACAGACCCAAAGACGCATCGCCCAGATTTTCAACCAGCCCAGAGACTCTCAGTATATATTAAAAAGATAGACATCTATAAAAAAGATAGATATGTGGTAACAATTTACAATACCTGAAAATTATTACATTTTATGTTGTTCAACAAATTGTTACAGTTAAAGCTGATTTTCACTGAGCAGTTATGCAGATAAAATACACGCTTTTTCAGAAAATCAAAAATCTAAAATACTTTATCATAGCATGCTCCTTAAAATGTGGCAGGAATGTTTTTGGTCAGAAGTTTTATGAGATTAAATTTTTGCATCAATTTAATCAGGAAACATGTTTCATCGAGGTATAAACTAAATCTGTAGTTTAGTTTAAAAAATTAGTTTAAAACCTGCCAGAACAATCACATTTTTCACCCGTGATATGTGAATTTGTGAACGGTTTCACAGATGACTGCTGCCTGCTTCAAACATCACGTGTGTTTTGAGTTCTTCATGGTTGTGACTGATGAGCTGCTTGAGAAATGTGACTTCAGTGTCTTACAGAAGCAGCTGTGTAGTCTTTTACTGGTGAAGATAATGAAACACGCTTTACAGATTCGTGTTTCAGTAAACCTATAGATCAATATACAATCTATATATAAATATGTATATATATTCTTTGGTTTTATAAAGAAACTAAGAGCGCATGTTATTTTAAGAACAGTAGATGGCAGTTACCACACCTCTGACTCTCATACAACCAATAATTTCACCCTGAAATCTTCATTATCAAATCTGTATTGTTGCTTATTATGTGTAATGATAATTATCTGCAGTTCAAAGATATCTCAGAAATGTCTCAGTGGTTTTGTGTCCATACAATGGAAGTCAGTGGGTGCCACTGTTGCTTGGTTACCAGGGTGCTTTAAGAGCATCTTCCTTTGTGCTCTTCAGAAGTTAAAAAGTCATACAGGTTTGAAATGACATGAGGATGTAAATGAGGAAGATGATGGACTTTATTTTGTGGTGAACTGTTGTTTATAGTCATTATAAACAACCTCCTTATGTAGACTTCATAGGTGGATGCAGCTTCATATTGTAAAATGTTTTGGTTCGGACACTGTATTAGGATCAGTTTAATAATATACAGAAGAAGATTTGATGGCTCATGGAGAAATCTTACATGTTTTCTCAGTTTATTGAGTGGTTCACACACACATATGAGACAGTTTCATGGAGAAATCTTACACGTTTTCTCAGTTTATTGAGTGGCTCATACACACACGTATGAGACAGTTTCATAGAGAAATCTTTCACGTTTTCTCGGTTTATTGAGTGGTTCATACACACACGTATGAGACAGTTTCATGGAGAAATCTTACACGTTTTCTCGGTTTATTGAGTGGTTCATACACACGTTCAGTTTATGAGACAGTTTCATGGAGAAATCTTACACGCTTTCTCGGTTTATTGAGTGGTTCATACACACGTATGAGACATTATGGAAAAACTAAACACTTCTGGTTTTTTGGGGTGTTTATAAAAAACTTTTAAAAATTTTAGTTTCATGGAGAAATCTTACAGTTTCTTTTCGGTTTATTGAGTGGTTCATACACACACATATGAGACAGTTTCATGGAGAAATCTTACACGTTTTCTCGGTTTATTGAGTGGCTCATACACACGTATGAGACAGTTTCATGGAGAAATCTTACACGTTTTCTCGGTTTATTGAGTGTTTCATACACACACATATGAGACAGTTTCATGGAGAAATCTTACACGTTTTCTCGGTTTATTGAGTGGTTCATACACACGTATGAGACAGTTTCATGGAGAAATCTTACACGTTTTCTCGGTTTATTGAGTGGCTCATACACACGTATGAGACAGTTTCATGGAGAAATCTTACACGTTTTCTCGGTTTATTGAGTGGTTCATACACACACGTATGAGACAGTTTCATGGAGAAATCTTACACGTTTTCTCGGTTTATTGAGTGGTTCATACACACGTATGAGACAGTTTCATGGAGAAATCTTACACGTTTTCTCGGTTTATTGAGTGGTTCATACACACGTATGAGACAGTTTCATGGAGAAATCTTACACGTTTTCTCGGTTTATTGAGTGGCTCATACACACGTATGAGACAGTTTCATGGAGAAATCTTACATGAAACCTTACGTTTTCTCGGTTTATTGAGTGGTTCACACACACACATATGAGACAGTTTCATGGAGAAATCTTACACGTTTTCTCGGTTTATTGAGTGGTTCATACACACACGTATGAGACAGTTTGATGGAGAAATCTTACACGTTTTCTCAGTTTTTGAGTGGACAGTTTCATGGAGAAATCTTACGTTTTCTCAGTTTATTGAGTGGTTCATACACACGTATGAGACAGTTTCATGGAGAAATCTTACACGTTTTCTCGGTTTATTGAGTGGCTCATACACACGTATGAGACAGTTTCATGGAGAAATCTTACACGTTTTCTCGGTTTATTGAGTGGTTTATACACACGTATGAGACAGTTTGATGGAGAAATCTTACACGTTTTCTCGGTTTATTGAGTGGTTCATACACACGTATGAGACAGTTTCATGGAGAAATCTTACACGTTTTCTCGGTTTATTGAGTGGTTCATACACACGTATGAGACAGTTTCATGGAGAAATCTTACACGTTTTCTCGGTTTATTGAGTGGTTCATACACACGTATGAGACAGTTTCATGGAGAAATCTTACACGTTTTCTCGGTTTATTGAGTGGTTCATACACACGTATGAGACAGTTTCATGGAGAAATCTTACACGTTTTCTCGGTTTATTGAGTGGTTCATACACACGTATGAGACAGTTTCATGGAGAAATCTTACATGTTTTCTCAGTTTATTGAGTGGTTCATACACACACATATGAGACAGTTTCATGGAGAAATCTTACACGTTTTCTCGGTTTATTGAGTGGTTCATACACACGTATGAGACAGTTTCATGGAGAAATCTTACACGTTTTCTCAGTTTATTGAGTGGTTCATACACACGTATGAGACAGTTTGATGGAGAAATCTTACACGTTTTCTCAGTTTATTGAGTGGCTCATACACACACGTATGAGACAGTTTCATGGAGAAATCTTACACGTTTTCTCGGTTTATTGAGTGGTTCATACACACGTATGAGACAGTTTCATGGAGAAATCTTACACGTTTTCTCAGTTTATTGAGTGGCTCATACACACGTATGAGACAGTTTCATGGAGAAATCTTACACGTTTTCTCGGTTTATTGAGTGGTTCATACACACGTATGAGACAGTTTCATGGAGAAATCTTACACGTTTTCTCGGTTTATTGAGTGGTTCATACACACGTATGAGACAGTTTCATGGAGAAATCTTACACGTTTTCTCGGTTTATTGAGTGGTTCATACACACGTATGAGACAGTTTCATGGAGAAATCTTACACGTTTTCTCGGTTTATTGAGTGGCTCATACACACGTATGAGACAGTTTCATGGAGAAATCTTACATGTTTTCTCAGTTTATTGAGTGGTTCATACACACGTATGAGACAGTTTCATGGAGAAATCTTACACGTTTTCTCGGTTTATTGAGTGGTTCATACACACGTATGAGACAGTTTCATGGAGAAATCTTACACGTTTTCTCGGTTTATTGAGTGGTTTATACACACATATGAGACAGTTTCATGGAGAAATCTTACACGTTTTCTCAGTTTATTGAGTGGTTCATACACACGTATGAGACAGTTTGATGGAGAAATCTTACACGTTTTCTCAGTTTATTGAGTGGCTCATACACACGTATGAGACAGTTTCATGGAGAAATCTTACACGTTTTCTCGGTTTATTGAGTGGTTCATACACACGTATGAGACAGTTTCATGGAGAAATCTTACACGTTTTCTCGGTTTATTGAGTGGTTCATACACACACATATGAGACAGTTTCATGGAGAAATCTTACACGTTTTCTCGGTTTATTGAGTGGTTCATACACACGTATGAGACAGTTTCATGGAGAAATCTTACACGTTTTCTCGGTTTATTGAGTGGTTCATACACCAACGTTATGAGACAGTTTCATGGAGAAATCTTACACGTTTTCTTGGTTTATTGAGTGGTTCATACACACGTATGAGACAGTTTGATGGAGAAATCTTACACGTTTTCTCGGTTTATTGAGTGGTTCATACACACGTATGAGACAGTTTCATGGAGAAATCTTACTCTTTTTCTCGGTTTATTGAGTGGTTCATACACACGTATGAGACAGTTTCATGGAGAAATCTTACACGTTTTCTCGGTTTATTGAGTGGTTCATACACACGTATGAGACAGTTTGATGGAGAAATCTTACACGTTTTCTCGGTTTATTGAGTGGTTCATACACACGTATGAGACAGTTTCATGGAGAAATCTTACTTTTTCGCTTTGTTTATTGAGTGGTTCATACACACGTATGAGACAGTTTCATGGAGAAATCTTACACGTTTTCTCGGTTTATTGAGTGGTTCATACACACGTATGAGACAGTTTCATGGAGAAATCTTACACGTTTTCTCGGTTTATTGAGTGGTTCATACACACGTATGAGACAGTTTCATGGAGAAATCTTACACGTTTTCTCGGTTTATTGAGTGGTTCACACACACACATATGAGACAGTTTCATGGAGAAATCTTACATGTTTTCTCAGTTTATTGAGTGGTTCATACACACGTATGAGACAGTTTGATGGAGAAATCTTACACGTTTTCTCGGTTTATTGAGTGGCTCATACACACACGTATGAGACAGTTTCATGGAGAAATCTTACACGTTTTCTCGGTTTATTGAGTGGTTCATACACACGTATGAGACAGTTTCATGGAGAAATCTTTCACGTTTTCTCGGTTTATTGAGTGGTTCATACACACGTATGAGACAGTTTCATGGAGAAATCTTACACGTTTTCTCGGTTTATTGAGTGGTTCATACACACGTATGAGACAGTTTCATGGAGAAATCTTACACGTTTTCTCGGTTTATTGAGTGGTTCATACACACGTATGAGACAGTTTCATGGAGAAATCTTACACGTTTTCTCGGTTTATTGAGTGGTTCATACACACGTATGAGACAGTTTCATGGAGAAATCTTACACGTTTTCTCGGTTTATTGAGTGGCTCATACACACGTATGAGACAGTTTCATGGAGAAATCTTACATGTTTTCTCAGTTTATTGAGTGGTTCATACACACGTATGAGACAGTTTCATGGAGAAATCTTACACGTTTTCTCGGTTTATTGAGTGGTTCATACACACACATATGAGACAGTTTCATGGAGAAATCTTACACGTTTTCTCGGTTTATTGAGTGGTTCATACACACGTATGAGACAGTTTCATGGAGAAATCTTACACGTTTTCTCGGTTTATTGAGTGGTTCATACACACATATGAGACAGTTTCATGGAGAAATCTTACACGTTTTCTCAGTTTATTGAGTGGTTCATACACACGTATGAGACATTTACCCGTATGAGACAGTTTCATGGAGAAATCTTACATGTTTTCTCGGTTTATTGAGTGGTTCATACACACGTATGAGACAGTTTCATGGAGAAATCTTACACGTTTTCTCGGTTTATTGAGTGGTTCATACACACGTATGAGACAGTTTGATGGAGAAATCTTACACGTTTTCTCAGTTTATTGAGTGGCTCATACACACGTATGAGACAGTTTGATGGAGAAATCTTACACGTTTTCTCAGTTTATTGAGTGGTTCACACACACACATATGAGACAGTTTCATGGAGAAATCTTACACGTTTTCTCGGTTTATTGAGTGGCTCATACACACACATATGAGACAGTTTCATGGAGAAATCTTTCACGTTTTCTCGGTTTATTGAGTGGTTCATACACACGTATGAGACAGTTTCATGGAGAAATCTTACATGTTTTCTCGGTTTATTGAGTGGCTCATACACACACATATGAGACAGTTTGATGGAGAAATCTTACATGTTTTCTCAGTTTATTGAGTGGCTCATACACACACATATGAGACAGTTTCATGGAGAAATCTTACATGTTTTCTCAGTTTATTGAGTGGTTTATACACACACATATGAGACAGTTTGATGGTTTCACAGCTGATGTTTGGTGTTGTAAGCGGGCGGGTTTTAGGACCGCGCGTCTTCATCAGGGGCGTCCGTGTGTGAGGTTGAGCTGCTCTGCTGAGAGCGCCGCAGACTCCTGCAGCATGAGGAGGAGCGCGTCTCTCTCTCCTCTCTCTCTCTCTCTCTCTCTCTCTCTCCTTCACAATAACGTTTGGATTCAGTCTTTCTATTCTTGGTCTCTATTCCAGGACTTTTATCAGCCCTGTAACTGCCGGACAAACAGTTTTTCTTTCCGAGGATCCTTCGGTCACTGTTAACCGTGGATCTGTGTGTGCACCTGTGAGAAGATGGTGTGATCAAGCTCATGTCGTATCTGTTGGTGGTGGATCTGTAAACACATTCAGAAGATGTGGACGTCCAGGCAGGGTTGCGATCGCAAGGAAAGTGACGCGCGCCGCCGCGAGAAGGCAGACGGGGACGTGGAGCGGACTCGAACCCGAGAGCGCCTGGACGCGAGTGTCGCGGGTCTGTCGGAGCTGCAGTATCTGAGGCAGAGGCAGGAGCTGCTGGTGAGAAGTGTGTTAAACTGTCAAGAGACGGTCCGAGAGAAACCCTGGCGAAACAGTGAAGACAAAGTGCTGGAGGAGAACATTTTACTGCTGAGAACACAGCTGGTGAGTTAAAGAAGATTGTCATTTATGTCATCAATTATGTCATCAATTATGTTATCATTTATGTTATCAATTATGTCATCATTTATGTTATCAATTATGTCATCAGTTATGTTATCAATTATGTCATCAGTTATGTTATCATTTATGTCATCATTTATGTCATCATTTATGTCATCAATTATGTTATCAATTATGTTATCATTTATGTCATCAGTTATGTTATCAATTATGTTATCATTTATGTTATCATTTATGTTATCATTTATGTTATCATTTATGTTATCAGTTATGTTATCATTTATGTTATCATTTACTTGTGTAAGGTAGTTCTCTCATTCTCTGATATTTCTGAAGAAAATGTGTTTGGTTTATTAAGCATTTTATAATGGTAATGACTTGGTGTTTTTAAGTACTTTGGAATAGCGTGTGTAAATATTGTACTCATAAGATATATCGATATAATCGTCTGATACTTACACCAGTCTGATATTACTCACAGCTGTAAGTACTTGAACGTGTTATGTTGCTATTATGTTATGTTATTAGATGTTTTTGCTCTACTGTTTATTATTAAGCTCTGAATTGGCCCTGTTGAGCTAAAATATTTCAGTTTCAGGTAGATTTTATTAGATTAACTTATTTATAATTACTTGAAATACTGTTATAATTACAAATGATTTATGTCCAGTGGGTGTGTTCAGCTGAACACATGTATCTTATTAAAAAGACATGGCTCTTGAATTGTATTATTAGACAAAGCCCTTTTTGGAAATCTAGTGACATGGATTAAATTCATGTTCTGCCTCAAAAGTGCGTGTGATTTAAGACTAGAAACTCGAGACCTGTTATCTTTACAAAGTCAATATAGCAAAAACAAAGACATTTAAATCAAACTTTCTGAAGATTTCTGAAGCTGCTCTAAAGAGTTTAGAAAACTTCCTGCTGTCTTAGAGGATGAAAAACCGAGTCAAACACACCTGCTGCCACTTACGAGTGTTTGCAAACATTTCCATGATTGTACCCTGTGGGATCCATGCATTGTAGCTAATGTTTTGTATACAGGAAGGAATTACAAGGTTTCCTGGCTTTTCAAAAGCCTCAGACATACATAAGTGGCTTGAGTTTTCCCCGCTGTCGTTTGCCACAACTGAAGTTTGTTTGTTGTTGTTTGTTTGCAAGTCTCACAACAAGAAATACATTCATCGGCAGTAATGGCTAATTGGTGTGGAAAATGGCTAATTTACTAAACAAATAAGCAAATGTCTGTGTTTGATGCAGATATTGTCCAATGAAATGTAGAGTGTGAATGTAGAAACAGAGATGTAGAACAGTGCAAAAACTAAGCCTAGACCATCAGCAGTGTCTGGGGTTAATCTGACGGCATTTCTGAGTAACCGCTGGTGTGCTGTACAGCACTTTGGTAATATTGGTCTGCGCAGCACTGCGTGCTGAGAGCACAGAGCCCATAAATCACCCGTACCCTGCTGTCAGGGCGAGTTTTTTACACTGCTCCATACAGCCTAGAATCTGCACTGCATTGCTTCCTCTGTCAGCACACTGCAGTTAAAATGCGCGGCAGATAACACGTCTCATCTCTGTCTGTTTTGAAGGGGCCACATTGTCCTCAGTCTGTCGTTTCTTAGTTTGGAATGCAGCACATGATACAACTGTGGCCATGCATCCAGTTGCTCTACTGTGTGTAGTCAGATGTGTCAAAGTCAGATGGTTGTTCCCATAGGTTACACTGATTTAGTTCATTGGTACACATATATCTGTCTGATCCGGACCACCAGCATTGAGACATGCATTGTGAAATGCGATCGCATGCAGATGATTGTGAGGGTAAAAATAAAACACAATGAGAGTTTATTGAAATGCAAAACAATTTTACTAAGAGAAATGGCAAAATCATCATTTGTGGCCCGAAACTGATTACTGAATGACGTTTATATTTGTGAGGAACCAAAAGAAGATATTTTGAAGTACTTTGGTAACCAAATAAGAGTGGCACCTATAGATTTCCATTGTGTGGATACAAAACCACTGAGACATTTGTCAGAATATCTTCTTTTGTGTTCCACAGAAGAAAAAAGTTGTATAGGTTTGGAATGTCATGTGTAAATGATGGAAACATTTTCATTTTGGTTGAGCTATCACTTATAATTCTCTTCAATATGTTTTGTGTCTTTACAGAACTGCCTTAGAAGACGAGATGCAGGTTTGATCAGCCAGCTCCAAGAATTAGACCAACAGATCAGCGACCTGCAATTAGACACAGAGACTTTACACGAACATGTGGAAACGGACAGCCGGCCAAGCTCAGGTTAGGGCCTGTTGCAAAAGCATGCAGATGGAGATTGAATTCAGTTCAGTTTATGCAGAGCATCTTTGATGCAATCCTAATCTTCAAAGGTTGACTAAACTGATCGCCTGCAAAGTGTTTGCATATTAAACATTCTTAGCTATTAGTGTAGGCGAGCGAGTTTCAAATAAAACATATTCACAAGCATCTAATCAGTCTTAAAATTCCCCAAGCCCAGCTAGCAGTGGACGTTCTCAGAATGTTGGCTAATGTTCTCTTAAAGTTGTTACACCTACAGAATATTACAGGGTTAAATCTCTCTGCATAAGCTCACTTCATGTGCTCTGGGCCAGTAGTAGCTTGTGTACCTGCAGGGCTGATGTCATTTGGAAACTGCTTAGCTCTTTTGTTTCAGCACTAATTCACTAATATGAACAATCTGCCCCTGTGCTAGAGACTCCATTAAATTACATTCCAAATACCAGAGGTCATTTCAGTGCTGCGCTCACTGCTCTTGTGTTGGAGGAAAGTTATATGCAGTGGAGATTGTGTGTTAGCTGCTCTGTGAAAGTCTTGACTGTTAAAATGCTCTTACAGCTGCTGCTGCTGATGGAAAAATAAAGTTGTTTGACTTTAAGTTGATTTTACTTGTGTCAAAGCTAAACGTTTAAAGCTAGTTTGTGAAGAGCTATTTTGTGTGTTGTTTGTAGTAGCTGTAGGAGACTCAGTCTTTACTTCACTATTTTAATGCTAATATCAATTGTAATGTTTGGAGATTTGGTTACTAGATCTGTTTCCTTTGACAAATGGATTCTTTCCTGGAAGCTACGCTATACAAATTGCGGTTGTTGGATGTAGATTTCATAAAACAGATCAGTTAAGAGTGAAAAAGCAGTCTGCTACTCAGAATGTGTCTTGTGTTATTTAATATTTTATTCATCCCTGTTACTGCACATAAATCTCATGTAGCATGCCAAGTTTTAATGATAATTTCCTTCCTGAAGAGGAGAAATTAGTGTGTTAAAGTGTCTCTCTCTTTCTCCCAGGCTTTTATGATCTCAGTGACGGTACTTCAGGATCTCTCTCCAATTCCTCCAACTCCGTCTTCAGCGAGTGTTTGTCCAGTTGTCGCTCCACCACCTGCCTGTGCGTCCCCCTCGACACCTCGTTCTGTGCCTCTGAGGGAGCGCACAAGCCTGCAGGTGAGATTCCACCATGAGAATCTGAGGTTTCTTATCTAGCTATCAAATGCAGCTCTATTTACTTCATAATGATGCTTTCCTCCGGCTGGTATCACAGAGACATTTGTTTCTAGTTCCTTCATCTCATGTTGTTTCTGTGTGTTGTATTAGTGTTAGCAGCAAAGGATTCTGTAATCACCTAAGCTTGAATGTGTAAACAGTTGAAACCAGATTAGTTTAGTTCCAGATGGAGATAGAAACAGTTTCACAGGCCTGCTGATGGCTCTGTCAGCCACGCCTATAAGCCAGAAACAAGAAGACTTATTAGCACATCAAAACTAATCAACCACCCACCCAGATAAATACTGAACTGTGGGAATTTACAATCAGCTGCTTACATGACATTCTGAAATTAACTGTTATAATTCAACCCGATCTCACAGAAAAACTTTACTATTTTAAAAGTTGGCAAATTTATATGAATTCGTATGATTTTTATAAAGAAAGCCAGTATGGCCATTCATGCCTTTATAATATAAAACTGTTACAAATTGCCATGAGATTGTGTTGGATAGTTTAACTGTCATTTTCTGTTCTTGTTATATTGACTGTTGTGTTCTCTGGTTTTGGCAGATGAGCTGAGTGTTTGTACCGACAGCGATTACCAGTATGAAGACTTGACTTCCAGTACAGTCTGCAGGTCTCTTTCTGCGTTCTACTCCCCTTGCATGGATGGCTCCTGCGATGGCACGTCCAAGTTCCACTGTGACCTCATTACCAAGATCAGTAGTGATGTTTACCGGTACCCCAGTCCTCTCCATGCAGTGGCTCAGAGTCCCATCTTCCTTCAGTCCATGACTGGTCACCTAAAGGATGATTATAGCTTCTCTAAACTTGGTGAAGCATCGAGTGATGAGCAAAAACCTGAGCAACCTGTGGGTTCCCAAAATTCATCCTGGCATTCTTCTAACTCTCTCCCCAACAAAAAACTAGATAGTTATATCTTTGGGTTGCTTCAGAGGAGAGCACAGCCTTTGAGGACCAACAAGCCCCGAACAAGCATTAACACTGACCCCTCCAAGAGCATTTTAAGACAAGCTAGTCTTTGCTCACGGGCTGCTGTCCAGGCCCAGCAATGGACTTCTGAACTTAAATCTAACTGGCAGACATGTTTACAAGATGTGTCAGCAAATAGCATTGAGCAAAGTACAGCTTCACCCCAAAGACACCAGACTGCTGAGCCCAAAGCAGGAACCCTACAAAACGGACCATTTTTTTCTCCAAGTCAACCACAGAATGGTTACTCAGCCAACAACGATAATGACACTAACTGCCTCTTGAAGAAGAAAAGTTCTGGAGCCAGTAAAAGCCAGCCATTAAGTGGTGTATCTAAAGACTGCCAGGATTTAGGCAGCCCAAATGCTGTTTCCTCTCCTAAACTCAACAAACATTCTTTTTATGCTGTTGAGAACAATAACTCAGGCCAGCCGGTGAAGGCAAGCCCAGTTAAGAGGAGTCCCAAGGACAAGACCTCAACAGGATGTGGCAAAGAGGCAAAGCGGGTGCCTCCAGAGTTGCTCAGTCTTGGTTCCTCCTCGCAAAGCCAAGATGAAGGTGGTCAACTGGTCAGCGCCCAGTATGTTCTTGCACAAAAACGGAACATGAATCTCCACAAGCGCTGCACCAAAAGCATCAATATTGTTAAAGTGAAAAATGCCACTGGTGATAAAAGTAGATCGCATGTTTCTGAGCATGTTTCTAAAACTGCCCGGGAGAAGCTTCAGACAGGATCAAGTAGGTCTCAACATGTAGACAATGTCCACCACCTGCACAAGTCCTCCAGGAAGTCCACATCAAAGTCCAAGAGAATTCCAGCCTCCATTCCTGAAGGACGAATTCTGGAGAAGCACACCAGCTCTGCAGGTCGATCGTCTGCCCAAAAACATCATGGGCATCATCGAAATCATGAGGCGGTTCTGGCAAAGCCCAAATACAAGCGTAATGACTACCACCGGCGACCAAGAGTTCTCCACGAGATCCCGTACGAGGAGGCTTACAGGAAAGCTCATCGCAGGCAGAAGAGAGAAACACTGGGCCACATGTCAACCATGTACCTGCCGTCTAACGCGCATTACACCAGTCCTTACTCTTATGTAGGCAGTGACTCTGAATATTCTGCAGAGTGCGCCTCGCTCTTCCATTCCACCATTTTGGACACAAGCGAAGATGAGCAAAGTAACTACACCACCAACTGCTTCGGGGACAGCGAATCAAGTGCTAGTGAGGCAGATTACATAGATGAGAGCAGCACTAGCAGTGACTCAGAAGGCAGCGCAGGGGTCCATGGCTTGACGTCAACACAGGCCAAAGCTTTTGTTAAAATCAAGGCTTCTCACAACTTAAAGAGAAAGATCTTGCGTTTCAGATCAGGCTCATTAAAACTCATGACCACTGTGTGAAAGTCAAGAAACTCAGAGGTTAGTTCAGACACAGCCAATCAAATTGGCTGCAAAACACACATTCAAGTGCCTAGACAGAATTCAGCTGCATGGCCTAAAACTGCCTGTCATACAGTCTCAGACAGAGATCTTATCAGCTGAGGACTTGATTTCTGTCCAGCTTCATTGCCTGCACTTTCACAAATGAGCAACTGTTAAGAGTAGCATTTGAAAAGCATCTGCGTTTCCTCCTGATTTCTTTAGCCTTTAACTTTTTGTTTTGTAATTTATTATAAATCCAGCTTTTGCTGCGATGTATCTACATAGAAAGAACTATGTAAATGCATCATTCATTCATGGTTTACTTAACTAAATGAGATATTTATAAGTTAATATATTTGGTTAGTTAGACATGAAAAGGGTACAGGAAGTTTGACTGCTGAAGCAGTGCACGACTGACGCAGTCTGTCTGAA
Source organism: Chromobotia macracanthus (assembly GCA_036877525.1). Lineage (NCBI taxonomy): Eukaryota > Metazoa > Chordata > Actinopteri > Cypriniformes > Botiidae > Chromobotia > Chromobotia macracanthus. The sequence goes on from JAZGTH010000102.1 coordinate 1,224,671, forward strand.
AGTTGTTCAAGGTTACACCTGCTGTTTTTCAAGGGCTTTTGTTAAATGCACATTTAATATGCATGAGTAACTGTTACACCATTTACCTTCCTATCTGTAAATGACATTTTTTTGTAAAATGAATGTAAATGTGGATTTCTTGTGTCATTCTTTATTAAATGTTTTTGTTAAAATCATTTGATTTCATTGTTTTTATGGTACTGTCTGCTTTTCCCAAATGAGCAACCATGTCAGTGTGCCGGGGTAAACAATCATAAAATATCACTTTTCTTTATTTTATGATCTGAATTTAGAACCTGCTGGTGTCAAGAGTGTCATGTTAAGACCACCCCAAAACCCCTGACAGAACTGATACTCTACAATGTTTAGCAAACAAATTCTGTTCTTCATCCATGCCATCTGTGTAACATATCTCAAACACAGCTGAGCTCACAGCTGCCAATAACACAGTCTCATGCTGCACAGTGAAAACACGAAGATCAGGTGTTGCATTTTATTTTAGATTTGCATCGAGTCAGGTAAGATGTGCTGCTTTCTGAATCTATCAAACTGTGCAGATTTTTTGGTCACATGACCATAGATTTAGGGAATGCATGTAATTGAGAGATGCGTCTGAGTGAAGCAGTGTTTAAATGCATTACAAAGTACATTTGTACCGTTTTATGTCAAAGCAAACCTATCCCGAACGATAAATATCAAAATCAACCAAACTGTCCATATTAGTTGTAATACTAAATTAAACTAAAACTAGTACATGTACAACTAGTACATGTTAGTGGTTTGTAAACTCTGACCACTGGACCATTTTTTTAAAATAAGCCATAAATATGTTTCTCTATGACATACTGTTGTTATTCGGAAAACCTAGAGAGAATAACAGACAACTACGTAGACCGGCATCAGAGCTGTTTAAAATGTTTAAAACGGTATTGTGGGAGAGACTTTTAGCATGTTATTTCCATTGGAGAAATACTTCATGTGGAATGTGCTGTAAGTTAACATTGTTCTGTCGTGTTCTGTCCCAGCATGATCGTGTCTTGTCTTCAGTTTTGGGCTGTGCCCCGAGCGGTCACATTGGACACAGATCTCCTGTTCTGTTTTCAGAGATGGCTGCCTGGAATAGGTCTGTCTTTTTAAAGCACGGTATGTCTGTTTGGATTAACACAGCTGTTTCTTCTCTTTCTGACCTTTAAGAACACATGGCTTTTTCTTCCCAGTTACAAGATGTTTCTTGACACAACGTTAATAATGTAGCGCATATTTTATCTTATATAATTATGTTAGTATATAAGAGAGAACCATGGTGTCACCATATCTTGTCAGTCTTCCCCATGGAACAGGTGGGTGGGGCTATGAGCAGCATGCACTCACTGTTGGTTTAGCCTTGTTTCTGATCTGCTGTAAAGAGCCCAGTGACTCTCTCAGGTCTGTCAGGGATCACACGCAGATCAATCTTCCTTTGAAACAGCTCATCCTGTTGGGTCACCCAGAGGTCAAGTTGGTAAACTTAATACATGGACAACAGGTGGATAACCCACGCAAAACAATCTGCTCACCACAACCCAACATGTTCTTTTCTTACTTATTGTCAGGAGAAATGTTCTCAGAGGTATCTTGATTTCAGCTCGTCCAGGTCATCAGATGTCAGCTGTCTGAGGTCACGCTGCAGGCTGTGTGCTTCATGTGGACAGTAAATAGATCTTAACCTCTCTTTAGCCTCTGGCTTTAGTTTTATTGGTTGTGTTTGGTATTGATTGTTGAGAGCTTTGAAACCTCATCAAAAAAACACATTAACATAAGGAGTCAAATCCTGATCAAGAACCAAGTACGAACCAAGAACCAAAGCACATTATATCTGCAGTGCAAGTGGCATACAGTACCGGCAATAATGTTACAGTGAGGACAATGGCTTGTTCATGTAAGTGCTGAAGGTTTATTTTAATGCTTTCCGGTGATGTAAGCAGTTGCTTCCCAGCTAGCAATTTTAGGTTGTAAGAACATTTTACTAATGTTTCCATTAAGTAACAAAAACATTAAAAATGTTATTTTTTCTGTTTTCGTATTAACTGAGGCACATGAAAGGCATGATTTTCTTTGTCTGCCAAATGTTCAGCCTCATCTGAACTTCTGACTCTGGAGTTAATGAAGACAAAACAGACCTTTTCTTTAAACTGCCACCATGATGTCAGTTCAACAGGCACTAATACCCAAACACTGTCACATTAAGCTGAATAATGCATAAGCAACAATGCTGGCTCCTCCCAGATGTGTAGGTGTAGAAATTAGATTAGAGTCTCGGTTTGTTCAGCACACTCAATAAAACAATGCTGGCTTTGAGGAGAACAAGAGATGATGAGGCAGAGAAAGACACTTTGTCTCTGAGACGTTCTCTTTCCTTGTAGTATTCTGTCCTCTACTGAGCTTCAAACACCAAAAGTCATAAACTTAAATAGGAGGAAATGGAGGACAGATATGAAGAGATTGGGAGTGTAAACCTAAAGGGGCAAACCCAGACAGAGCAGAACATCTCCACCTGTGTCTTCACTTCTCATTGTAGCATGAGATCTGGATGTAGATAAAAGACTTTATGGTGATGCAACATGCCCCATCTGGGTTGTTAAATGGAGATCTACACACACAGAAATACACACTTCTGTTAATCACCACACTGTGCACTTTTAACACTACAGAAAATCAAATAAAATTGCTTTTTTTCAATACAATACAATATTTTGTACCATTAAAAATGTTTATATTTTGCAATATAAAATGTTTTACATTAAAATATGGAAAGTACAGTGGTTTAAAAAAATGTGTGAATATATATATATATATTCATATTCAGTTTGTAATGGATGTTAATATTAAGTATAACCAGATCCTCTGACAGCATAAAGCAGTAACATTATTGTTATTCTGAGCCCAACACCACATGCTCTGTGGAGATCAGCAAACACCTCACGATTCTCAGCTATCTGCAGTTTTTATGAAGCCGTAGAAATCAGTGTTTACCAGCCCGGATCCGACAGGCCATAACTCACCGGCACACAGATAAATGCATCTCTATTTAAATAAGTTCTTTCTCTGACCTCTAAGAAAGTGCTGCAGGGTTTCAGGGGAAGAGATCACTGTGTAATGAATGTGGGGGGAGCGAGCCAGGCAGGTGATTATTGTGAAACTCATTGTCTCTGTAATAGACCTTTATTCCCCTCCTAGCATCTCCCCTGTGTATCATCAGAGCTTTAGCCCAGCTCCGGCCGTCCGTCAGGGGAGGGGTCGTCTGCACCCTCAGGAAAGAATCAGGGCCTTGTAGAGGTCACTGGAGCCTGTGGGGAGGGGAGGGGACAGGAGCTGGTGGTCTCAGCAGGACCCTTCACTTCATTTGCATGTAATCAGAGCTGCTGAAAACAGGCTTGAGGGAGTCAAGGGACACTTTAGACTAGAGCTGATGTGGGCTAGTATTTGATGTGGGCTTATAGCGGAGGGCCTTTCCGATGGTTTTCAAACACACTTAATTAGGTTTTTGCATAACACAAGTTGCAGAATGAGGTTGTTGCTATGAGACAAGTGTAAACAGTGGAAATTCAGATCATAATGTAAAACATTCTGAGTGATCAGAGCCGTAGGGAATAAAATACAGCCAATGGGAGTCAAAAACACGTATAATTGTCTTCTGTAACTTCTCTGCATGTTTAAGCGTACCTGGTTTGATTTGCCCTAGTGAAGGATGTGTGTGATACGGGCCGCCCGGCTGATGACTCTGATGACTCTGATGATTATTGCAGTGAGAGTCATTAGGTTGTCTGGCTGATTCATGACTTGTTTTCTGTATTAGAAGATAAAAGCCTCTTTCCATGATGAATGAGAAGGTAATTGTGACCTCGTGAGCACACTGAGCTTTTGTTGTGTGGTTTCTAGAACTAGATGAACTAAAATTTATTTAATATCCCAGCTAACAATTTTAGGTTGTATGAACATTTCCCTAATGTTTCTATTAAGTAACAAAAAAGTTTAAAATGTTATTTTGAATGTTCCAGTTTTAAGACAATGTATTAAACTCATTGCTTGGTTATAGGAATGTTATGTTAACATTATCATTATATTATAAGTTCTAATACATTTGTTAAACTGTGTTTCAGTGGTTCAGTTTTTCTCTCTACATAAACACATACACAAGTCAGTTAAATGTCTCCTCTATCCTCAGACAAGGTCTTCAGGATTATAATAAGACAGCAGGTGTATGAATAATGCTGTGACAGCTGTTGATTCCACATCAGCTACTGTGGCTTGCTACTGTATGTTATTTTTAATTTTATAGAATACTTACACACAAAGAGTAAAAAGTCTCACACGTGTCTCCTCTAGAGTTTCAAAAGAGTTTCCAACAAACTGTGCTCAGGAGATATCAAAGTCTGAAATACAGTGAGATATTTAAATGTGAGCTCAATGATTATCGTATCTGAGATGTTTTCCACATTTATTTATATTGCTCTGTACTCTCATTATTCATCAGCAGTTCTCTGATTTGTGCTTACAGGAGAAACTCTGAGAAACGAAATAGCTGAGAACTGCATGTGTGCTGAGCTCTGAAACAGCAGCTTTGAGCAATATTTTCCACTTGGTGAGTAGTTGACTATTTATTTTCATTTCTGAGCTTGTTGTTAACAGGGCTTAACACATTTTATATTTGATTTGCTTTGTTTGAAGTTTTGGATTTGTGAGTCTGTTTAAAGAATGATTCATAAATCTGTTGCGATTCAGATGTTAATAGTAGAAGCTCTGCTGTGATTAGTAGATCTTTGTTTAGCAGGATTTTGGCATTACCATCATTTAGAACCATCTTCTATAAAGATTGCACTCCAGTTATAGACATGTAAATGTTCAGAGAAGAATGTGAGCAGATATCTCAGTACAGTTTAGTGGAGGTGTGGGTGGGGTTGGAGGTTAGACCATTTGTTCATCTGAGATGCCAAACTTAGACTCAAATGCCACATCAACAGTGTAACTGTATACAAGTGTAGATCTCATCACAGTCTCATATACACAGTTGTTTGCCATATGTTTATAATACAACATCTTTGTTTCAGAAAATCTTGCAGCTTTTGCGTGTCAGATTTGAAAGATTTGATTTTGTTTGATTCTCCTCTGGGAGGTGTAAGGCTGTTTTACAGTGAACAGCTGTGTGTTGTGTGGGCACGGCATCTACGGCTGAATCTGGACCCTGCTGTGAATTGGCTCTTCAGCACTGACAACAAAACAGAACTCATATGGAAGATGCCAGTCAGAGTTATTTTCAGGGTTTGAAGTAAGTGTGTGTGCATGTGTTTCTAAGAGGCCTGATGGCAAATCATTACTGTAGCATCTGTGTGTTCTTCTTTACTTATCTAATGCTTAACAGTTCAGATTCATGGAAATATAACTATATAATAATCAAAGTTTGGCATTTTTCATTTGAATGCACAAACATTCGGACTGCTTGGCTATATAAATGTGACTGAAACATTTTTTTAAATTCTGTAACATTTTAAAAAACTAACAACAAGAATAACATTTTTGATTTATATGTATATATATATATATATATATGTGTGTGTGTGTGTGTGTGTGTGTGTGTGTGTGTGTGTGTGTGTGTATAGTTAAAAAACAGTAATTCTACTAATGTTTCTGCAAGAATGTTTTTGATTACTTCTGGGGAACATTTAGAGAATATTAAGAAAATGTTCTGAGAACGTTCCCTGTTAGCTGGGTTCTTTGCTCTGCTCACAACAGAAATATTTGTTCTGCTAAACTGTCTGTGCTGAAAGGGCGTCATTAGCAGGTAAAGTGAAAACAGTGGTTTTAGAAACTCATATGACAGCTCATGTCATGACACTGCCCAGTTCTGACCTGCTGAAACTGATACTGGACCAGCGGCAACAGAGACAGTTGAGTTACACAGAGATCTCAGTGTTTACAAGACTAATTACCTGTAGCTTAAGAAGTGAAGTGACTGTCAGTAAAACATTTACAAATGTTTCAGCTAAAGAGAGATGGTGATTCACTTTGTGTTCACTCTGCGTTCACTCTGCGTTCACTCTGCGTTCACTCTGCGTTCACATTGTTTCTTAAAGGAATCATTCCAGTCTTTCAGAAGAAATGAAGCAGAGTTGTTGTTTTCTCTATTCTGGGCAGGAACTCACTGTGTTCCCAGTAAAATCAATATGACTCCATTTACAGTCGACTGTTTTAAGTTCAAACTAAACAACAAACTTGTTTATTTGTTTGTAGGTCAATAATGCTTTTTGTTTGTGTATTACAAAGTGTTACACATTTCAACAGAAGGAACATATGGTAATGAAATATAACAAACAAAACCTCCTTCTGCTGTGGGCTGTCACTTGATGAAAATAATCCAATTAACCTTAATGACCTTAATGTAATTATTCTTACATTTGACCCTAAATATATATCCATATTGCCATATGTCATATTTGCCAAGTCTGAATGATAATGCAAACTCACTTGTCTAAGTGTCATTAGGATTTGATTTAGAAACAAATTCAGGAACATTGAAACTGAAAAGTGGAGGCGGGCATTGTGACGACTGCTAACATGGGCAGTGCCAATTTAAAACCGCAGTTCATGACTTTTGCCTCTCTGTCCTCAAACCCTTCTAATGTCCTGTTGTGTAAGTGTGTTAACTGTCGTAACACTGTTGATTATTTCATTAATCTCGTAAGTTGATGCATTACTACTTCTCACATGTCATAAACAGACTGCTTGATTTAAGAAGTGTTTCAGTTTCCATGAGTTTCAAAGCCAAAAACAATGTACTAGAAATAATGTCGTCTTAGCCTTGATGGGTTTATGAGAGAGAGAGAAAAGGAAGGAGTGAGAAAGTGTGTGGGGGGGTGACAGGAAGACGCTGCTGTGATGGAGAGCTGGTGAGGGCGGGACATCTCAGCTGGACCTGGCTTTGAAATGGACGCTTGACCGCAGGGGAAATGTTAAAGAAAGAGTCTTATTCAAGGAAATACCAACAAGTTGCTCTTCACAGGAATCAGAGGAAGTCTGTGAGATTCAGTTCTAACCAAATGCATGTGAGTCTGCTTTCAACTCACTGCAGTACTTTGTTATTTCTCCATTAGCATTAGAGGATGAGTGGGGGCAGTTAAATGCAGTCTCAGTTTGCTGCAGTGGTTTCTGTGGGCTTTGTCTTTAATGAAAAGGCAACGTTGTGGGCTGAAGTGAAAATGAATTCAGACTTTAGAGAGCAGATACGAAGCTGCTGTGAAGTGGCCTGTAAAGATTTTGGCCAGTCTTGAGAGAAGCACTTTCTAGTTTTTACTACGATTGGCAACCTCCCGAGATCTGGAGATATGAAAATGGAAAAATATTTTAAGCGCAGCTCCAAGTCCTTTAATCTCGGCAGTCACGGAAAGCCCTTTTAATTTGCCTTTTTGTTTTTCATATCACATATTAAAAACAGTTCTAGAGAGAAGTTAGAAGGAGGAGCATGTCAATATCATTTGGCCAATCACCATTCTGAGAGCTGCCAACAATTCCTCATCTTCTCTCCTCCTTTATTTTCATAGTGAGGTCCACGGAGTCCAGTCTCACGTTTTGAAATGCTAGTTAAATCTGTTTAACTTTTGCACAATTTCTTATTTATATTACATACACAGCTTGAAAAGATTATTTTAAATTATAAATTTATTTAATTAAATTTTAAGCATAGTAATTTTGTATTAAATTGGGAGTTTGACCTTCACATTATGTGTTGATGTAATACTCTTCACTCTTAAAAAAGATTCTTTAAAAGGTTCTTCACAGCAATGCCATAGAAGAATCATTTTGGCTCATCTTTCACCTCTATATAATCTAAATAATCTTTTTCCACTACAAAGAACCTTTTGTGAAAGGGAAGGTTCAATGGATGTTAAGGGTTCTTTATGGTTCTTTTAACCACACAGACAAAAATGGTTCTTCTATGGCATCATGAAGCAGCTTTTTTAAAGATTTTTTTTAAAGATGTATACACAACATTTGAGTTTCTAGAATCATGCAGAAATGACAAAATTAACTTGCAGTGATGGATAAACATGCAGTCATTCCTGTTGTTGTGTTGTCATGGCTGTTGTTTTTGACTAGCATGCATCTCTCTAGGGCTGGATGGCAGCTGACCTTGAGCAAATAACTCCAGGGTGTTTGGATCACTAATGGCTACATGCTAAGAAAATCAAGATGGAAATGTTACAAACAATTTGATGTGTACCAGGTTATCAGTTCACCTGGTGGCCAAACCAGTCTGAGACTCACTCAAACGCCTCCCTCTCTGCCTGGTAATGACGGCTTCAGTTATCTGCTTAGCAATGTTCATGAGGTTAAGACGCTGCAGTAAACTCTTGTTTTCACCCAAAATTTGATTGGCTGTCAGTCTGTTCAGTCTGTCAGGTCTGCGGTTGCATGAAATGGTGCCACAAACAGAGCTCACAAACACAAGCACACACCACCTAGTGATTTCCCAGGGGGTGATTCAGAGGTCACAGAAAGGGCGTTTTCAGCTGACATTTCAAGCTCTTTAGATCTGTTCACTGCCCTTATTTGAAGACAACATGAAATTAAAATTGATCCTAAAATTGATTTTCCTAATAAATGTTTCTGCTCTCATTGTGCATGTTACATGAGTGCCCCATTATTCTAAAGAGAAAAAAAATATAATATTAAAATATATTTGACTTTGTTTGTCCCAAAATGATCTTGGCTGCCTGATTTTCCAGTGAAAGAGAGACACCCATTCAGAAGGTGCTGCTAAATAAGAAGGGATTATTCTCGTTGTAAGAGTCCTGATGGTACTACAGGCTTACCTGTCTTCCACAGGCCCTGGAGTGGAGCTGGAGATAGAGAGCAGATCACAGCCGGTTTATCCTCCCTCACTGGCTACATGAGCTACATGAGAAACTTTCATGTTTCCTCTCCTAGAGGTTAATTAGGAAAGTCTGTATTTGGCAGCTGAGCAAAATTAAAGCTGTGTCTAAAGCTGTTGAGTGATGAGCTGTTGAAAATGAATCAGCGCTCAAGATCACAAATAATCAATCAGTGATGTGATGGTCCACTGATCCAAGGTCAGTAGATGGAGTCAGAACACATGCTGATCTACACTGTAAGACTTTTGCCACGATTCTGCCATCTGTGACAATCTGGGGATCATTAATGTGGGTGTGTGTATGTGGGTTTGTGAGTTTAGTTCAAATATGTCAACATCTAAAAATAATTTTCTCAGAACATTCAAAACAACACTTTTAATGTTTTTGTTATTTAATCGAAACATTAGGGAAACATTCTTACAACCTAAAGTTGTTAGATGAGAAGCTAATATATTAAACCTTTAATGTCAGGTAATGTTGCACAGTCTCTCTTGGCTCAGCTGTTTAAATGTGCACAAGCTGTTGTGAATCGCTCCTGATGCATGTCAGAGGCGAGCTGACCCGTCACATTATTATATCATCAACCAGAATCACAACAGACCACTGCATGTTATCCATGCTTACTGTGGTTGCCTTGGAAACCAGCTGCTCAGCAGGAATGCTTTAAGTAACTTCTCCCCAAAACTGGAGAATGCATCGTTTCAGAGAAGCGAGGGTCAACACAAAGTGAGCTGTGAGTATTGTATGTGTGCTCTACAGATGACTGAGCTCGTTCAGCCTGCAAAAGACAGTAAAAGACAAAGTAGAAAAAGTCAGCTGAAGTTTCTCATCTGTGTGTTCAACACTGCAAACCCAGCTAACAATTTTAGGTTGTAAGAATGTTTCCATAACATTTTCATTAGGTAACAAAAATGTTAATTAAAACTAGGAAAACTAGAACTAGGTTCTAGGAAAGTTCAAAATGTCCATTTTTTAGAAATTTGTATTAACATTTGTTGGTTATAAAAACATTTTTCAGACTTTTTTTAATTCTGTAACATTTTTTAAATTGTCCACGTTTTAGTACATATATGACAAAACAAAAATGCAAAAAAATGTTTTTGATAACTTTTAGAAAACATTACCCAATGTTCTGAAAACGCTCCCTGTTAGCTGGAAATGCTGCATTATCCTCCTGGTTACTTCTGCATGCTGTGAGTCACACATGCATTCAGCAATGCATCAAACAGACTGAAGAGTCTTCTGTCAGACTTATTAGACTCATTTAAGTGATTTGACTGCCCCCACCCCCCTTTTGGTTTTGGAGAAGCTAATGCAAACCAAGCAAGTTTTCTTATTAGCACATAATCCCTGTAATTTTACATCCATCAGTCTCATTCGTATTTTATGAGTTCTGTTGCTTTTCAGGTCACAGAGTTCAGTGACTGAGCAGGCCTTTGCATTTTCAGATCCTGCTCAAAACAAATCACGTTCAGCACAGAACACTGGTGTACTGCTTACTGCATGTTGCACAGTATGCAATGTATACTGCTCACTCATTGTAATTATGATCAGCAGTATAGAACATTTGTCACCTGATCTCATAATGACACATGTAATTCAGTGAGTGGTACCACCTATAATAATGATTATTAGTTATTAATATTTATCATAATAATTGTTTAACTTTTAATATAGATTATCCATATTTGTTCATTTGTGAATAGTTTGAAATCTTCCAGTTTTGTGGAAGAACATGACTTTTCTGATCAAACAGCATGTTAAAAAGATTTAAACAATGTTTACACAATATACAATCATCACCTGGCTGTGCATTTAAACTTATGTGAAATAGTATGCATACTATGCTAGTATGTTTTTTAAACAGGCAGCCTCTTACAGGCTACTGCAGGGCTCATAAGCATGTCTTTCTCTGGCCTTAACTTAAAAAACAGTGCCTTACACATCACCTGATAATTAAGGGTGTTATCAGGTTCACTTGGTGCCTTAAAATACCCACTGAGATACAGGAAGTGAAGCCTTCAAAACCATCCTAAATCGAGAGAGAGAGAGAGAGAGAGAGAGAGAGAGAGAGATCTGTTCAAATATCAGCAACTCTAGACATTATGTTGGGTGAAGTGATGGAAAAACAGATAGCCTGACAAACAGAAACATAAAGATGGCAAGCAGCAGCACGCAGGGCTGCAGGCGAGAGATGAAGATGTTGATCGCTCCAGGGCAGGAAATGAAGTGGTCACACCACACAGTAATCCTCTCTCTCTCACACGGCTACACTGGTTCCCGTCTCCCCGTCTGTTTCTCAGGCTAATGGGAACTCGCAGTGCTACAGTGATCAGCTCGTTTTTCAGTTGCTATGATGAGACAGGCTGGCTCCTAATAAACGTAGCCCTGGTTTAAATGACAGCTCTAATTTTACATTCTCTGATGAGGGGCTGCCGAGGCATTGTGGCACAGTCTGAGACACATGGAAAGGGCTTAAGACATTGAGATTGTGCCCATAAAACTAAAGCTGTTTCCTTAAAACTAAAGCTGTATATATATATATATATATATATATATATATATATATATATATATATATATATATATATACACGTAAAGAAGCATTGTTCAACTGTTGGCCTCAGATTATTTCCTGTGAAGATGAAGTGTGCCACTTATCTGATTAGGGTTCTTGGGGGGCTTGTTTATAATTAGTTTCTCATCTCACAGCAGCTGGTGGGGAGGCAAATGTTTGCACAAATTTATGTGTTTAATTGGCCGAGGTGTTAATCAAGTTTGGAAATACCTGCTGACTAGACATAGAAGAGCACAGAAATACATAACATCACTGAGGAATTGTGGTTACACAACATGGTTCAACATTCTTTGATAAAAAGAAAGTTTTAAAATCTGTCAATTTCAACAAATTACATAAATTAACAATAACCTCTGCACTAAAATTCTAGCATGTTTCTGATGGTCTCAGGTCATTGTTAAGTGGTTATTTTGTAGTCAAGCTAAAAAATTCCTAATAAAAATTGATTTGATAGTCATTGTTAAAACCTTCATGAGAGTTTAGGTTTTGTTCAAACTCTTTTTTTGAGTCATTAAAATCCACACAGCCCAGCATTTGACCAAATGTAGTGCTGTCACCAGACAGATGGTTTCTCTTGTGTTTTTCACCTCTGCAGTCTTCTGTCAGCTCACACTCAGGTTAGAAAGACAGACTCGAAGCTCAGACACACGCCAAATGAAGCTTCACTGTCATAATATTTGTCTTGACGCTCAGAACTTCCTGAGATCTTACTGAAGTGGGACGGTGGAGGTGTCGTGTATGGAACATTAAAGACCTCTGGCTGTTTATTTGTTATCAGATGGAAGAGCAGAGTGTGAAGAACTAGACCAGTCCTGCTGTTCAGCACCACACAAGGGGAAGTGACTCCCGCTTATCGGCATCCCTGCTGACACGGTTCTTATTAGCACTCATGCAGAACTGCTCATGTATGACAGAAACAGAGCCGAAATACACAAGACATTTTTTTCAAAATACAAACATCTGGTTATGAAAGTGGTCTCAGTGTGACACATTTGACCCTCAGATGACTATTTTACCTATATTATGTCCTGCCTTTCTACATATTATAACAGCTTCTTTTGTTTTTATATTTAGCAAATGTTTTTATCAGAAGTTATTTATGAATGAAAGGTGTTGCCAGTTTGACCCTGTTCTATCAGGAATGGAGTCTTAACCACTCAACCAGATCAGCTTTAACTGATAGTCACAGTTGACCATTCCTGCATTGTGTTTTAAACAGCTGTATGAGGAGTGGGGTTCGAACCCACAAAGACACATGTCTATTGGAGCTTAAGTCCAACACCTTAACCACTCGGCCATCCTGATTGTATTGGTTGATGCTAAAGTTGTTTTTTTCATTTTGATCACCTTCTGTGCGGCTCATCAAACAAACACTTTAATTAGTACTTCATTGACTAATGCTTTTCTGCAGACCTTGTGTCACTAGCTTTAACAGCCACCAGTCTGGTCTTTCTCTCTTACTGTGCACAGTTTAACCAGCCATTGTCTTGAAGTAAAGTCAACTGTTCCTCAAGAAGGTTTGGATACAAAAGCCCTTTAGTGCACATGGAGACCTCAAAGAGCCTTCATCATCATCATCCCTCCTGCTCTTCAAAGACTCCTTCAGCATTCAGAGCCCCTCTCTGTTCCTCCCCGGCCCCTCATTTAGGAGCGGGCCCCCACCAGCCCTCACCCTCCCCTTCCTGACCAGGGGGAGGACTCTACACTTATTCCAGTGTCTCCAGGGAGCTCATACAGAAGAGCAGGACAGCTGATAATGACTGTAGCTTTGGGGGTGAGGAGATTACCGCTGTCTTATGATGGTGGTGCTGTGTGTGCATGTGCACAAAGAACAATAACAAATAGCAAACATTTGTTTTTAAGGAAGTGCAGAAAATAAGTTTGAATCACATTATAAGAGCAAATTCAGAAAGTGATCAAAGAAAAACACTTTTACTATTTGTTTAACTATTCTTCGTGGTTATTATACTAATATTTTTTTACTGTTCTGCGTGGCTTCATCGACATTACTGTTTTAACCTGGTAGCCCTCAATAACATCAGTGTGACATCAATGTTTAATAAGTAGTTACATTTATTTATATTAGTAATCACAGTAAACAATTCTTCATTAGTTGTATGTTGTTTATGGTTGCCAGGCTGTGCATGGCTGTGCATTAATTCAGGATATGTGCTCACAGTTGTGTGTTTATCAGTGTTTTACTTCAACAGCTTTGAAGAGAAGCTCATTCAGTCTGAATTTAGAGGAACTGTATTATACATTTAATTTTGGATCCTTTGTATGTGTGTGGGGGGAATGTTTCTCTCTCTCTCTCTCTCTCTCTCTCTCTCTCTCTCTCTCTCTCTCTCTCTCTCTCTCTCTTTCTCTCATCCTAACCCTCTTTCTTCCTAGCACTGTTCCTTGAAAACAGTGGCCATCTCCTGATGTCAAAGTGTCTTTCATCTGAGAGCTCCTCTAATGATCTCTTGAAATGAGGAGACCTTTGCCATGCTAATGGGTCTTCAGTTGTTCCTGTCTTTACGTGAGGTCTCCATCAACAGGGGCAGCAGTCTCGGTCAGGGGCTTTACCCTGTCCAGACAGAAAGCTGTCTTTAAAACTCACATTATCGCATACTCTCATTATTTTCTGTGATGGCTCTTGTTGGGTAATTGTTTTGGCTTACGGGTGCATATGATTTCTTGATATTGTAGGGAAGGATTCTCAGCATGGGCTTAATTTCTATCTGTTATATTTTTCTCTTTTGGGCTTCATCATACTGCACAAGTCATGGGGAAGGATTCAGTCACTGCAGGGTGCTTCAGATCAATTCAACACACTGGTTCTCCTTTAATAAGGGACATGGGGTTGGAGGAAGATGAGTTAGACAGACCAGAAAGAGCCAGCAGCTTTATTAGAGACTATCTCTTAGAGACTTTCTCCTGACCATCAACATCAGTCCATGTTGATTTTAATTTTTTGAAACTAAATTCATTTTTAATTGTTTTAATTGTATGGGTATTTTAATGGATCTTTACACTGTGCTCTTTTAAACATGTTCTTTGGTGTTTCCAGAAAAACAGAGGCTGTCCTGCCCCTGAGAGATTTACACAGCTGACTACAGCACAAAGTGAACTCACAGTCTGTTCTTTCTCCAGTATGTGTTACATTCACTGCTGCTCTGAGTTACTCTCTGCGGTTTAGGAGTTTGTATATGCCACTTTAATATACCAAGCATATGATAGACATGTTTTTCTGTAAATGAAGATTTTGCAATAGAACAAATGCTTTTATATTTTGTCCTTTTGTTATTTATACAGATACAGACAGTCAAAAGATAACAGAACATAATGGAAGGCTAAGAGAATGATTTTCAACATAAGAAAGACAAAACATTTTAAATGTTTATCTGCTAAAAGGAAACATTAGTATGTAGCACAGAAACCACAGAAACATTTGATTTCTCAGTCTGTTCTGCTTTAAATCGTACAGCGATCAGGCTGACCGGCCCAGAAAAAGCAGCTGCATTTTTCCAAGTTAAAAAGAAGGAAAACACACGCAGCTCCCACAAGGCTGAGGGTCCATCAGGGTTGTGACCCTGCACCTGAGCTAATCAGTGACATTATGAAAACAGCGTGCTCTCTGGGGTCTGTTTGTTTATGCAGTCCGGGGTGGCCCGCGCTCTGCCCGGCCCTCAGAACTGCACCTGGAGCAGTAATCACCTCTGCCTCACTTCTGCAGGAACTGAGCAGGAAAGAGGAAGAATCTGTCAGAAGAAGCTGTAAATCACTGCGCAACATGCAAAGCATTCGGATTAGTTCTAGTACTAGAAAAGCAAAATGGCTGATGTTGTGGAAACCGATTATTTTGATTTTAAATTGTTTTTGTAAAGCTGATGATGATTTCTACAGAAGGTGTTGCACTAATGGGCTACAATATCTTCTATGTTTTATGCAATGTAACACGCAATTTCCATTTGTGTATCAGACACATGAAATGAACATTCAGCGTACTTGCACTGAATCACAATTACCTGCCAGTCTACATTATCTTACTGTATTGTATTAAAAATCATACACATGTACCAGGAATGGGGTTCAAACCCACACAGGTATACACCCATTGGATCTTAAGTCCAACGCCTTAACCACTTGGCAATCCTGGTTTGGTGGGGGTTTATGTGCAGAGGTAGACTAGTTAAAAGGTGCTTCACAATGCCATAGAGGAACCATTTTTGGCTGTATGCTTCCATAAAGGACCTTTAACATCTGTGGAACCTTTCTGTTTCTTTTTTTAATTTGTACTGTAAAAAGGTTCTTTAGACTATAAAAGGAATAAGAAAGAAATGGTTCTTTTAAGAACCTCTGACTAAATGGTTCTTTTGGGAAAAAAAACGGTTCTATGGCATCTCTGTGAAGAACCGATTAAGAAACTTTATTGAAGAGTGTATATAAGTCTCTTTTTTGAAGAGTGTATATAAATATATGAGTGTACCAGTCTCAGTCGAGGATGTAGAACAGCCATCTCAGTGTTTATCTGACACAGGGCTCAATCTCATGGCCCTGAATTCCAGCAAAAATGTATCTGATAAGAGCTGCACTCGTCATCTCTTTTCATTTCCTGTCTGTCTCTTTTCTCACCTTGGCATTTTTATTCTCAAACAGCTTTCATTTAGGCTACTCTAATATAAGTCCTTGGGATTTCTTTCATGCATTATCGATCGTTATTTTAAAGTCTACCCAGCTAACAATTTTAGCTGTTAGCTGGGTAATTGTTCAGAACACATTTCTTAGAGGTGTCGTTTAATTTGGGGGATGTGTAATTGTCGTTTAAAAGAGATGTGTAATGCTCAGGATATCTCAGACTCTAAATGTGAGTAATACTGATACTTTCTGTGAGTCAGGCAGTGGGGAGCTGAGGGGAAGCAGAAGGTTTGTGTGTTATGGGTCATTTCTTCATTATCTGCGGTCGGTCAGTGGCTGCCGGCCAGAGCATAAATATGAACAGAACATGAGACAGAGTGCCAGGGTGACGAATGACATTACACACACATGCACACAGCTGACTGTTTCCAGACAGGTACGTGTGTTTATTCTCATGCTGCAGAGCATAACAATCTGTACTGCTCAGCATTCTAGTCGATGGTCTCATCTTGCTACGAGGGTTGTATACTTGTAAAAATGCCTGACATATGACCTTTGATGTGGATCTTGACAGTGGATCTTCTGCAGTCTTACATATGCACAGGGTTTTGAACTTTGACCTTGACCCTGCAGCACACTGGACCACAGGCGATTTTTATCTCCAGGAGGCTGATGTTTCATCGTGCCTGTCTCTCTCTGTTGTGTTTGGCCTCCTCCTGCAGTTTGTTTGTGGTTTCAAACAGAGTTTGTGATAACAGGTTTAAACTCTAATAAGGGTTCTTGATATCAGGTTAAACAGAATAAAGTTCTTGTTATCCAGCAGTTTGACACACACAGGGAACGCTGGATGTTTCTCTGATAATTTAAAAGGTGTCACTTACATTTGGAAGCATCAGCTGGTTGTGAAACAGATATTTTCCAGTCACATTCCTGTTCTTTTCATTTTCAGTCTGTCATTGCATGAAGATGAATATAAATGCACATCTGATTGCTGCCATGAAGCTCATGTGCACACTGAGATGCTCTCAAATGCTCTGAAACCGTTGCATGTATTCAGGTCAGAGACATGAATGGGGAAGGAAAGAATCATTGTCTAGTTGTTTAGTGAGGTTGATAAGTTTATCTAAATGTTTTTGGTGGTTGTTCTTTTGTGCTTTTAATTTTACACACACACACACACACACACACACACATCGTCATGACAACTGTGCCATCTGTCACAAGAAGTGAGATGGACAGAAATATTAAAGTTTCTTCAAATCTCATTAATATCTAATCTGAACAATATTCTTGAGGATGTTTTGTTTTCAAAGTCACTCCTGAATCAAGCCCAGACTGTGACCTAAAAATATTTCATATATTTCTCAAATTAATTTCAGTTCGTTTTTGGGTGTGGCTCTCCACTGTCAAAACAACAATACAGAACAACCTCTGCTGTGGAGTCAGTGAAGGTCTGAGAGATTTTGTCATCACAGACCTTCATGATTCTAAAACAGAAAACTGAGGCAGCAAGGGTTTGTGCTTCTCTTTCACTCACAAACAAAACGTGGTCTGGGTGCTGCCGTTGTCACTGAACTTCAGATAATGGGATATTGTGTCTGACTACAAGCTATTGTCAGCATGAAAACACTAATTCAATGTGCGTCAATCACTTGCCATTTTACCAGCGGGTTGTTTAATGTGGATATGAGAAGTTTGACAAGCAGACAGTCTTGATTAAATCAAATGACTGCAAAGACAAGCATATTAAGTCTAGGCTTGATTCAGAGTGACTTTGCTTTGAAATGATTTGGTGTAATTCAGTATTTACCACTGACCCTGAATCTTTCCCATTTAAACTGATTTTGTAAAGAAACAAGCCACTACAAGATATTAGTTTTCCTCTTGTGTTCTGTGTATTGCACGGCCCCACAGACAGACGCAGACCCCCCTGTGTGTTTTTCAAGCCTGTCTGAGAGTTCTAATGCATTGTTGCCATTGGGGAAAATCCTGTTGATATTCCAATGACGCAAATGGAGGTCTGAGAGGGATGAAGAAGAGAAGGCCGTGGTCTTTATATACAGTAAACAAAAACAGATCCTGGCAAGACTTTGAGTAAACATCTTTAAAAGTTAATGAATCACGTCTAACTTCATATTTGCGTGCTTGGAAAATAGAGGGAAAACAATAGCACATTTAGTTTGTTAATCACTACTAAATACATTAGTTAATCTAAAAGCAGCGTGTGGATATGTCACATATTGCTTTCATTTGAGATCTTTCACACGTGGATGTTAATTGTGCTGCATTTACACATCACTGATGACTGTGTCCTGAATAAACTGTAGGGTCACTGTTTCACTGCTCAACATCTTGTCAGGTCCTTCTAGAAGAAGCCTGTTGCCTTTTACAGGAATAAGACTCAGTATTGCACTAAACATGAAATAAAATAGCATGAAAATGTGTTTGGGAATATGACAGACCTCTGATGATTCTTTATACAGCAGCAGGACGTTTTGCTTCAACTGGTCTACAGGATGTACGTATGTAAAGAAACAGAGCATGCCAGTTTGCATACTACACACTGACAGTGTGTACTTCACACCAGTGTGTACTGTACCAGTGTCTTGATAGTACAGTGCCTTTGGTTGCATACCATCAAGAATACATTATAGTTCATTACAAAAGCATGTAATTTCTGGTTTCTCAAAATAACATACAAATATTTTACATATGCTTGTCGCTGAAGTGTTATAACAACAAAAACTGTACACACATCAGCAAATTTTTATTTAAAAACTACTATAACCTTGACCATCTCTTAAAGTCAAAGGAAGCGGCCATAAACCTGTGGGATGTAGCGAAAATAAAGCTCCAGTGCATGTACTGATGTATGCTGTAAAGAAATAACAAGGCTTGTATATTTATTCAGTCCATAAAAATAGACCAGAGGCCTGTGTTTAGTGGTGGTCAGCACCAGGTTAAATTAATCATGCATTATAACAGTCATATATGGAAAGTCATTTCACAGCGATAACCACAGCAGTGCTCTATGAAAGAAACTTTCCTAAAGCAGTGGCTAAACTCCTTTATACTTACAAAATATTACAGATTTTAGCTGACACTGCTCAACAGAAACTCAGCGCTTCTCTCTTAGACAGGAAATGAAAACAGCATGAAGTAAAATAGGTTAAGGACAGACCTCCCCAACTCTGGCTGTCTCCATCCCTGGGGTCTGAGTGTTTTTATAATGTTATCTCATGATCGATTGCAAGAACATCCACAGCCAGTTGCTCCCTCTGTCCCCAGATGGTGCATTTGACATTAACTTCAGAATTCATGGTACTTTATGGCGCTCGATTCAGAGTCAGTTTCCCTGTTAATCTTTATTATGAAGCCAGTCTTGTCATCGCTGGCTCACCCTCAAGAGAACAGTGCTTGACTTACAGCCTTAAAGCAATACTAAATTGTTTTAATTCCCTCATGAGTGACCGTTTCTGTTATCTGCTTTGAAGGTTCATGCCAAGCCATGCAAAATAAAAGACCCCGACTGTATGATAATAATGCCACAGTGAGTGCAACGTGTCACAGGAACCCAGCTAACAGATTTATTGTTATTCTAATGTTTCTATTAAGTAACAAAAATGTTATTGTGAAAGTCCAATTTTTAAGACGTTGCATTAACGTTATTGCTTGGTTTTTAATTCTGTATAATTTTAAAACATTTCAAGTGGTTTAAAACTACTTATGCATAACATTTTTAATATACATGATGTATAACATAAAAAATTCTACATTCATACATAAAAACGTTTTTACAGAACTTTTTAGAGAACATTAGCCAACGTTTTGAGAACATTCCCTGTTAGCTCGGGTAAAGCTTTTTATATGTGGAATATTGCTGCGTTATATATGAAAAACTGGACTGCAATGTACCCAAAAACACTGAACATTTCAGCATGTGATACATTGTTTTGTTCACTACTTCAAGTGAACTAATTAGTGAAGTAATGTAGGGAGTAGTGAGTGAGGGCATGTGCTGCGATTTTGGACACAAGGGCTTCAGTGACGCCTGCATGATGATGTGTGATGCTAACGCGCTGCCTGTTTAAATGTGACACTAGAACATTTTCTTGTGTTGAGCGACAAAAAAAAAAATAGCCTGTTTAAAAACCTGGAGAAATGCGAGAAAAATATTGTTCTAAACAACCTGATATATTTGAAGAATCTTTCCGCAATGCATTGCATGATTTCCATCATGCAGGTAAATGTTAAGTTGTCGCCTGTCTTGTGATCTAACAAAGAGGATTTTTAATGCTAGGCTCAGCCATCTGAGAGTCTACTGTCCTAATCCATCAGCATGTCCCCGTCAACAACAGTTATCTCAGAGTTAACTGGAATGAAGGAATGCTTAATGTCTTAGGATCTTATTAGATGTATTATTTAAAGTGTTATCCCACTGTTAGTTTATCCAACAGAGTATGGCTTCACATCCCAAGACAGTATTTTACCCAGGTCTGGAGTTTTATATTATGTCAGATTGAAACCAGTTGTTTTTCTGTCCATTTAAGAATCAGAATTTTTGACACCCACAAAAACCCCACAATTCCCTATAATTTTATTAAAGGAAACAGAAGAACTGATGTTTGTACACAACTGTTAGTGTTTATTTCCATATGTTCAAATGTACAGTCTTCCACAGCCATTACTGACCAGTCCCAAGTGTTTCATTAGTGCTTGTTGTGCTGTGAGTATTCACACACTTCCTTGTTCAAAATTCCATGATGTAAAGCCATGAAGTAAATCTTCAGTGTGTAATTAAATGTGTGAGCGTTCCCTGCAGACGGACTTGTTACTGAGTCATTTGGTGCAGCGCTCATCCTGCACACTTCAGCTGACTTCAGGGACCGCAGGGTCACTGCTGATGTGTTGTGTTGTTTGCAGGAGAGCAAATATGTCTTGCAGATTCATAATCTGTGCAAAGAGCTCTTAACATTTTGCATTTCTCTTCTGTCTGGCTGTCAGCACTGTGTTACAGGTGGGGTTGCTATGGCAACGCAGTTGGGCTGTCTGACAGCAATTGTGAAAAGGCTGTAAAGTGTTATATTTTGAGTTTGGTATTTCCACTGATAAACTGAAGATCTCCTCTGAAAGCTGTCAGGATGTCTGGCACATCTGTTCTTAAAGGAGAAGCAACATTGTAGATGATATGTTCTTAAAGAAACATACAGTATGTGTCACATGACTAAAATCATTATTAGTATATATATGACATATATATACTAATAATAGTATATTTTTTAATAGTATTTGTTTTTGTTTTGATCGACACCCTTTATTCAATCCAAAATGCCATTTTCTGGAACAATTGGGATTAGGGAGGGAGAAATGGAAGTAAAAAATGTGTCATTTCTGTCGACTCATGTACCCTCACTAATTCCATTGTAATGATGACAACACTGATGGAGTATGTTGACTGAGGTCATAATGGTGCACAATGATGTATAATTGAATTGTAAAAGAAATAAGTAAAAATTAGTATCTGATTTCACTGAAAAATCCAGTGATGCAAGAAATAATTAATGGCAAAATTAACTTGTTTTTTTATATTTGCAAGGAAAACGAAGAATGGTGCTTGTCCACGATAAACTATATACATTTTGAAGAATAGTTGCTCAACCACATTAAACCCCTGCATTTTTCTTAGCAGACAGATGTAGTGTAGTCTATAAAACACAGGGCAGTGTCCTTAACACTCAGTGTTTCTGACATGAGTCCGACTGTTTGGTTTATCTGTGAAACACATCTGTGGACTGGACAGGTTGATTGACCACATGCTGTGTGTGTGTGTGTGTGTGTGTGTGTGTGTGTGTGTGTTTACTTGTACATCTATTTATGTGAGGACAAAGAGAGTACAGTGAGGACATTTTGTCTGGTCCTCACTTTCTGGCACTTCTTAATGGGCAGTTTAAGGGTTAAGACTTGGTTTTAGGATTAAGGTTAGAAGTAGGTTAGATTTAGGTTAAGGGTTAGAGTTAGGCACTTGTGATGGTTAGGGTAAAGGGCTTGAGATTGTATTGTGTCAATGCATGTCATTAAGTGTGTGTGTGTGTGTGTGTGTGTGTTTGTGCGCTTGCATGTGCATGTGGGAGGGGGGTTGGGGGGTAGACGGTGTGAGTTAAATTAAATATTCGGTCTCTTGTATTGCACCCAGTGTTGGATTTAACCTGCTCAGCTAATGTTGAGCTCTGGTGAACCCTGTTTGTCATGCCTGCCTGGAGTGGAAACACAGAATCATATATGCAACCTCATCTTAAATCTGTATTTCCAGTGCATGCAGTTCCTAAAATGATTATAATTATAGCATAGCCGTGCAGTGGGTTCTCAACAGCACATCTCCTTGTTGTCTGGTTGTGGGCTGGAATTAAGTCCTGTGTGCACAGTAATCTGTGTGTTTTAATCCTGCAGCTCTCTGTTAGTGGAGACACGTCATTAAGCCCTGATTGTCTCTCCATTGTTTTTGTTTCACAGTTTGTTCTGTTTGTTTCCGTCTGTTGATGCATGTGATTATTTGTCTTTCACATGCACAGCAGTGAAGCTTGTTAGGAAGGGTTTCTTGTTGTAATCTCTAATTAAGATTTACATTGATTACAGTATTGAAAGTGCACATTTACTGTATGTGGTTTATGAGGGAAAACTATTTTTGTGCATTTGTAAAAAAATGCACAAAAATGTATTTAATCTATAATTAAATACAAATAATGAGGGCTTTTAAAAGATATTGGACACAGTGGGCACTAAACCTAAAGACTTTTATAATGAAGAAATAAACAGAAACATCATCAGCACATGATGCAGGAAGGTGGTTGCACATGATTTCATTCAGCATTCCTGGTTTCTGCAGTAAATTCCGATTATCTCCAGTGTCTTTGCTGTCAAACTGAAGTTCATGTACCTCAGCATGATAATGTCAAATTGTAACATTGTAAAAATGTGAATTTGGGCTCATAAATGAAGGTATTAGGAGAGGCTTCAGGGCAATAATGCCATCATTACAAAAACAGGCTCCTGTTATGAATTCTTGTTTTTGCTTCACATGATCTTAATATTCTATTCTTTTTTCTATATTTTTTCTATTCTTAGTCATACATAATATTGTATTAAATATGAGGTCATAATGAATACATATACAGAGTAAGAGAGATAATAAATTTGTAACAAATAGTAAAAATCTATCATTCCTCTCATGTAGAGTCTGGAGGGTGGGACACTGCTGATCAAGCATTAGCAATAAATAAATTGTGCATCATGGTGGTTTTGGATGAATGCTCAGCAAATGAATAATGTGCAGTGAGCTCCAGCGTGTGGAATGCCAGACTGCAGTCACTGATGAATGTACCGTCTGACCCCTGAATGTGTTCTCCTTTGCTTTAGTTTCTCAGCTGCAGCGATCATTTGACTTCATCATGTGGGTTCTCTTTGAGGCATTCTGTCTGCTTCTGTCATTAAGTTGTGGCAGGCCAGCAGAAACCCAGAGTAGCTAAACCTTAGACTGAAGATCTTTAGTTAAACCCTCCAACCTTTTGTGAAGGAGAAAGAAACAAACCATTTAGATCACCACAATTTATTCTTATTTATATTCAAACATATTTGTTTTTAACTCAGATTTATTTTACAGCTTCCCAACATCATCACAAACAAATTTACACTAAAACATTCATACACAGCATGTCATAATTCCAGTCCAATCAAAAGATTTGTGGAAGATTTCTGTGCTCTGGTTTTATTTCTGTGGTTTCTGTTGAATTTCAGTGACAAGAGACAAGAATGTAAGGTGATAAAATAGAAAAATA
Source organism: Chromobotia macracanthus (assembly GCA_036877525.1). NCBI lineage: Eukaryota > Metazoa > Chordata > Actinopteri > Cypriniformes > Botiidae > Chromobotia > Chromobotia macracanthus. The sequence goes on from JAZGTH010000102.1 coordinate 1,248,607, forward strand.
AATAGATCTTTACATTTTCTCAAGAAAAATGCAAGTGCTGCATGAATGTGAAAAACTCACTGCCACAATGCTGCGACTGTGTGAGGGGTTGGAAGCTCGTTGCTAAGTAGGGGCTCTGCGTGGTTTCTAGGGTGTTGCCAGGCAGATGTTTGGTTACAAGACCAAGTCTATATGACATTCAGGTCTGTAGATCCAAGTTTATCCAAGTTGAATTGCAATCAGCAAGCTACATGCTTTGAGCTGTTATTCATGGTCTGTGTGGAAAGAGTTACATGCTGAAGTTTAATACTCAAAGTCAGAAGTTTGCTTAAGTCCCTGACCTGAGGTAAGAGCCAATGGTCTTCTGCCAATGGTCTTATACTTTATAGACTTACAGACTTCTGGACAGAAAACTCTTCCTGTTGAGACTGGAGGAACACACAGTGATGTGGGCTATAGAGACGCTCATCTCCTTTGAAAATCCTTCCAGCAAAACAGAACACAACTCTGAGAGAGAGAGAACTGAGCGTTACATTTATGAGACCAGCTATGCATATACAAAGAGGTTTTTGTTAAATCAAGGTTCCTAATCCAGATATGAGAGACAGAATAAAAAAATGCTTTTGTTTGGATTCTTCTGGAACAGATAAGAGAGAAGCTCTAACAGGACAATTATATACTGCTTGTTATGCCTTTATTGTCTGGACATGGTGAAATCGCTCCGATAAACAAACATGTGCTCTTTACAGTAGTGTTCAGTGTTCAGGAAGAAGCTAATATAAAAACTGAATAAGGGCCTGATGACAAGCAGAACGGAAAACAGCTGAAAACAGACACATCACTGCGAGTCTTATAGATTCCTTTGGAAAACTGTAGTGTGCGTGCTGCATTATCCATGTGAAAAAATCACACTCTCTCAGCACATTTTCTGTTTTGACAACAGCAGTGATGGTATCTAAAATATGTGATCAGTGAAACATTTCTAAACCACATGAATCACGTTCACAGACAGTCTGTGTGAACGCTCCACCAGATCCCAACACATGCAGTTGCACATATTTCTTAACAGTGTGAAATGAAAACAAGTGTTAATTACCTGCTGTAATATGACTGAAATATTCAGTATACCAGCCAGTGTGCAGAAGGTATGAAATACATTGGTCAATATGTAAACCATCTGTTATTGATTACAGATGTCTTCTGCTCACTAGTTCATTCATAGTAATAGTAAACCTAAATGTCCACAGAGGGAGTTATATCTGTATTGCCACAGTGAGTATTACATTACTTGATTTATGATTTAATAAAGCTGAATCAGTCGTCCGTGTTGTCTATACACATTTGACCTACACACCCATCAACCAATCAAAAATCACCCCTAAAAATGCTGACACCTCCCCTCTGATTAAAAGTGCATGATCGCCCCCTGGTGTTGAGATTCTGAACCTTTCTTAACATGAACAACACGTCAGTTTTTACGTCATTGGTGCGTGTTGTCTCCCAGGTTTTATGTGAACGTTTTGATTGCATGTACAGTTAATTTATGTATATATCTGTATTAATAAATATGCATTTTTGTTGTAATATAATATAACTTGGGTTTGGTTGTCCAGGCCTGACTAACTTTTTGTTAATGAATATTACTTTTTGTTAAGTTTGTAATTATGCCACTTTGAAGCTGTTAAGACTAATTGGAAAACAGAGTGCCAGATCTGAACAATGGCTTTATAAAAATATGGTATTAGTGTAATCTTAGGTGTGACGTCATTGGACAAATACGTCATCTGGTGTCTCTGTTTAATATACTGCTTACTGCACACTGAACACTACACTGTATACTTCCCCTTTATACTAAACTGTAGTAATCCTCATACTAAATCCCTGGTCATCTGTTTCATTTTTCACACTGCTAGTACATAAAAGGCAACCCCGGGAATTCATTCTACCATATATTACATTTACATGAAACAATGCTATATTATTTTATCATGTACAAATTCCATATATACAACTAAAATATTGTAAATACAGAGAACACAGAATCAGGTCTGGAAAACACAAAGATTCACCAGCTTTTGTCTGTTTCATGTGTTTGTTTTGTTCTATAATATAATAGGAAAACATTATAGAGGGCTGAGGCAGTGTTGTGTAATATTTGATGTGACAACACCTGCTAAAAAAATGCAGCCTTAAGTTAATATTTAATAGGTTAAATATTAGGTTATATCTACCCATGGGAAACCGGTAATTACACAAACACTAAATGAAGTTTGTCTTGTTTTGCTGCAGTCTAATTGTCTGTCTAATCAGTGTGATGTCAATAATCTTTCTAACCTGTTCAGGTTTCACTCTCAAGATCACTAAACAATAAATAATCATGAACCAGAGTGCTGTTTTCATCACTTAATTATGCAGTAAATCTCAAAAGCACACATTTTACATTTCACATCAAAATCAAAAGAAACTAAATGTAGAATTTTTATATTTAATTCAGGCAGTAAATGAAAGGTGGTTCACCAAATACTACCAGCATGAATAAATACTTATATGCTGCAATATACAAAATGTTATTAGTAGTTTAAGGGTTATATAAAAGTTGTCATGAAAATATTGTCACACTGTAAAAAATCGTAATGGTCCTTTAGGTAAAGTCTTATTTTTCTGTTCTTTCTTATCATGTTTTTTAAGATTTACTTTATTACATGAACATTAGCTGCCCCTCGTGACTAATGACATGTAAGGACATGTCATGAACATACTTCTTATGTGTGGGAAAATTCATATAAAGCAGGTATCTATGCAACCCTGCATGTGTTTTGAACTATAACTAGTTCTGGTTGCCAAGGCAACACATGGCTTTTGTTAATACTTGGAATCCATTATTTACCTTTGACTGTCCAAACAATCGAAACTCCCTGATTCCCCCGTTCTTTCAGCAGTTACACCCATCCTCAGATCAGATGTAATACAGGTACAGTAGAGGTTATACAGCCCAGATGAAGGAGAACCCCATAAACTGTGGGGCAGTACAAATGTAGCTGTATGCTTGTTATAAGATATTAGTTATTTTTTATGACTGTTTTCTTTGACTGATTTCAGTTCCCTATGGAAATCGGACCATGTGTTTGTAGAGCTACAAGTACGCCCTCTTTTCAGAAATACTGGGAAGGATTTACTAGGGTGTGAGAGCTTATTTATGATCCCCACCCAGAATTCTTGCCTGTCTACCTTCTACCTACTGTCAGCAGCACCGAACAGGTACTGTTTCTGTTCTCTACATTCTCTTTATCATAACTGTCATTACTTTTACAGTTAATATATTTTAGATTGGCTTGTATATTTGCATATAAATGTTTATTTTACAAAGAAGTGTATGTTGTAGCTGACGAATGCACTTTGCCCAATCCAAACAAAAGCAGCTGGGCCGCCCATGCTGCAGTGAAATCCAGCTGAGCAGTGCAGATACTGGACACTTATAAAAGGCAGTTCTGTGTAGTTTTTGCTTGGACTTTTGCTAAGCTGTAAACACGAAGCTCCGTGTTATTTACAGGTCTGGTAAAATCCACAGGCCTGTGAACATGTTAACATGTCTAAACTTGTGGTTGCTGAGTGAAGATTGAACACTAGTATGCTGCTATTTGTGGTTTAGTTTTCATAGATGTATGTGTATATTTATATGTATGGATGTATATTTTTAACTTCTGCTTATGTGTATTTTGCAGCGTCAACATTTGTATATATTTTCTACACTTCCTGTAGCTCAGCTGGTAGAGCATAGTTTTAGCAGTGCAAAAACATTTGTGCATTTGATTCCGGGGGGACACACACACTGATAAAATGCAGAACTTGAATGTACTGTAAGTGGCTTTGGATAAAAGCGTCTGCCACATGCATAAATGTAAATTCTAATTTGATTCAAAGAGGGAAAACATTTAAAGTTATAATGTGATAAAAAATGGCATACTGTTTAGAGTGTGTTCGGCTTAAATAAACCTTAATATTTTTTAAATGTGATGTTCTAATATCTGTTGTGATCATCACATCTTCGGCTTATCACTTACATGACTGGGTCTGTGGGTGTGATGGGTGGTGTCATGTGAGTCAACAACACATCATTATTTCCACATTCTCCACTGTGATTGGACAGCCCACAGGGAACATCATGTCCATTGCAAAACTTTTATACCTTTAGAATTTACTGCTATTTCTAAGCAGTCCTTATATTTAAAATATAACACACCTTAATGCTTCATTATTAATGCTAACACTGTTTTCTCTCTGTCTGGTTTGCAGATATCATGGATGTAAGTAGTTCTCCATAATTCTATTTGTTGTGTTTAATACAGTAAAAACATGTTTTGATCTATTTTACATTCCATTGAAGCTTTCAGATGCTCTTAGTGATTTTCCAAACCCAAACAACCAACAAGCCGGAGGTCCTGTATGGCCTGGACAACCAGCCAATCCCACCTGGCCTGGGCAACCGGCCAATCCAGTGTGGCCTGGGCAGCCCACTAATCCCACCTGGCCTGGTCAGCCAAACCAGCCAGCTCAGCCAACATGGCCGGGTCAGCCCGGACAGCCTGGAGCTCCAGGGTGGCCTGGACCTGCCCCACAATCTGGTCCTTACAGCGTTCCTGAGCAGCCTTCAAAACCACTAGTGAGATGTTTTTACTGTCTTTGGAACAGCCAGAGTGTTTAATCTTACATTTTAATTTATCTTACAATATGGTTAAGATACAGAGGGTCAGTTTCACTTGATACAGTGTGTGATATGCCATTGATAACAACATGAAATAATTGTGATTGTTCTTCCAATGTTGTCCATTGACTTTTCATTTTTTTTCTTTGCCAGACTGTTCCATTTGACATGCCTCTAACCAGTGGAGCATATAACAAAATGCTCATCACCATTAATGGGGAAGTCAAGCCCAATGCTAAACAGTAAGCACAAAGACACACTACAGAATAAGAGTCAACAATAATATATAATAAAAGACATAATAAATAGTGTTTTATAAATAGTGATAATTCAGATAGTTTATTCGAGTAGTTTAAAAGCAGTCATCAAGCAGTTGTATTATCCATACAATATGGATAGGTTCATAAATGTCTCTTTTATGCCTTTACACTCAGTCTGAAAATTAAATAGATCAGGGAAGTTTTCAGCGGTGCAGCAATTTATTACATTTAGTTAAAAGATTACAAAGACAAATGTTTTTTCTTTCTTTAAAAAAAACAGTGCACTGATGAATGGGTCACAGTAAGATAAAGAATGTGTATTCAAAAGTTAATGGGGCAGTTTTGTGTCAATTTCATGTTGATCTACTGCAGATTATCATCTCATGGCTCATGTCTCTTTTCTTTTGTGAGTGATTTGTGATGTCCTTCTGTATTAATCCATATGTGTCATGTTTTCCTCTGTTTAGTTTCACTGTTGATCTTAGTAAAGGCAAAGACATTGCCCTGCATTTAAATCCTCGCTTCAATGAAGGTGGAAAGCAAGTGATTGTGAGAAACAGTATGATTGGAAACAGTTGGGGACAAGAAGAGAGAGGAAGCCCCTCCTTTCCATTTGCTCCAGGAAAGCCCTTTGAGGTGAGGCTTTAAACTCTATTGTTTCTCTTTTCATCTCAATAGTTCTGATCAAACAGAAGAGAAAGGTTTGCCGTTTGTGTTAAGACAGAATTCGTTAAAACGAGTTGGTAGAATGACCATCACTAAAACCCAACCCCTTTTTTTTTAAGTTTTTTTTTTTTTTTTCCTGTGTTGTTTCGGGTTTTAGAGGAACTGATTACGTTTTTGTTTTTAATTTCAGCTGAAAATTTTATGCACTGACACTGAGTTCAAGGTGGCCGTGAACAAATCTCATCTTCTGGAATATAAACACCGCATTCGTGAGCTGAACCAGATCAAGGGTCTTGGAATTTACAATGACGTCACCCTGAGATCTGTTAACGTGGAGACGCTGCAATGAGATCTGTCAATTATGTCAAAGTTTTACATGTATTAAACCCTATGTACCAGTTTCTTTATCTCAAATTCTCTTTATCTTTAGTACTTTTGGTACTTAATAAAAGCAATGACAGGAATTAAGGTCAATTGTATTATAGGAACAAGATATTTTCAGAATATGAGCATGTTGTCATTGTGGTGTCCATTATATTAATCGTAAACGTGTAGTTGTTTCTAACACAGTGTATTGGTGTATTGTTTTAATGACCTATAAAGTATCTGGTGATGTTGCTAATATTGGAGATAAGATGCTGATGACAGGAGGAAGGTGCAGGTGACCAATCAAAACACTGTATAATGAATGAGGAGATAGGACTAAAATAAAGGAAGGTTTATAAATGTAGGGCATTGTTCATGCACTGTAATTACAGTCCTTCATAAGATGCATTACTGCCAGCTCCTGATACAAATAAAAGACGTGTATAAACTGTTTCAGAGTCAGTCTGACAGATGTGTGTGTGTGAAGAGAGCTGCTATACATTATGAACACTTGACAACACTATTACGCACATATGCTTGTCTATTATAATTATGTGAGTGGTTCTCTGTGACTGATCTGGGTACAGCAGCTCGTCGGTTCTCGGGTGCGCGCTCTCGCGTGTCTGTGCGCGCGCACTCGTGATATGAAGCGAGGCGTGCCGCGCGCTGATCAGATCCGATCAGATCCGGTCCGGTCCGAGTCCTGAAGGTCGCGGGACTTCAGCATGACGTCACGATGAGATGAATTCAGCCGAACAGAGACGGAGAAATCAGGTGACGAGTTTCCCTCAGCGAGTCCCGTCAGCTGCTCTCGGTTCTGCTCAGGTCCGTCTTAAGTCCTGATGTGTGTGTGTGTGTGTGTGTGTGTGTGTGTGTGTGTGTGTGTGTGTGTGTGTGTGTGTGTGTGTGTGTGTGTGAGTGTGATGTTTTGTGTGATTGATTTTTGTGTGTGATTTTGGAGTGTTGAGTGTGTGTGGTGTGTGTGTGTGAGTGAGAAGTGGTGAGTGTGTGATGTGTGTGTGTGTGTGTGTGTGTGTGTGTGTGTGTGTGTGTGTGTGTGTGTGTGTGTGTGTGTGTGTGTGTGTGTGTGTGTGTGTGTGTGTGTGTGTGTGTGTTTTAAAGGTTTCTTCATGTCGGTGTATTAACATGCGACATCATGTTGTTTCTTCATGTTGGCATCGTTGAGCGGAAGTAGCGTTGAAACAGCCCGATTAACGGGACGTACAGTCTGTGTGTGGCTTTAATCGCACGGTGTGTTTATATCGTACTTATCTTACTTTATGGACGTGTATGTTTCTCGTTTGGTCGTTTAAACTTTATTTTGCTCTTTCGTGTGTTTCTGTGTGCGTGTGATGGCCTTTACGTCAGTTAGCTTCAGTGCTAACAGACGCAGCGCGTCACGTCTGTTACTGCAGGGTTTATTATTATACTTTATTACTGCTTCACTGTGTGAATGCTTATAATATGATCGTATGATTTGTGTTGTGCTTCTGGTCACTGCAAACAACTTCAACTTATTTTTATTTTATCTTTTATTTGTCTTGATTTAATGAAGCGCACGGGTTGTGTTGTTATAACGTGTCACATTTTGAGCAGATGTAGATGCAGAGGTCTCATGGCTTGACCTGCAGAACCATGTCTTTAAATGTTGTATTTCTGTCATGTTTACATCAGCTGACCTGTGAAACATGGGAAGTGTCTGAAGGACTGTAGAGGTGATGCAAAGAGTGCAACTATTTAACCATGTATTTAACCATGTATTTAACCATGTATTTAACCATGTATTTAACCATGTATTTAACCATGTATTTAACCATGTATTTAACCATTTATTTAACCATTTATTTAACCAGGCTTCTGGACTTTTCCTTACTGCCCCGCATTGATCCAAACACCTCAGTCCTGGAAACAGACATGCTTTAATAGTGAAGTCTAATATGCTTTAAACTGTAACGAGGAAAAAGTCATTTGGTCTTTGTGTAGATGGATATGCAGCAGGTTTTTTACAGTTTTACTTCTTTTACAGTTGTATTTAACAGGCCAGTTGTTTCCAGGAGTGGGCTGATCCACAAACTTTCTGTACATTCATCTTTTTCTGTATCTGGGATTCAAACTGGACGTTTTGAAGCTCTGAAGTTTATTTTTCCACTGATCTGCTGTCTTGTGTCATGTAGCATATCTGTATGAATCAGGCCCTACATCTCATTACAGGGTGATAGACCTTTGTGTAGGTTGTGTAATGATGTGGTGCTAGGGTGGGTAGTTTATTTTGTCTAATTAATTAGAGTCTATTGACTCTGTTCAGTTTCAGGTTTTTATCACCTGATTCATTGTGTTTGTGTGCTCTCTTTCTCAGGACCTTTTTAGGTTGGTCAGTGTAGAGTCAGTTCTCTGATGTTTTGCTTTTTGAAGCGTTTCTTTATCTAGATTGTTATCTTATCTTAGTGAAAGAGTTTCAGAAAAGCATCTGAAAAACAAACAGGCTACAATTTGCCATACAAGACCCGGAAAGTCCAACACAGCTTAATGGACTTTTTGGCTGTCACTGGTTTAGAGGCATAACTATAATTGTCTAGAGATTACATGCAAATATATAAAGGTTTTGACACATTGCTTTTTAGTTATGGCACAGAAATATAAACACATACTCTCAGACCAAGTATAAGAACTAGTTTAAATGATTCTCACTATCAGATCAATCAAAAAGTCGGGTTATTTGACAGGTTGAAAAAGTTTGTATTTATATAAATCCAAATGTAGTCTTAATTGTTTTTTTAGAAAAAAAATGGACTATAAGCATCTTTAGGTTAATTTATAAATAAATAAACCTGACTCTTGCCATGAATGTAGAAGCTGGCTTGATGATTGGAAAAAAAGGAAAATTGACAAAAGTCAATCATTTCAAAGCTGCAATCTGTGACTTTTGACTCTCTACTGCCATCTCTGTTTGAAACACAAAATTGCAGGTTACTTAATGTCCTTTTCATTACATATGTTGAAGTCTAATGAAGCCAAACTAACATTTTCTGGGACGTTGGATCTGACAGCTTAAATTCTAAATCATTATTATGAACTTACTGTTGTGACTTGGGGTAAGATGAGGAGATTGCTGAACACTGATCTGTTATGTAATTGCTCACTAACTGATGTTTGTGTATTTGTAAACCAAAAAAGTTACGGGTTGCAGCTTTTAGAGATGGGTGTTATGAAATTTTGAGAAGTTACGTGAACGTTCCTTAAACTTAGCCAGCACAGTTCAGCCCAAACACCTGTTTGAAGTCAAGCCCTCCAGGTTCTGCAGGGCGAGCCTGACAACAGCACTGCTCACCCGGCTTATGAGAACCCGTTTGGTTACTTGGTCTGGAGTCATGTGGGGGGTCTAAAGGGAAGAAATGTGCACCGTACTTCTCCATGAACCACTGTGAACTCCCAAACGAATGTTTGCAGAAAAGAATGATCCAGCAGGTTGGGGCAAGCTTTTGTCTCGTTCACAGGCAGGTCTGTGTATATGGTTCCAGTTATTGTCAGCTAAAGTGCATTCAGAATGTTTCTCCTCTAGCTGAAATGCTGTGTAGTATTTGTGTAGCAGAATGTTTGTGGCATGTTTGACATTATTCAGGGAGCATGTGAAATGCAAAGCTGTTGTTTTCTCCAATTTACAATGCAGACTTAATCACACAATTTTCCTGTCCGCCTCTTTCCCGCCAAGTTCTTTGGTTCTAGCTTGACGTAGCGTATTTGGCGTAGCATTTGCTAGCAAAAAACACAACGTTTATTTCGGTGTGCCATGTTCAGATGCATTTTCCAGCAAAACACTTTGAAGACGGTCTGTCGTACTGAGAACATGTAGTTGGCACACCCTCTTTTAATGATGTCACATGAATGAGTTCATACGTTACAGACGTTTATGACACTGGACAGTTTATTTGGCAAGAGAATGAAGGTCGATGTAATGGCAGAGAATTTGTCCTGGAAAGCAAATTACACAAGGTGTGTTCAGAGTATCCAGTTTCAAAAGGTTTTGTCTGAGGTCATGTATATTGGGACAGTCTGTTTATGCTGCTTGTCTTGGGCGGTTGGGTTGAGTTGGTGTGGGTTGTTGATATGCTTGTTGACCTGACCTAACTTTTCCTAGTATGGTGTCAAAGTTACAGCATAGCATTTGGTGCCTGCAGATTCACACAAACACACCCCTCATGCAACAAGCTAAGTGAGCAGTTACAGAGCAAGTGTGAACTTTGAGACATTGATTTGGCCATGTTGTTAGCTTATTGAACGGCTGTAAACAGCATTTCAACCTGCTGAGTGCATGTTATTGTTCTAGTGTTGCGACATGAAATCAAGTTTAATATAAGTTGTAAACATTTAATAGGTGCATAGCTTTGTATTGGACAGCAGAAAGTAGCCACCCATAAACAACTCTCCTAAATTACTTAATGAGTTCACTGTGTAAACACACTGAAGGGTTTCTAACCTAACCTATTTAAAATGCTAAACAATTAGAACTTCAGTCTGCTCTGGACAAACAGAGCAGTGGATAGAGAAGCAGAGATAATCAGAAGCATGTTTGTGACTCAGGAACATGCAGGAAGGCAACATGAGAAGACGTTGCACAATGACTCCATAACCAAACTATAGTTCTCTTACAAGAAAGAAAACTCCCAAATGCTTTGAGCTGAAAGACGACCAAATAAAATATAAAACCATATTCTCTCCTTATGCTAAGTGCATTGAAAAATGCACGGACTCCTTGTGCTTGGATTGAAATAGAAAAACCACACAGTTACTTCATGTTCCTGAGGAAGGAAAGTTCTTCTGAAGAATCTGGGTGTGTGAACGTTTGACTTCTTTTGTGTTTGTGAAATATCGAACAACATCACTCTAGCTCATTCACTTGGACCTGCTTGTTATGTTTCCATCCAGTGGACTCCAAAAGTCTTGTGAGAAGTCTTGTGTTTTTCTAATTTAATTTAATATAATTTGTACCGGAAAGTAAATTTGTAAGCATAACAATTTGAGTAGCAAGATTTTGTTGTGTGTTGGTCAGTGTCACATTTACTTAAATTTGTTAGTAATCTAGAGATCTAGTGTGCAGAGTCTTAAATGATTCTTATTTATTGTACAGGAGTGTTTTTAAGTTCAGCAAAACCCAAACAGTTTATTCTGTATTAAAAAGACAAAATAACATGCGTTAATGTAATGAGGTCATGTGAAAGTGTAGCATACTACTGTTTAGAGTATGTTGTTGTATACTGCATGCTCTGTCATGTTTAAACAGCTGGCAATATACTGTGCAGTGAGCAGTACACTAGTGATCCAGATCTGGATCTAGATCTAGATCCCTCCAGCCCCTGAAACAAGAAAACATACCTTTCATCTGTTTTCTCTAACACACTTTTAGCAAACTCAAAAGCTTCTCTGTCTGAGAGAGTGCAGAGGTGTGTGATTGTTTAATTTATGATCTTTTTTTTACTGGTTCAGCTATGTGGAAAGATCTATAACGCTGTGGTAGCAGCTGGTGTGTTTTAGATGGTCTGGAAAGGACATTGTGTGAACTTAGCAGCTACCCCACCCTGATTTCTGAGCAAGAGCTATTGTTTTAGAAAAGCTGGAGCAACTTCAGGTATACTGCAGGAAGTGAGAAGAAAGGCCCTTCAGCCTTTAAAAAACGATGTGTGTACTGCGCAGTTATGCGTAGACGTATTGTGTGACTTCATATGTCTTACATACATGTTTTCCCTCCGTCATGTGACGTGAGGAGCGTGTGATGCGTGTACACAAGAACGTGCCACACTCACCTCCTGTTCAATTTCTGGGCTTCGTTTCTTGTCTCCCCCAAAGGTTCAAAAGTATTGATTATTTGCCATTTTTAGGCAGGCAGGGATCTTGAAAAGCTCATTGGCTGCTCATCAGACCTGCATTTATTTCCTCCAACAGATGCACACGTGCTTGTAAGCAGAGCCCATCTGTCCCGGCCAATTACAGCTGCTTAAATTCAATTCTGGAGGGTGTCAGTCAGAGAAATAAGACCACGTGCTGTATTAGGACCAGCACTGTTTACATACTACTGTCTGTAATGCAAGCTTTAAATTAAAGATTTAAAGCTTAGAATAGTTGGATGTATGTGAGTAAATCTAAAACATACATGTGTGTAGGAATTGCTCTAGTCTTGGTCTTGAACTGAAGGATGTTGTCCAATGAAATCAAAATGTAAAATTCTTGGATCATGTGCAATTCTCTTTTGCTGGGCAGGTTTTTAGCTGTTTCAGGCAGCTGGTTGTTTGTGGGTTCATCTCAGGATCTGCATGAACATGACAGAACTTGGAGTGCATGGAGAATGAAGTTGGATGGCAGAGCAAAAAGGAAGTGAAGTTTATCTCTCTGTTGGGACCATGTCATCTTTTTCTTACCAGTGAGCTCAGCCGGTGTGTTTTATTAGCCAGTATTTTGATAAGGGCTTGGGATGGGACACTAGAAACTGTTCCAAAACCATTTTTAATCTGGTCTTTGTGGGTGATGCACTCTTTTGAAAACAAACTGCTTGGCTGCTTTTCCAGCCACTGGAGAGACAATGTTCATACGAGATTCAGAGCTGTGTGTTTGTTTAGCTTTTGTCCATGTGTATTTATCTGTGCTGTTTTGTTTCTGTTGTATCCACTGTAATCATTGGAGCTGTAGTTACATTTCACTATCTTATGTTTCCTGACCAACCGTTGCAGATTTATTGTGACATTATAATGTCATTTTAAATCAGTAAACTACAGGTTGCAAGTTACTTTACTTATGTTGAAGTCACACTTACAGTTGTGAATCGGGTTGAGGTGTTGAACACTGGTCTGTCATGTAGTTTGCAGTTTTAACCAGGTGGTGCTGTGACCCAGTTTGTTTGAGATTCATCTTTATAAGCTCTGTTCTCATCAGTGTCTCTTATGTGGGTTTCTGGGTCTCGTTTAAGTCTAGCTATTTTTAAATTACACCCTCACAATTGCTGTTGCGATTGCTGCTGCACTGACCATTTCAGTTGTACCTTTTACATAAGACTTATATAATACAACCCATTATTCATCTTATGAAAATCATCTGTAACCATTGCAGTGCAGTTTAAAGCATTCATTTACATTTTACATGTATTCATTTAGCAGAATCTTTTCCCGATTCGACTCATAAAACTACAGCAAAACGTTTCTTATTGATCTTATGTTGTCCATCCATGTTGTTTTGCAGAGTGGCTGAAGTCCTGATCTCTTCTGCTGGGTTCCTCACTCACGCTGGAGGAAGGACCCTCATGCCTCAGAAATGTGAAGCTATCAGTTACTGCAGCCCCACCCCGTACCGGGAACCACAGTTACAAACCTCCAATCCACCATCAGTCTGGAGGTAATTACTGCTGTCTGCTCTCAAGTCCATACCTGCATCTGTCACTCAGTTTGAGGGTTTTTCATGGTAGTTTACATTTACGACTAAATTGTAGTTTAAATTCACATTGGATTCTTGTGTTAAAGTTCTGCATGTACTATAGATTCATTTTTTTGTAGGTTCTGTTCTTATCTCGTTTATAATTACTCCTCTGTCTGGAAGCCGTGGCTACATGAGCTATAGGCTGCAGGAGCACGTGGAGACGTGTGCAGAACCAGATGCTCCACCACAGCCTCAGAAAGAACACAGTGTTACAACATAATTGGAGCAAAGCACACTTCATAATCGTGACCTCATCTTTGTACAGTTTTTGGCAAAAAGCGTTTACAAGAATGGGGAGCAAACAAATCTCCTGTAACGGAGGCGCTGTGCTGGTGTGGTATGAGCTCACCTCGTGTTTTGCCATTACTCCTCTCCTTTTCCTTTGCATGGTGTTTGTTTTCTTTTGACGGTGCTTTTGTTTTTTGTCGTTAAATCATCATTCACTCACATGCGCTTTGGCACATGTTCTTAAGGAAACTCTGAGTTGTGGGTGCGATGAGGGCAAAGGCTGGGAGGGGCTGCATGTTTTTGCCAGGTTGTGTAATGGGTAAAAATCAGTAATAGAGTGTAAGATGTGAGCTGGCACATCTCCAGAGTAATCAAACTTATATCCAGCAGTGGACCTGCAGTGTGTTCATCTGCAAACATTGTGTATTATCAGTAAAGTTGTGTGGTTTTCTTCATATTGTATTTTCCATCTTTTGTTGAATTGGATGTAACATGCTGTTTATCATTTTGTGAATAAAAGGGAAGAGAAAAACATCTCCATTAACTCAAGGCCGTTGGCTTCTGATGTTCATGCTGACATGTTTAAACGGATAGAAAAGAATAGAAAAGAAGAATCTGTAAAAAAAGAACCTGTCATGTTTAAGATCTGCTGACACAGAACATTGGCAGAACAGGAAGTTCAGGCAAAGGTTGTGTCAGGAATTGTGGGTGTGCCCTGTATTCATGGGCAATTAAAGCCACAGTTGACTTTTTGATCAAGACACTATCTCTCACTAACTAAACAATAAAATCTTACAGGCCTCTCCCACTGTTTGACACTAAAGACTGTTGCCACTCATAGAGAGATGCTGGGCAATGCCAGCTTTCCAAAGACGTTATTCATATTAATTCGCTATTCTTTTTAGTGGGCATGCCGCTTTCCATGTTTGTTGTCCGATGAATGGCTGCAGTCTGCATCCTGACCCCTTGCAGCCAGGTCACTTCCCACTCACAGCTCAGCTCCAAAATAACTGTCCGAGCTCTCTGAATGCCATCCCAAGTTGTCACGTGAGAATCCCCTTCTTCAGGTCTGAATGTGCTGTTCAGGAATGCCTTATATGCATGTGTCTGTGAGGGTTTAGGCCTCACACACCTACAACTTGTAGTGCAGCTGGGTTCATGACAGCTGAGTGCTTGTGTAAGAGCCCAGCTGTGTCTGGTTCTGGGTGGCTCTGCTGTCTTTATGTCAGCCTAAGGGCCAGAGAGAACAACTATCCCCTGTGTAAACAGTGGAACATTTTCTCCCCAGTGAGTTTTTTGCCAGTCTATGTAGCAAACTAGGTCACCTAACCCATATGAGTTCTGAAGAATCTGCTTCACTGGAAGACTTTTGCACCATTTTGATCTTTGTATTTTTTTGTAGGTTTTGTCATTTTGGTAATGTGTTGAAACTAATATGCAAAATGTTTTTTTTAAATGGTGTTTTCAACTTGAACACCAAGTTTCTGACAATTGAGCTTTACTGACTTCATCTTAAAGGTTTGATTCACCAAAAGTTAAAAATGTACTCGCCCTATTTGAAGGTTTTATCTTTGCAACTGTCATTTAGTTCCTAGTCACACACCTTGGACTTCTAAAAAAAAAAATGTCCTTTTTGTTCTCTTTGCTCAGGTTGGGCACCATGCACCTTAAGCCGTACCCCAAGCCACAAGATAAAGAGATACATCGGGAATCTATGCACGATGAAACACGAGGCCTCCATGCCGACCAGCAGGGAGTGCTCAGGAAAGAGTGGGGCGTTCGCCAAGCCTGTGGCCTCACAGGCTCTTCTGGCAACGGCACAGCCAACCGGTGCCCCCTCAGCATCATCTCCACCAATACCCTCCGATGTGGCACCAACAGCGAGAGCTATGCACCAACTAGAGTAACTGGGGCCCGTAAGAGTAAAGCACCTTCTTTCACAACATGTAGTAGTTCTTTAGTTCTGCTCTCATCTTCCAATGCCTTGGAGAAGGAAGGCTCAGTTAGGATCTACCAAGAAGAGGATTCAGAGGGATCTTTGGACATATGGGCTGTCATTAAACCTGGAAACACAAAAGAGAAAATTGCCATATTTGCTGCACAGAAATGTGGCAGTTCTTGCAGCAGTGATATGGATAACATCACTGAAAAAGAAGCTGTTGGCCCAGAGCTGCGGACTGTTTCTGTGAAGAACAAAGGTTGCTGGGATGCTGACAGGTCTGGGGCTAAGCGTAGGAGAAGGTCTGAAAACCCAGACAACAAGCAGAAAAGCGTTCAATCTCCAGCCCTAAAACCTGATACATACAGAATATCTCAATGTGAGGTCCCCAACGAGAACACCGGTCCTTGCCCAAGAATGACAGAGAATGCAGTCAGGACTGAGGGACAGGAGACTGAAAAGACAATCTCTGTGGTGGAAATGGTGGCATACTTGGAACAAAGAGCTAACAGCAAGCTTGTAAACTCCAAGCCTCTATCCTTACGCAGCACCAGCACCATTACTCTGTCAAAAGTCGGATCTGTCCCTCAGTCTGCAGAGCAGCAGTCCAAGAGATCAGAACAACTGGAAGTCCAAGAGGAGGAAGGTGAATCTGTCCGGGTTCAGGATATGGTAGCCAAGTTGGAGTCACAGTGCCTGAGCAGACAGGTCCTTCAGGAAAGTGGACATCTCTCTCGAAACAACAGCTTGAAGAGGAAGGTGGGGCGTGTGCTTCTGGCAGGATCCAAACTTTATTCGCTACCTTCTCTTCCAGTATCACCTTCTGTTCCTCAGAGAGTTCCACAGGAACTGAGTAGTAATTTGGACAGACTGAGTTCCCCATCCAAAGCCCTTGAGTTTCCAAAGACAGAGGTTTCTGTCACCACCACCAACCTCAAGCAAGAGGAAGGTTCTTTGACTCCTCCAGCTATTGACATCGTAAACAACCTGCAGTCCTCACCAAGCTTTTGCCACAGTGAAGAACCACCACCAGGAATGTTGTTCTTTGTCCAGCCTCTGGAGGATCAGCTTAAGCCCTCGTCACCAGAGAGTACACCTCAAAACAAAGAACTTTCTCCTTGTGTATTTGACAGTGATCCTTCTGTGGAGACTTCATTGTCATTCGGAGAGCACAGCAAGGATGTACTTGTGGTCAAACAAAATCGTCAAAATGTTGAGGAGACAGCGAGCGAAGCGACTAGGATAGTCGGTCGCCGGTCTGTGCCTTTTCCTTTCCGACGCCTGGTGTCTCACGAATTCCTTGAAACCCGCTTTAAGATCCAGCTGCTTTTGGAACCTCAGCAGTACATGGCGTTCCTGCCCCACCACATCATCATTAAGATCTTCTCCTTGCTGCCTACTGAAAGCCTTGCTGCCCTTAAGTGCACATGCCATTTCTTCAAATACATCCTTGAGAGTTATGATGTACGGCCTGCGGACTCTCGTTGGGTTAGTGATCCACGGTACAAAGATGATCCCTGCAAGCAGTGCAAGAAGCATTACAAACGTGGCGATGTTTCTCTTTGTCGCTGGCATCATAAACCCTACTGCCAGGCCCTTCCCTACGGCCCGGGGTACTGGATGTGCTGCCGAGGAGCTCACAAAGACACGCCTGGTTGCAACGTAGGACTTCACGACAACCATTGGGTCCCTGCCTTTCACAGCATCAACATGCCAATTTACAGAAAAAACAGGGACATGGATGAAGACTTGTAGTGTTTCAGGAAGGAAGATGCAGTGTGTGCTTTATTTCTGAGGCTTGTGTATATGTGCAAGTTGCTAGTGTGAATGAACTGTTTCCTGTGCCTGTGTGTTACCAATGAGTGTGCTTTTTTTGATATATTGTGCTAAAACCAGGTTGCTAAAAAGAAATTGCTGGATCTCTGTACTTCTCTGCCAACCAATCACCAACTACTAATGGATGCCTTCCTCAGGTCTCTGTCGTTGGTGTGCACTTTAGCCTTGTTGTATCTGGGTACTGCTTGATGATTTTACTTTAGGCATTAAAATGTTTTTTTTTTTCTCAGAACATTTATTCTAAAAAGTTCTTTGTTTCTTTATTTCACACCTCTGCTTTATTTTCATGCACTCATGTTTACCCAGCCTGCAATAATGAGGGTTACAGTTTTATGTACTTCCCAACATACTTGTAAATGCAACTAATTCACTGACAATGTGGTGAGTTGGAATATTTGTGCATTTACCATCTCCAAAAACTATCTCTTATCGCTAACAAGTTTTGCATATTGAAGAGCATGATGGCTTTATGACTTGGATTTGAAATTGTTCTGAGCCCAGATGTTTACGTTTGTACATAGCACAGAATCCTTTATATCACATAACAGGGTGAATGATGGCGCGAGTGTAAATGCATTTCATCTTAATATGAGGAAAATTACTTGTTCTTTTTATGCTAATGTTTGTATGTATAAATATCTATGTGAAATGGTTGCTCTTGTGTGGGAAACATTGGACTGTGGGAAGAGAATTTCTCCATCTTGACAGTGATAAGCTGAACTCCATCCGAAAAAAGACAAATTTCATTGCAATGTTTCCAAAGCGCGTGTCAGATTTTTATTATTGTTAATGACCTTGCTGTGCTCTGCCTGTTAAGGCATTTTACTTTAATAAAGTATATCTTGGAAGCTTTGTAAGATCATCTTGTGTGCATTTTGTCTGCTTCACTTGTTTGGTAACCTTGTAGGATGTGCTTGTTAAATTTTGAGTGGAGTCACTGTGCGGTTAATTGTAAATTAATTAAAGAATTCTATGTACATTACAAACACTGCATACAATTGACCAATATCAGTTACAACATAAATGGGTTCATTACTGTAAGGTCTACATTTACATTCAGGCATTTAACAGACGCTTTTATCCAAAGTGACTTACAAGGTGAGGAAAACAAAGCGATAAATCACAGAGATTTGTGCGTTTGACATTCATTTCACTATCTGTTTTACGATTATCACTCAAGTTGTGTGTGTCCCATGATTGAACTTTTTCAGTACAGTATTTGTTGTTAGCAATGTGGTAGAAATGGCCTGTTGGCTATTTGTGTCCATCATTTAAGGTGGTAAACTTAGACATGAAATAACTTTTAAATAGTTTAACTAATAGTTTGTTAACTAGCTTAAGCTTCTGAATGCAGGGCCGGTGGGAGGGTCAGTAAAGATTTGGGACTTGACTGGGGTAAGAGGTAATATGCAACACAACTCAGTCTTTTTTAAAGTCTTTTTTAAATGTGTTCGAAAAACCAACAAAAACATTTTTATGCAACTTGACTGCAAATCATTTAAACATCCCCTGTAATTACTGAGAATGACTTTCTGGTGAGTTCCCTCCATCTAAAAGCAGTTCTGAATATTTCAGCACAAGCCAGAAACTCAAGTGGTGTACAGCTATGCAATGAATTTAGGGGACACTTTATAGACTATCCGGGGTTCCTTATCTGAGTGAAACCAAAATCGTACCACGTCATACGGGCACACAAACGTCTGATGCCAAATGGATCCTTTGATTTGATTTTGGAATATAAAAATATTACATCTTCAAGGTGTCATTTTTATGAAAATGACTGGAGATCAAAGTAAAAGCTCTAACCATCTTGTTTCTGTTGCAGTGTCTTCTAAATGCATGTGGCAAATGCACATACAAAATCATTTAGAAGTTGCACTCAGCATACGTGGGTCTAAATAAGAATAATGCTTCATTTCTGTTGTTGATCAGAGAATTCAGTTTAATAACTCGTGGTCTGCTAATACCAATAAAAATAAAACTTAAATATGAGTAAATGTGATTTTCTTTCAACAACGATGAAAAAGGTCTAATTTTGCTTTTAACAACAAAGAGAGCCAATTCCACACATAACAACAGTATGTCTGCCTGATACGCTTGTAATCATGTGAAGTACAAAAAACTACAACACACTCCTGTTGTTTCTTCATAAAATACAATTCCTCTTAAAAATGTCTAATCTAATAAACACAGAGATCCTTTCACTCTCAGTCCAGCAGGATTTCTACAGTAAGGTTGTTTGAGAAGCTGGTGAACAGGTGCAACTTCACTGTTTTGTGAGAACTTGCGATCCATCAAACCATGATGGCACAGATTAAAATCTGTCCAATGACACTCTGCAATATCTGCACCATGAACAAAACAGAAAGAATATTTGGCAATGTACACTGAGTAAAGGTTGTGACGTCTACAGTGTAATGTGAGCTACAGAACACAAATGTGAAGAAAGTAATTCACTACATTCTCATCTCTGCTTTAAACCCACAATCACACAAAAGTTGTTTCTGAAGATCTCATGCACCTCATGCCGGTTTGTACCATACATTTATATACTTCCCTTTGTCCCCATACAAGTTAACCAATCAGAAGGCGACCCTAATGGGTTTGTACCGTTGCATGGGTACAAGCCAGACTAAACCACCCTCACATCCGCCTGATCTTAGCGCTGGCCCGTATAGGCACGGAACCAGGATGTGACGGAAGCGGCTGCAGATGAGATCATGCCCCCAGCGTTGCCCACAGGCTGGGATGCCTGCATGCCACTCTGGGACAGATCCATGGGCTGTGAGGGGATGTCACAGAAGCGGGGGCTTGGAACTGTCTCCCAGTCTGTGCCCAGATCTGTCTCTTCATCAGTCACCGCCTCGTCTCCACTCTCCTCCGTGGGTCCAGCTGCCTCTGGTTCCACAAACTCCATTGAGTCCTCTAGGTCTGCACTCACCTCAAAAGGTCCAGTTCTGTGTGGAGGAAAAAGGTGGAAATAGACTTGAAATTATTTTTGCCCACAGTCACATCAGCAGGAAAGAAAATTTGGAGGTGTAACTCATTACATTCTTTACATTGAAGTCAAATGAAGCCAAACTGAAATTTCCCAAAAGCTCAAATTGTAAATCATTATTATAAACTTACAATTATGAATCAGGGTAAGAAGATCGTTTTGCTCACTGACCTGTTATGAACTTGCTCAGTAACAGAGTTTTTTTTACCAAAACAATTATGAAGTACAGCTTTAACAAAATATTATAAATTCTTTCTTCAGCATATTGTGCACACTTCACTGAAGAATGAGGGTTCTAAAACTCTTACCTGCCAAGGTTCTTGTTTGCTGGTGACACTAAGAACATGATGTTTCTCAAAGTGTGATGAGGATGAAGCAGCTCGCTGTCAACATGCTGAGAGGAGACACACACACACACACAAATGTTAGAACAATCAGAACTGCTGTGGATCAGACTCGGTTCTGAGATGTTTTAATGGATCTGTACCTGTGAGAAGCAGAGGTGCAGGATGTTGGTGTTGATTTTGCTGACAGCGCGGGTGAAGCGATATCGGCTCAGATTATCACCACAGAACTCACTGAAGAGAAGATAAACAGATGTCAGATGTCTACAGGCTTTAACCTTCCTAAAACACCCTGTGCTACATATGCTTATGAAAATTAACCCTGGTTTTATAATAGTATTAAACTGTGGTTAATTTTTGGTAACAGTACTGACGATTACTTCTGTGTCAGCCTGTCACAAACAGAACCACACAGATGCCTTGACATAAGGGAATTTAAAAGTGGTTTAAATGAAGAGCTGAAGGACAGGTCAACATCTGCTGCTCTGACCTGTTGCACAGCTTTTTGGGAAGGTTGACATCCAGAATATGGGACAGGATGTTGATGAGCTGTGTGGCGTAACACAGGGCAGCACTGATGGTGTGAGCTGGGTTCATGTGATCCAGCTCTGCACAAAAATAAAGGTGTGAAAACTGCAGGAAAACTGTACAACACAATATTACCTGCAGAAGCCTACACAAGCATATTTCTGGTTCATAATGACTTCTGATAATGTTATTATTTAAGTTACCATGGCTGCCAAGGTTAATGAGTTAAGATTTACTTATCACTGAAGTATCACTGAAGTTCAAACCAGTCTGAAAATATCATCTATAAGCGGAAGACCAGTGATGGTGCTGTTAAAAAGACCACCATCAGGGGACTGTCATCATATTTAATACACCTTTTTTTAATGAGGAACAGAATTTGTAACATATACAAAAATATATTTTTAGAACAAATCAAATAAGCAAAACAGAATATTCAACATTTTAAATGAACTGCATTAACATTAAAATCATAAGACTGATTATTAATCTGATTACTGATTAATCTACTGACAGCTGCAGGCAACAGAGGACAGATATGCAAGACATGTAAATGGTGCGGCAGATTTCAGTTTTTGTGATGTGTATACTTTTCACTGCATTCTGTGAAAGCAGACATTGTGATCAGTGGTGATCAGGTTGTGTTCTGTACCTGGCCCCTGGTTTCCGCTCTTCTCCTCCACCCAGCTGTAATAAGCTGAACAGTCTCCGTTGCTGGGCAGCGTGACATGTGGTCCTGTGATGCTGATGCTCGTCTCTCCGTTCTGATCGTCCCAAATCCAGCGTCCCGAGTGGTACGTTGTCCGTCTGGCCTCGGCCAGTTCACTAACAGTGCTGGAGGTCAGCGCAAGGTCATACTCAGCCATAACTGGATCAGCCGGGTCCCTGAACAGTACAAACAAAGCATTGTAAAGATGATGAATTCTGCTGTGGGCCATTTACATTATGTGCAAGAACTGTTTTTTCCTGCAGCGAAACAAGTTTAGCTTAACATTATCATTGCCGAGAGGCATTTAATAAAGCACCAAAAATGTACTTGTTTCTACTTAAAGAGCTGATATCTTTGCCTTTAAACATGCACATATATCTTTACTTCATCTAAAAGAGACACATATAAACAATTTCCAGCAACAAATCTCCTGAAAGCTGAAAGATACTGTTCTTCCATTTCCCATAATTCCTAAGACTCGCTCTGATTGGCTCTCACCTGCTGCCCTGCTTTTCCTCCTGTATGTGGAAGATGTGTGTGGTGAGCTCCAGGATGTGTTCTCTCCGTACTTCAGCAAGCGCCTCCAGCCTTCCCTGCAGCTCTTTGGATCTCTTCTCCAGAAGCTCCCCAAGACGCTGATTGTGACGCTTAATTTTGTCCCTCTTTTCCTGGTGCCGACTGGCCCTGCGCTGCAGTCTCTGCACCTCCTCCTGCGACTGCAACAGTAATTCCCTGCCTAAAATGAGATAAACAGAACTTATCTCCTATTTAAGGACCAAGTCAACATAGCATTAACTTCATATTTAAATCTTCATGTCCAAAATATCAACTTTCTTCATGGTATGAACTTTTAGGGCACTCACCACTCTTCACTTCGTCATTGCCAGTGCAGATGGCTTCTCTCAGCTGCTGGATTTTCATCTTGCATGACATAATTTTCCACCTCTACGTTGAACAAAACACACAATCACGAGCGTGAAACATCTTTAAAACAAGCTCATAATTGTTCTGCATTTCAAATCTGGAGCACTTGAAACAAACTTCAACCACAAAATGACTTACAAGCTGATCAGCCTCCACCTTCTTGTCCATGGCTTTGACGACTCTGAGATGAGATAAAGAACATGAGAACTGTACAGAAGATCTACTCTCATCTGTGCACTGCAGGACTCACATGTACCTCTGCTGAAGATTCTCCTTCTCATGGTTCAGCTTCTGAAGTCTTTCAAGTTTCTCTGAGTACCTGTCAGCAGAACATCTTCATTACTTCACGAGTATTCATGTTAATGTTTTACATCAACCAGGATTCATAAAACTGCGTTTCAGGATCAATGACTGTCAGCAATGAGATAGAAATACAGTATGACACAAACAGACTAACAAGTTAACTTCTTAACCTGTTAATAACCGTGTAATAATGACCAGGGCATGTATAACATTAATGTCGTTTAATGTCATTAAACTGTGACTTTACTTTATAAACTCAACATAACACATAACAGTTAAAGTGCAGAAGATGAAACGCATTTGTTAACGACACTCAGCTTAACCAGCTCAACACACAAGCACATATATATTATATATACATGATCAAATATTATTGTAATGTTAATCTGAATAAGGCGTGACAACAGTTAATCATGGGAAACAACTGCTTGAATAAATCAGTGAATAAAACGCGACACAGCTCGACAATACTGAAAACTACTCGCAGTCTGACAGGTTGTTTACAAATTAGCTTTAGCCTGTTAGCATCCTGGAGCCGCTTGTGTCGTGGCGTAAGAAACCTCCGCGCACCTCTCCGGGTCCCTCCCGTCAAAATACACGAAATCGCCGCTGTGGATGCAGCGGGCGCAGGTGAGTCTGCGCCGGGCGGTGCTGCAGAGCGGGCATCTCTCCACGGCCACGAACAGCCCTTCAGCATCATCCAGCGCCTCCACCATCACCGCGGCGGCCGCGCTCACGCACGCCGGCTGAAGGTGAGGCTGAGGCGCCTGCGGTCGGACGGGCGCCCGGGCCTCCGATCCAGACTCTGGATGTTCTTCGCCAGGCCCAGCAGCCTGAGGTTCGGCTTCCGAACTGGCCATGATGAAACTGGCTCAGAAAGACCCAGAAGACGCCGCAGCTGCTAGACCGCCATGATCCGGATCAGCTCTGATCCAGAGCAGCGCCGCGATATAGCAGGACGGCTGTACCACGTGACCTGTTTGTTTATGTGACGTCACGCGAGGTGGAGGTAGCCGCACCAAAATATAATAAATCCAACAACACAGTAAAGCGCAAAATAACAATATTATTGTTTCCTTCAGTCCAAAGCGTCCAAATATCTATGATTTTTATTACCAGTTGACCCATTTTGTTGTAGTAACTGGGATTTGGGTATAAACTGATTACCATGAACAATCTTAAAGATTTAATCTTTTATCTTAAAGATAAAAAAATGTTTTCTTAAAGGAAAAAAAATCCTGTTAGCAGAAGTTTAAAAAAATGAATAGAAATCATATAGCAGACAATGGACATATTTAACCAAAGCAAATCAATACAACTGAACTGTTCATTGTTACTGCCGATTTCTTTGTATGATTTTATTTGTTGTGTGCAAACAGAATTCATGCATCGTCTCTTGTCAATGATACATGATGTATTTCACTGCCTTTGTGTTGATAAATACAACTTGTTTGTCATACTGGTTTTACAAATAAAAAAAAAGATATTTATTTTGCTAAGTAAGTAAATTCCACAATGGCCTCTGGGATGCCAGTATTTAACAACCCTCACCAACATAGACAAAATACACAAAATAATCAGACCAAACCACGTGCAATAACAAAAGATTGATTATTGCATTCAAAGCTTCCAGTGACACAACAGCAGTGACACAAGGCACAATCACATGCAGGCATGTACATGCGTCATGTTTAAGTGCATCATTTCTACTGTTTCCTGAATCCCTTCAGGATAGGGTAGATATTTTCAAAGGCTTCATAGATCTCTGATCTCTCTTTTGCACCTGGAATCAAAACATCAGGAGACAGCAGCTAAACATGGTCATACAAACTAATCACATGACTATTAATGAGATAATAATGAGAAAGATAACAGATTGGGCTAATATATTATATTGATTAATATATTATAGTATTATTATATTATACTGTACCTGTTAGCACAACTTTTCCAGACACAAAAATCAGCAAAACAATGCGCGGCTTCACCATGCGATATATCAAACCAGGAAACAGTTCTGGCTCATAGCTTGAGGGACAGGAGGGTTGACAGTGTTTAGAAAATGGCTGTTATTTCAACCTACATCTAACACTCTTCAACAGGGTGCTTCACCATGCAACAGAAGAATCACTTTTGACTGTATGGTTGCATAAAGAACCTTCAAACTATGTAGAACCTTTCTGTTTCACAAAAGGTTATTTGTAGTGAAAAAGGTTCTTTAGACTATATAAAGGTAGAAAATAAATGTGTCTTTTAGGAACTTGTGACAAAGGTTGTTTGGGAAACAAAAATGGTTCTTTTATGGCATTGATGACCCTGCAGTTCTCTGTGCAGACCTGCTGAACTGCTGGTGAGTGAGGACCAGGCCCTCCAGTCGTATAGGAAAGCAAACGTCACAACTTCCCACCATGTTTTGGATTTTAAAGTCAAGGAATTTGGCAGGGAAGCCCAGCTTCTGTACCACCCGAGCGTATTTCCGTGCAGCGAGGCGAGATTGCTCCTCACTGCTTGGAAAGAAAAACAATTGAAATGAGAAATACAGGGTAACATATCTGTGACTATACTGAGCTGAGGTTATACGATTTACAGCAGTGCATCATACTTAGAATTAAGAATATATATCATGCACCTCTTGGCTCCAGTGCAGACCATTTTTCCAGAGCTGAATATGAGAGCGGTGGTTCTCGGTTCTCTGATTCTCATTATAACTGCAGCGAAACGCTTTTTTAAATGGAAAGTGTGGAGAAAACAGCAGTTACAGTACTGGTTGCAATGATTTATACTGTACATGGTTATTTCAGGCACACATCAAATTCTGTACACTGTCATACATACAAACAAAAGAAGGAAAGTTTACCTTTGGATTGTATTCAGCGTTCCGAGCTTGAAGAGCAATAGATTTCAGGTCCAGAGGACAAGCAAGATTCACTGTTGACACAATATTCCTGTGCATGATTAAAAACAGGTTGGGAATTGTAGAATGACAGTGAATGTGCATTAGTTGTTGAATAATAATAATAATAATAATATGAATCACAGCTTTGTAGCTTCACAGGTGGCTGTAACTAACTAAATTACAGGTATATTTGGTTATATTTGGTAAAAAGTCTTACTGTAATTGAGGGATGATGCCTGAACTTTCCGCCACTGGAGTCATGGGGGTCATAGGAGTCATGGGGGTCATTGGGAGGTTGCAGAACTGAGATGTGTTCTGAACAGCATTACTGGAGTCAGTGTCTGGTGTACAGTAAATGCCACTGTCTTCATTCCTGCTGGGATCTTCATCCAGCGACGGTTCATCTTGAGTGCCCAGTTCATCAGGTAAGAAGCTCAGGTCCAAGTCTTCAGTGAGATCTTTCTCCTGAGAGGTTATAGAGGAGAGGAACGTGGAATCCTGGAGCTGTGGAGCTGGAGCCTGGAGCCCCAGATCGGCCTCAAAGATGTAATCAGATGAACCCTTCACAAGAACAGAGACAGACCGCAACAAGTAAAACCCTTAACCTGGATCATGAACTAGAAATGTCTATGATGCAGTGCACTTACGTTGTACATATCTAAATGGTACATGTCTTTAAATGCATTTCTCTTACAGGTTATTACATTTGTGTATGGCTGAATTTCACACATTCATTTCTGAACTTCTATAGGCGTGAGATTAAAGATTATTTATGGTTCAGATATGAAATTATGAACACGTTGCATGTAGTAAAGGCTCACCAACAGGCTTCTCCTTCAACGTGTAACCTGAACTTTGAGAAAATCAACTTACAATATTCTGGTCAAAGTAATTTTCGAGGGCTGCCTCCTCATCCATGTCCCTTATGGTCCATGAGAAGAGAAATATTTACAGAAAAGACGAATGAAACTTTCCGTCTCAACAACGTTGAGCGTCAGCGAGCATGAAGCTGCTCTCCGTTTACTTATTTGAAGGCGTCAGTCCTCTGCACTGACAAATACATGATTTAAGTAGAAATGTAAACACCGAATATCGCTGTTACTTCGTTAATTGCGTTAACAAACACATTTTAATTAATTAATTGCCGTGGCAGTGTCGCCTCTAGCCAGCAGAGGGAGACAAACAAGCTAGACTAGAGAGTCACTTCTGCGCATGCGCGGAAAGCACGCGTCACAACCCCGGCGACTGCACAACAGCGTGAGTAAATGAGGAGCCGCTTCAACGTTTCAGTTTCTGAGTAAAAAGAGGCCAGAAAGGTTTGAAACATGATAAAGCACTGTGAAAGACGCGGCATGTGAGAATGGAAACAGTGAAGAAGTGCTTGAAACATTTCCCTGCAGAAGCTCGAGGTGGGTTGTTTACGTCACAGCCCGTTCTAATGTTCAGACGTAATGACGTCAGTGTTTCTAATGTTCAGACGTAATGACGTCAGTGTTTCTAATGTTCTGATGTATTGTGTAATGTGAGGACTGTGTGGTCTGGTTTCAGAGCTCTATCTAAATGAAGCGGTCCCTCACCTGGATGGGCCCCTCTCTCCACTTCACTTTTATCGTGACTGGATTGGTCCCAACAAGCCCTGCATCATTCGCAACGCCTTCAGTGATTGGCCAGCTTTGTCTAAATGGACCCCTGCATACCTCAGGTCAGCCAATCAGATGGCAGCATTCAGTATGTCCGGCATTAAATGTTTTGAGAACGTTTTCTTATGTTATTTGCACAGAGAGAAAGTGGGCTCCAAAATAATCAGTGTGGCCGTGACTCCCAATGGATACGCGGATGCTGTCAATGGGAATCGCTTTGTGATGCCTGAGGAGCGTCAGATGAGCTTCTCTTCTCTGCTGGATGTCATAGAAGGAAACGTGAGATGCAGTGGTGTGTTCTATGTTCAGAAGCAGTGCTCCAATCTGACGGAGGAGTTACCAGAGCTGACAGGAGACGTACAGACTCACATTCCCTGGATGAGTGAAGCTCTCGGTGCGATCACACCTCTTCAACACATGGTTTACAAATCGTGAGGTTAATGTGATATTGTAGATTCTGAAATGTTACGTGTCATCTGGATTGCATTTTTGATTGTTTTGTATTCAGGGAAACGGCCTGATGCTGTAAATTTCTGGTTAGGGGAGGACAGCGCGGTCACATCGAGTGAGTTTGTCTTAAATCAAATGTGAGATTATCAACACTAATTTATAAACACAATGTAATAGTAAACATATAATTCTTATGCTGTCCTCTGTAGTGCATAAGGATCACTATGAGAATCTTTACTGTGTGATATCTGGACAAAAAGACTTTATTTTGCTGCCTCCCACTGATCGACCTTTCATACCATACGGTAAGAAGTCATTATTGTGGTTCTAAATCACGAAATAAACGCCTCATGTTGCCTGTTTTGTTTTACAGGCACAATCTGTGTTTACTGGCTCATTGTGCTGTGTTTGTGGATTTATAGAGCTCTACCAGCCTGCAACATACAGACAGAAACAAGATGGAAAATTTGAAATAGTGGATGAGGAAGATTCAACCAAAGTTAGTTAAGAAAAGCATTTTTGTCAATATGTGGCTCTGAAGTCATTAAAGTATTTGCATGTCTGAGCAAACAAAAAACGGCAGGTTAGGACACAGCGTTAAAAGCAGAAAGGCATGACACAGTTAAATTCCTGTTATCTAACTCCTGTGATCTGTTCCCACTGCTCTTCAGGTGCCCTGGATTCCTCTAGACCCGCTGAATCCAGACTATGAGAGATACCCCTCCTACAGGCTGACTAAACCGCTGCACTGCACGGTTAAAGCAGGAGAGATGCTGTATCTGCCCTCTCTGTGGTTCCATCATGTGCGACAGTCTCACGGTTGCATAGCAGGTTGGTGGCGTGTGTTTACTGCCACACGATACAACAGTGATTAATTACTTCAGTGTCAATTAAATATGTTGTCTTATGTTTTTAATGAAAATGATCTTTTTGTCTTTACAGTGAATTTCTGGTATGATATGGATTATGATATTAAGTATAATTACTTCCAGCTGGTGGAGTCCCTGACAAGCGCAGTGGGAACATTATGAGACTGCATCAAATAAACACATCAACCTTCAGATCTGACGGAATAAGAACAGTTTTAAATAGACAGTCAGAAACCTCATGCAACTGTATATGCGAGTGGATTATTTGTATGCAAGAAATGTGCAATACATTCTGCTATTTGCCATGTTTTCATGCAATAAATACAATTTTATTTGGTTGGCTCCAACCAAAATATCTGGTTTTCAACCTCCAAAAATCACATCTATCCATCATTAAATTAATCCATGTAATTCCAGTTTGTTAATGTCTTCCAAAGTGAAACGATACATTTGTGAAAGAAAATGATTAATATTTTATTATAAAATATTTGGCACAATTGGCACAACAACGTTCTCCAGCAGCTTGAACCATGACCAGAGTTTCAAAACGTTTACTGAATTCTTTTTCACATTTTTATTGATTTGAACAGAATTATGTCTTTCACAAACAGAGGCTATGCTAGCATTGATTTATAGCATTTAAAAAAATAAGTATCTTTAACAGACAGTTTGACAGTCTACCAAAAAAGCAGTTTATCTTACATATGTACAATATCTGTGAAATCTGTCATATTGCATCCAGTATACAGAGCAAAAGCTTATTTACAAAACAAACCAGTGCAGCAAAAAATATATTCAATAACACACGTTAGGAACAACGAAACATTGCATCTTACATTAAGCATGTTTTCCTCTGAAGCGTCTGTCTCCCCTCACATTTATTTCTTCTACATCTTAAACAGAGTTGCATAGAGATTCTTGCATTTCTTCAGATTAAACTGGGATGAGCTGCAGTGTCACCACACTGGACACTAGTGTCATTCAATAACATTAATGATGCTGAAGCACACATGGATGTTGAGTAATTCCACAATAAAACATTATATGTTAACTAAACAGAAAATGTACTGAATACTTTGAAAGGAAAAACTGAAGAAACTGTATTATGACAGCAAAACACAGACTGTGAAATAAATACATGATGCACTATTTATCCATTGTTAATACTTTTAACTATTCTCTAATACAGAAATCTTTCTATGTTCCAGTACAGATATAGGAGCTTCTAAAGGCACTCATTGTATTTTTATATGTATATACAGTAGCTTTCTAGTAACAAGAACACACAGAATTTACCATTATTGCTCTAACAGTGTCAGAACATGCATTAACTTAATGAGTGTATTAGATGATGTATTAGATTAGATGCTAGACAATGACATCTGTGTACCTCATTACCAGATGAAATCAAGGATAAAACTGCTCTTATGTTACAAGTCACTGAGCAGAACCTAACAATCCACAAAATGCCCAGCACAATTACAAGCAGTTTCCTTCTGTCACGTGCGACAGGAGAGACATGAATCCTGTTCAAACACCCTGTTTACTTTTATTCTTTGACATGAACTCTGGAAAGAAACAACTCGCTCCAATATGGAGGTTAAAAAGAGTGAACCACGAAGAGTACAAATCTGCAAAAACATCTTTTTTATGTATTCAAAAGCAAGATCAGACATCCTACAGATTGAGTAGAGTTTCAGTCATCAAGTCATTACCAACAAAAACAAAACAAACAAAAAAAGGTCAAATGAAGAAAATTTCTTTGGAAATACCAGAGGCACACCAGGCGCTACCTGCTGCTACAGCAGGACTTTTAATAAATAAATACATAAAATTCTGTTTTTTACACAAACGTTAAATTAAGCAGCAGCTATACCTGACTGATTGACTGGTTGTTCACATGTGAGGTTTAGCAACACCTTCCATATCTGAGTCTGCATTGAGAACCGAAGAACCAACCGTCTTATTCAGAAGAGCATCTTGACCTTTTAACCCTAAAGGAACCAGTTTAGGCATCGGCCTCCAGGTCACATTAGAGCCGTCACAGGTGGACTGAACCGACCCAGTGGTTCCGCACGCAGCTTTCATGTGCAACAGAGGCGGCGGAGAGGGAGCATCACTGGACGCTGGAGCAGGTGGACTCTGAACGTTCGGTGATGCTGCTGTAACTCCAGATTCAGAAGAAACTGAAGGCGATTCAGACCCGAAGATGACTTTAACCAGGTCATCCACTTTGGGTGGGATATCATCGATTTCATCTTTAGAGCCATCTGGAGACATCAGATCTTCATCAAGCGTGAGAAATAATGGACTGAGTGCACGGGCATCGCCGCGTTCTGCATTCATCTGCTTGTCTTCTTCACCTGCCTCCATATCTTGCTGATCTTCATTTGATGGATCAGGAGGGTCGTTACTCAGCTGCTGACTGAGAAGAACAAGTTCATCTAGCAAGGACATCAGATTCTCATCCTCTGGATCACTGCTGTCTTCTTGACTCTTCTTCTCCAGTTGGTCTGGTTTGGATGACGTGATGGATGCACTGACCTCATCTCCTCGTGCAGGCTGCTTGGGTTGATGCTCAGCAGTTTCTCTTTGCTCCAGATGAGGGATTTCAACAACCGATGGGTTCAGCTGAACCTCTTCAGGTGCAGAGATAGAGGTGAGCTGAGTCTGGGCAGCTGCTGTAGCATTTTGTTTTTCAGCTAACTGTGGTCCTACCAGATTCTTCACTGCTGGAACCAGAGAAATGATGTTGGAGATGTTCGGAAGGTTGACAGATTGCACTGCAAATGAGGCATTATAAAATAAACAAATATTGTCCATATTAATATCATAAAAGAAACTGCACAGTTAGTAAAAGAATTTAAAAAAAAACAATCTGCTTTGATCTATAGAAAGACAGCAGAAATATGAACTTACCATTTGTGTTCATTTGAACAGAAGTGTTTGTAATTTTGAAGAACTGTGGCTGTAGCACAGGAAGAGGATTTTCCACTTCAGCTGGGTGAGACATTGAAGGAACTGACATGGACACGGACGCTACGCCTGAGTAAAGAAAAATATACAATAGATGGGAGAATGCCTAAAGCTGCAATCCGTCATTTTCACCTGTCTAGCACCATCTCTGCTTGAAATATAAATTTGCAGGTTACTTTATGTACTTTTCATTACGTATGTTGAAGTCGAATGAAGAATCAGGAAAGGCAAGGAGACCGTGTAGAACACTGATCTGTTATGTACTAGCTCAGTAACTGACTTGTGTAACCACATAAAGTTACATATTGCAGCTTTAACAAATCACGTTATGCGGTTCACAAGCATCACTAATACTAACCCTGTGTACTGGACTGCTGAACCCCCTGTGAGATGATGTTAATGGGCTGAAGAGGGTTGTTAAGGGTTATGACCTGATTGCATGGCACCATTGCGTTCACCAGAGGAATCACCTGAGGAACACACACTGAACAAAACAAACAGCACATTTAACCTTCATGGTTTCAAAACCAAAGATCTTCAACTATTGCAAAAGTCAACTGGAGATTGTATGTACAGAACTAACCATTAGTTAAAAGAGGCTCTTTGACTGGAGACACTGGTACAGTCTGAGATCGGGACAGGATGTTTGGTCGGGTTCTCTCTCGTGGTACTGGAGCAAGTTTTACCGGACTTGATACTGGGACATATGTTTTAAGAGGAGTGGAATTAGCAGCTGCAGGACTGTTTCTGCTAATGTCAACCTCTACAGGTTTTGAGGCTGACAGGGAATCAACATCTATTATACTTTCAGATGTTTCCAGGCTTCTTGGTTTCTTCAGACTTAAGTCTATTGGTTTGTGTGTTGATGTTGTGGGGTTAAGAAGAATATTTACTTTCTTCTGCAATACTGAAGATTTCATTTTACTACTGGCATCAACTGATTTGAATTTCGATTTGGGTTTGGACATCCTCTGCTGGGAATTCATCTCTGTGGCTTTATTTTGGGCCTCCAGAGCTTTTTGTTTCTCTGTGATTTCTTTCAGCTTCTGGCTGATGGACTCCACACTCTTGTCTGTGGAGAACAGCAGACAGAACGTAAAACGAAAGAAGAATATGAAAAAATAACGTTGACACCATTTTTCATAACCATTCACACATTAAATGATATTAAATGGATAGCTCACCCAAAAATGAGAAGTCTTCCATCATTTACTCACCTTCACATCATTCCAAACCTGTTAAACCTTTTTGCTTTAGAGGACCACAAAAGATGATATTTGGGGAAATGTCTGGTTTTGTGTCCATACAATGGAAGTCAATGGGCTCCAAATCAATGCAATAAAGTCATACAGGTTTGGAATGACATGAAGGTGAGTAAATGATGGAAGAATTTTTATGTTTGGTTAAACTATCCTTTAAAATAAGCAACATAGTACAAGATGCTGTGCTATACTGTTATTATACTATGATTATATTAGCTTATAAGATTCCAGGTCAAGCCTGAAAGTCTCTTACCAGACAATATGGAAAGTGTCTGCAGGCTTCGCTCTCTCTGGAGTCTCATCCTCTCTTTTCTTTTCACCAGTTGGCATTCTTGCTGAACCAGAGTCTCGATCTCTTTTCGAGCCTTGAAATATGTGAGAAAATTATTAAAACAGTATCAACAATATTGTCTCTGCCATTATAAACATTAAGAACTATGACCAAACTAACAACAAACCAGCGTGAGGATGCTCATCTTGGAAATCTTAAGAATCTCAGTCTTGTTGAGGGCTGCCTGAAGCTGAATAAAACTCTCTCTCAACGTACTGCGCCTCACCCGTTCCAGCACAACCCTCTGATGAAACACGCAGCGTTTGTACAAGGTACAAAATATAAGACAATGTTTGATATGTGTATATCAGAAAATACAAATAATAGGATCAGTTGTTTTTCAAAGGGTCATAAAACTTACCCTATTTTTCTTAACATCTTCAATGTGCTTCTGCAGGCTGCAAAATGTAATAAACATGTTATGCTGTAGTGTTTTGTGGCCAGAAATAAATTTCAGATTTGTTTTCTTAAGAAAAGTAAGGCAGTTAATAGGGGTCTAAAGTAATGTGTCTATTTCCACAAGATTTCATGTGGTAGGTGTAGATCAAGTCAAAATAACAAAACAATGCTAATTAAACTCTCTAATGCAAACATTAAAGGCAGGGTAAGCAATTTTTTTTCAAGTCATTGCATTCGGTCTAAATGGGATGTCCTACTTGCCTGTCAAGCTAGTATGCTATTGCTAGCCTCTCTGAAACTATCTACCCTACCTTTAATAATATGTGTTACCTCTGATGTCGACGTTCTCTTCTGGCAGATGCCCTAAGTCGTGCAATATTTTGTTTCTCTGCAGACTCTTCAATTGTCTCAATATCAACCACTATCTCTGCGAAGTCCTTCACCTCTGAATTCAAACCATCCTCATCCCCAGTCCGGCTCTCTGTATCAGAATCCTGGAGAACAGCAGAAGCAAAACTCACCTAAACAAACATTAAATATAAAGAGAAATTTTTGAAAAGCCACAGTTATATTTTTATTTAAGCTCTTACGCTATATGTGTCATATTGGTCATCTTCACTGTATAAGTCAGAATCATCAGTTAATTCCGAATCGACCCCTCTGTCTTCCTGATCCATGTCAAACTCTCGTTCGTTCACACTGGAATTAGCAGCTGAACTCAAATTGTCCAGTTCTCCTGGCTCCCTGCATGCTGGGCCTGAAGCATTTCCAGAAAGCTGTGTGGGTTTAGGAGAAGACAGAAGCGGCGATATATTTCCTACCGAGCACTGAGACACGCTGGAATTGTCACAGCTTATCTGTGTAGCAGAAACCATCTGGACCGAACTGGCGGGCTTCTCTGTTGAATCTGAGCTAACAGTAATAGTGGGTTCAGATTTCACAGAGTTTTGGTTCTGCGGTGTTAAACTCGCAGGCTTGGGCAGAGTAAAGCTGTCCTGAGAGAGGCTGGAAGGTGAAGGTGGGGTGGTCACTTCAGGGGCTTTGGCAGCATTTGGAGGGAGAATTCTTAATGTGCAGGTACCAGACTGACCCAGAACATCAGGGGAAACATTAAGGGTGGAGGGAAGGCTGTTGAATGACACTGGTTTGGAGGTGGTGAGAGTGACCGGCTGGCCGCTCACAGATAAAGACGTAGAGATGGGTACATTTTGTTCTGCTGGGCTGGGTGACGTGAATGTGATTGTACTGACACGCTGAGGTTTATTCACAGAAACTGCAGTAGGTGTCGGCAAACGAAACACAGTCGCTGCAGAAGAAAATGAAGCGCAATTAGTACAAACCTGAAGAACACTGCACACGCATATCATACTTACACTTTTCACATTTTTTTCACAGTATTTATTCATTTGTTCCTGAATTGTTTGAGCTGCTGATCTGGAGCTTGAAGTAGCCTCAGTCTAATTACTAACTGTTTTTAAAGTGCAGTATTCTCTATCATTGTTTATGCATTTGTGTTTATATACATTTACATTTAAGCAGTTGTTTACATAATCTTTGATATGTTCATATATTAAATCTGTATTAAAATGTTAATAGCGTGAAGTATTGCTGATATTAACCTTAACATGAGCTTAGGTACCGACATCTGTACAGAAGAACATGAATTTGAGCAGGCCCGTCATTACCGACACTTCACTCACATTGAGTGGGTGCTTGGGCCCTTCATAACTGCATGTTTTCCTGAACCCATTCCTGCAGAACCACTCACCTGGACCTTGAGAAAGGATGTTGGGCTTCAGGGATTTGATCTGACTGAGAGGCACCAGTTGGACGAGCTGACCGCTGGGGTTACGGTACAGCGTGTTCCCGTCGACTGTCTTCACCACCTGCAGCATCATCTTCTGACCTGAGCTCTGTGAAGGACGAATCTGTGTGACAGGCTGAATCTGAGGAGCACTGCTGGTGGACGCTGTGTTACGGGACACAACTGTAATCAAAACCGTCTTCTTCCCAGAGGTGGGAGATCCAGAAGAGACGGGGGCTGGAGTTACCGTAGAGCCACCTGAGAACAGGAAAAGGTTTTGGTCTTGATCATTACAGCAATGTTACAGTACTGAATTCACAGGAATATAGATTATCTTGTCACCACTGTCACACAAGAGTCACACGACCACCAATCAGCATAAAGATGATGTAAGATATGATCAGTGATGTCACAATCAGATGATTTCAGGGAGGATTCTGCATCAAATTAAGCATGTGAAAAAGGGTCCAAAGTTAACACTTTACAACGCATTCACAAAAACCAAAATGCATCCTTACATTTTCAAGACCTACGTGTCACAAATACGGACAGTAAGAGACAAAACCTGTAATTTTATAAAACAAACAACTCAAAATGCAATTTCATGTCCGTTAAGAAATAGTTTTGGCTGAGACATTTGATTAATTCAACTGGCATTTTGGCATGTGCATCAAAACGTGAACTTTGGACCCATTTACAGTAACAGCCACAGCCACAAATGGCAGCGGTAAGAGGTCATGGGACGAAAAATTAAAAGACAGGGAAAAGCCAATCAAACACAGATGTTCTTCAGCATCATCCTGAAACTCTACATCACAAAAACACACACATGAAGACATACTGGCCAACTATGTTAAACTCTCCCAGCAGATGAAGGTTTTTGGATAGGGAAACACAGACACAAAATGGCAAACCAAGGAAGCCAGGCTTACCCAGAGGCGATTTATTGAGGACGGTGATGGCGGAGGGTTGGACTTTAGATACAGTGGGGCAACTGATGCTACCTGTGGAGTTTGAGGGCTCAGACGCCTGGGTAACCAGGCCTGGTTTTACAGGAGAGAGAACCACCCCGGGAGCCCCCGCCTCCCTGCCAGCCATCAACACAGAGGAGGGGATGACAATTTTTGGCGGTGGTAAGTGTGGGGTGCTAGTGCTGGGCAGATTTTGAGTGTTGATGTGTTTGACCACAAACTGGGTGAAGACCTGTCCCACTGGGGGTGTGGTCACTGTGCAGAAACAAATTAGGAGCAGGTTATGTCTGCTGCATAACAAGTCAAGGCTGGATTACGCTATACAAACAGTGGCAGATTTATACAACAAACTACAATGAAAATATGTGCCCCTCCCCCTTGCTAGGCTTGTTTGTGATTTCCATTTCCTCTTGAGTACTGTGACTTGATTTGAATCGGCTGGTCAGCATTTGACTTCACATTTGGTCAGACTGGCTCCAACCAACGACAAACAGGGACCCAAGTAGAGTGGCGTAACCCAGCCATTACACAATTTAAATAAATCTGCAACTCCAACAGTGTTATGCAATCCACAGTAACTGACTCTGAGTAACTAACTAAGATTTTTATTTGCTAAAATCAGTGATCTCCAATGAAGCCCACAGAGCTGCAGAGTTTATCTCCAGTCCTAATGAATCACACCTGAAGCAGCCAATCAAGATCTTTGGGACAGACAGAAACATAACTAAACTCTGCAGCTCTGTGAACCTCCAGGAACATGAATTAGAGACCCCTGATGTAGATGTCTCAAATTCTTTCATTGGATGGTAGAGAAGATACTGTGAACAGCAGAAGCTTTTCACTCCTTGACATACCTGTGGTCTTGATAATCGGGGTGGGTGTAGAAGCAGAGGGGCTGGTAACTGAGGTTACCGTGGTCATGCTAGTGACCGGAACAGTTGTAGAGGCCTTTGGAGTGGTTGCCATGTTAGATCCAGACTGACTAACTGGACATATTCGACCTGTAATGTAAGCTGCCAGTCTATTGGCCGGATGCAAAGCCCCCATCTTCCCCAGTTCTAGCTTGGCTTGTGGGTACGGCTTTCCATTCACCTGCAAAAACAATTATTCAAAAGGTTATGATATCTGAAGTTACTGGTCCAACTAATACAAACCTACATTATCTAAAATAAGAAAATAATACCTAAATATGGTTATTGGGTAATATTATTTTCGCTTCCATCCATTCTAGGTGATTCTAGCTGTATGGTCCTAACCAAAGGTGATGTTTTAGAGGGAAAGCTAACTATGATGAATTAAACTGACAAACATTTTTTCAGATTAATGGTTAGCAACAAGATCAGAATGTGTAGAAAGTTAATACCCTTTTTGTTGAAATGTGTTATTTTAATAATTCTATTCTTAATTCATTCTAAATGGTTTCGCTCACCATTATCTGGCCCGGGGCATCGGGTGCTTTCATCTCGGCCTTCAGCAGGCCTGCTGGAGAACATCTGGAGAGGAAAGGCAGACCTTTCACCTCTATCTTCTCTACAGGAGGTCTGGACTCAGAGTCACTGTTTGTGACCTTCTCATCATCTTTCTTCTCCACAGGCTGAGAGATGTTGACTTTGTAGGTGTGGACAGAACCCTCTTCTGCCTCTTGTAGGGTCTTGGAAACTGGCTGAATGTAATACTTGCCAACCCAGAAAGGATGTTTCAGCCGATCTTGAGCCATGTGCTCACACACTATCCGCATCACCTCATCTCTGCTGGCTGTACTCGACCAACTGCACTCAGACACGATCTCAAGACGTTTGGTAGGACCAGACAAATTAAAGGGTACAAGCTCACCCTCCTCAATATCTGTGAGAAGAAACAAAAATAAGAAGGATCTCAATGTTGGTTAAGGACCAGTGTTTCTGATTCCATTCAAGGTATTTCAAGCCCTCTAATAATAAAAGCTTTTAATGCATAATTAACTGTTACTGCTATAGTTAGTACATGTCTAAAAAGACACTGTAAAATAAAAGCATCACCCAAACCTTTTATAAATCTTGATTTATTTGGAATAAACTACTACCAAACCTGCTATAAACTGATTATCAGAGGGAAAGAAACTCACCTTGCGTGGACACCTGTGAGATGTGATGCTGGTTGACTGGCTTAAAATACAAAGGTTTTGTTAGTACAGTTTTTCACATTTTCATAAGCACATAATACACCAGCCTTCATATCAGTCTTACCATTTTCTGTTTATCATGAGAACTCCCGCCAAATGGTCTCACACGGGCACAAGTCTGGAAGCTCTCCATACTGTCCTTAATCAGATTCAGATTTCTCTCTCCCACCTGAAGAGAATTCAAGCTGTCAAAGTTTGCACTGCAAGGAACTTTTAAACTATGCTAACATAGAACTGGTAATAAAAAGGGGTTTAGGAATATTAATGCATTGCTAACTAATAATGTGTAATAATGATGAACGAATATTGGGAAATCACGAGTCTGGGTGTCTTACTCTTTTCTGTCTGGAGGGACTGAGAAAGTTCTCCAGATCTTGTTGTAGCTCTTGTGACAGCAGTGCTGGGGAGGGAACTCTTGGAGGAGGAGGGGAGAACAGAACTTCTGAATCAGAATCTTCTCTGCTTTGATCCCACAGTGTACTCACACGTTTGGCTGGTTCTGGCGCTGCCTTAGGATCTGTTAGAACTGCAGCAGATGAACACAGAAACTCAATTCAATTAACAGAAGCCTTAAAATCACATTGAAGTGACACTTACTTTACATTACCCACAGCATGATGCAATTTTTCATGAGCCAACAGAAAAATGTTTTGATTTATCAGCAGCAAAAGGGTATTTTCAACAAGAATTTTAGACATTTTAAACAGCAATTTAACAACAGCAAAATAAAATATCAGAAAACCATTATAAAAACTCTTTAAGTTTAATATTTGCAAACAAAAAACAACCGTGTAATAAAATGATAGCATGATCCAGAAAAGTTACAGTATAACTGTGGCAAAAAAAATCAAAAGTATGAACATTAATTAATGTTAAAGATGTTTTGATAAATTAATCTTGCTGTTGTGAAGCACACACTAACCATAAGTTTTTCTCTTTCTGTTTTTCTTCCATTTAACTTTGTTCTCCTCTGACAGATGTTCAGGCTCCTCTGTTGGACTTTCTTCCTCTTTGGCAGTCTTCAGAGCAATAACTTTGCGCCGCAGACAGCTGCAGCCTAACATGCAATCTGGTTTGCCACAGTGATGATGACGTCTCAGGTGCAGCAGACTGGAACACACACAGCCGAGCCTGCAGAAGACGTTCAGACAGGGTGGGGCTCGACGCTTTATAATTCTCAAAGCATCAGGGTTTCCTTTAGATGCACCCTTAAGACAGAAGAAAATGACAGGTCAAACATAGCAGAAGATTTAAAACATGTTAGCATGTTAGGTAGTTAAATGTAGTCTGCATGACATGTAATATGCAATGACTTGCTCAATAATGCGATATACAGTATGTGAGACAATACGATAATGCTTTAAAACTGGAAAATCAATTATATCCAACAGCATCAACCTGAAACTCTATAAACTCTGTAAGTTTGTAAAATATTAAAATCATTCAGTTATTGCAAACCACTGCAATATGCATATTGCAATACGCACATGTAAAATATTTAACATGCAACTGATGTACTGTGTGGCCCTATTAATGAATTACTCTTGCCTTGAGTATAGACAGACTCATATTTGAATTCTGTTGTTGACGGTAATCATTATTTGTCAGTTTGACACTTGCCAGTTCAGACACAAAGTATATTTTGGGTTCTTAGAACCAAACATGCAATATCTGTCCTCATAAACCATGTAAGATGCCCCAGTTTGATTTGTACCTTCAGAGTGATGAGAGCGGCTAAAGCGATGGCGGCTCTTTCTTCTGTGATACAGGTACGAGGTTTGCCTTCCCACACTGCTCCATCTTCTACATCCATCAGCTTCACTAGAGTCTTGGGCAAACCTGGACTGCGTCCACCTGTGGAGCTCACTGCTGTAGATCCAGAGACCTCAATCTTGGGAGTCTTATCAGAAGCTGCCACTGCAGGTGTTTCTACAAAAAGTGTTTCACTTAAACTTTTTGATTCCTTCACAATTGTGGGTCTCTTGCATTGCTGGGTCTTTTTTAAACTCAAAGCCAGTTTGTCCTCACTGTTGGCCGGTTTAGCAGTATTGAGACCTTGCTTTCCTTTACCAGATTTCAAATATTTTTTAGGCTTTCTGCCCACTTTGGACTTGAATGTTGGCTTGACTTTATTGGATGTTGGAGATGGATGTGTGGAGGAAGAGGATATAAAGGGAGGTACTTGTTTCTTAAGCACACTGCCCAGGGTACGAACATAACTAGTGCTCTTAGTGGGTAACTGGTATGCCACAGACGTGGTGTCAGTCTGGGACAAGTTTGCAGCTCGTTCATCAATCAGCTTGCCCTCACTGGCCAGATACTCATCCAACATGTCACTGCAGAATGCAGAGAGGTTATTCTGCCCTGTATCAATGCTTGATAGACCTGCAAAATAAGTATAATGGGTCAAAACAAACAAAAAAATCTTCAGGGCAATCTGCATGCAATGTAATAGAAGGTTTCAGACAGTATCATGTCATGTTGAATATTTAAACAGGTTAGCTATAAATACTAAACTGTAATTAGGAGACAATGTACTGCATTACATACCTTCACTTGTGGACCCTGAACCAGCAAACTTCTCTCTCCAACCTTTAATTTTGGTGATGTCAGTGGTTTTCCCTGTTCTTGAAATGAACTGGACTAGAAGGTCCAAAAAAACAAACTGCATTCAATACAATGAAAACCCAAATCTTTCTTTACCATGACACACAATGCTGATAGTCTGGGAGTTTAGTCAAAGCTGTTACCCTGTAAAGATGCTGAACTTCCTTCATGCATGAGTACAGGTGGGGGTATAGGCAACTGAACACCCAAATACTGCAGGTCAATTGCCAAGGTGAGGTCAAGCAGGTTCAATTTCAACCCCACTATGAAGAGAAAGCAGAAAAGATGGCGACTGTTGTAACGTTAACAAATGATTGTGAGATTCATAGTCTTGAGAAAGTTCTCAAACCTTCTTGCAGCACAGGATGAATGACTTGTCTGTGTTTCATCACTTTCAAATCACGTAAAAGTTCTTTCTCAAGCACCTCAATCTTTTCCTGTACATGTCCACTGCTTTCACCTGTAAAAAAAACAGAATGATCCAGAAGACTGTAGGGGACTGAAGAGGATTTCCTTTACTGTGACCATGTTGGCTTAATTCTTACCATCTGAATTTTGAGTTTGAATCTGAGTTTTCTGTGCCACCTCTATTTTGGCATCGTCTCCAAGGTGAAGCTCAAGAGCTGTCTGTACATATATTAAACATAACATTAAAAATATGTCAAGTATGAAATGTGCTGTTGGGTACACGGCACAATGTTTTTATCATTTTTAGATATTAGAAGCATTATTGGGCCATTTTTTACCTTTGATATGAAGGAAACAAACAGTTGGCCTTCTACGTCCTCCAGACTGGGTTGCATTGGAGCAGGTACAGGTCCTTCCAAAATATCATTCACTTCATTCTGCTTTAACTTTCCTATTCTTTTCTGTCTTTTGTTGGAGTTCTTTAAAGTGCTTCCATGAGAGAACTGGATAGTTGACTCACTGCTCTTATCATTAACAGCTGATTGCATGTCATCAACAGCGCCTGGTCTACCAGAGCATGGAGATTGAGAGAGCAAGTCAACTGATTCTCTTGGAAGTCCTGACTTGTTCTGCAGACTTGGTGACAATGAATCTCCTAAAGCTATTGGTCCATCCAACAGCTGTCCTGGAAATGAATCAAAGGTCTTTCTAGAAGGTTCAGGCCTGTCACAGAACAAACCCAGTGTGAAAAGTTCAGCAGAAGGTATCCCTGTGCAATCCAACAGTCTTTCTGGAAACGAATCAAGGGTCTTTCTGGGAGGTACAGGCCTGTCACAGAACAGATCTGGTGGGAAAGGGTCAGGAGATGAAGGAACTGGGCTGGGTAAGGAGAAAGCTGGGGATGACGGGTCATCCAGTGGCAGAGAAAGGGAATCATCATGTGTGGACAGAGTATGTAGAGGAACATCCTGGGAATAAAGCTCAGAACACAAGCCTTTGGAACGTTCCAAGAGGCTGTCAGTAACAGATTCACTCTCAACATCTGGGCTAAGTTCCTCGTTAGGAATAACCTCACTGTTCCTACCAGACAGAACATCAAAAACAGAGTAAGATGTTGTGAGTGTGGAGGTATCTGAAGTGACAGTAATATCAGTGTTTACTTCAGGTGTAGTGACCAAATGAGTGTCATGCAAAGTGTTACACGTGAAGATAGATGAAACGTCCGACTGATACCTGAGTGTGTTGTCAAGCCCTACCACTGAAACAGCACCAGCATTATTGAAGACATCAGAG
Organism: Chromobotia macracanthus; assembly: GCA_036877525.1. Lineage (NCBI taxonomy): Eukaryota > Metazoa > Chordata > Actinopteri > Cypriniformes > Botiidae > Chromobotia > Chromobotia macracanthus. The sequence continues at coordinate 1,291,914 of JAZGTH010000102.1, forward strand.
ATACTGTCAGTCACTGGGTCATAATTAGGTTTAACAGGAGAGGTAGTATTGGGGATCAAGAACAGATCGCTGGCAGATGGGGACGGTGAAAATCTCAAAGGTTTCTGTGTGTCTTCCAACATGATGGGGGCTACAGTTGATGAGGATGTAGTGGACAGAGATGTCATGTTATTGGCATCTGCTGTTGATGATAATATATCAGTTTGAGGTAAAGAAATAAGTAATGATTGTGCATCTAAATGGGTGGCAGCAGAAGGGGGGGAAGACATCAAGTCAGATGAGCTTTCAGGGGTTAAGACAAATTTAGAGTCCAAGGATGAACTAGGAGCTTCAGTTTTTGTGGTGGTAGGTCTTGTTTTAGACTTTCTCTGTTTAAGAAACTGAGCAAGGAGAGGTAGGGGTACAGGTTCTGGCCGTTTGTGTGGTAAGGTTTTCTTTGTTACTGCTTCAGACTTGGCCTCAGAGTCCAGAGAAGAAAGGGTCTCCTTGCCCTTCTCATTCGAGTTTGGTAGTTTTTGGTCACTGGAGAGCATCGTAGTCTTGTCATCTGTGTGCTCATCTACTGCCATTTTATTTTCATCTGTTTTAAATAAATCTGTTTTTGAGGATGTGTCTGTGTTTTCACATCTGTGAATGTCACCCATCACAGTTTCTGGTAACACGGTTTCTGGTTTGGATGATATTGTCTCCTCCTCCTGTTTTCCACCTGTGAAAGCTGTAGCTGTTTGCAAGACAACACCATTTTTCTGGATATTCTCCAGCGATAATCTTTTGACTTTCACGCGAGCACCTTTGAGGAAGTCTGAAAATGCTCCCGTCAGTGGTCGCTTCTTAGTACTTCATTCAGAGAAAGAGTGAGGAAAACAGAGAAAATAAGTGAAGTTTTGTGAGAAATAGAAAACCTTAAGAAAATGTGCACAAATATTTGACACTGAGAATTAGGCCAAAAAAAACCATACTCTTCACAATTACAAAAAACAAAAGCTATCTAAATGATACTTCCAGTTTAATAACACAGACATATGAAGGCAACTTGTAATTACTGCACTAACACAAAAGACCAAGTTCTACCAAGTATGGACAATGGTACCATGAGTTTACAATTAAGAACTTGATAGTAGAATGTTTCTGGCCTTTTAAAAAGTGTTTAATAATTGTATGTAGGGAGATCTATATATGTTCATAAAACGAGGCTTACCACACACTTGTGACATCTCTGTCTACAATGGGAGCATCACCATTAACAACATTCTTCTCGTTTGTCTGGCTGGGAACATTCTGATCCTTGCTGCCCTTTGCAGCAGCACTTCTCTTCATGAACAAAGTTTTCAAATTATTCAAGGTTTTTGTCTCCCTGCTCAGCTTAATCTCATTCTCTGTCTCTTCAGTGGACATCCCATTCTTGGCTTTCGATGTGCGGGCATTGACTGCATCCTCCCTGAAACCTTTGGCAAAGGGGTTGTAGTCAATTTTGAGCTGGGTGATGCACAGGTTTTGATAAGCTGTGACTGCAAAGAACTCTGTCTGGGAAAAGCTGAGTGATATAACATCAGGCCTGTCTATCTGAATGTCTCCAGTGACTTTATCTGCAGGTATTATATGAAGTCGTGGAAGGTACCGATGCATTGAGTGTAAAACAATATGGCCATCCTGGTCCAAAGTGTTGTTGCAAAGCTTCAGTCTGTAAAATGACACAGGGTACTGCATCCAGTGCAGGCCAGTAGCAGGGGATTCTGGGTGTACGAACAAACGTAAAACATGAGAATCAGCTTTCCCATTTGTTTCCCATCCTTTGCCAGTCCATTTGTATCTGTGGTTATCGACTGGAATGATATCCATTGCCAGCAAGTAACTCTGGAATGGTTCCATACCAGAGAGACGAAAGCGGCAGTAAGGGAACATTCTACGACCCTGCTTGGTCAGAATCATCTCAGTCTGACACCTATAAAATTCATTCCACATGCTGTTGTTGTCCAGCGTTACTGTAATGCTTCTACATCTAGCATCCGCTGGCAAGTTCTCTGGATGTGTGGTGGTGTTGGTGCCTGCAACTGATGTAGATGACGCTGCATGGATTCCTGTTGCAGCTGCACTGATGTCAGATTTCACCATATTATTGGCTTCATTAATAGCCAACAACCTTCCCCTGTCATTCCCAGCTTCTGCAGGATGCACCTGTTTAAAGACAACAAAAAGGGAAGGTGCAGAGGTAGGTGGTGGTGCAAGTGTAGGGGCAGCCATGCCCTCTTCATGAAGCACCATTGTACCCTGCTTCTCTGTATCAGCCATGGGTGTCATCTGGATACCTTCTGACCCTCACACCTCAGGGTATTTCAGGTCTATAGCCTTAAAAACAAAACATACGCCACAATATGATCAAAGCATGTTTAATAACTAGCAAACATAAAACTAAATATTCCAACCCAGTGGAACTAAGAGGTGAGATTCTGCTTGGCCTTATGGACTTTGCGCAACTTTTGAACGTCTGTTTTTGAATGTTGGTTTTCAATTTGTTGTTACCAAGTTTGAGCCTATGAAAACGCTTGTTTGGACTACGTTTTTACTTTAAGTTTATAATAGCACTGCTTTCTATAAAGCTTCTTCTCTGACTCAAGCGAGTAAATGTTTGGTAAACAAGACTTAACTAGTATTTACATTGCTAACTACAGTAAGGGCAAACTTCAAACTCTGCAGAAAGGTGGGTGTCCAGAAGCAGAGTTCATATGTCTTAGATGGTCTCCAACTGTCTGTGGCTTTGTAAAGTGCAAACATCTTTGTGTTTGGTCACTTTTGACTTCAAAAACCCTTAAAGGAACTGATCACGAGTCATTCAAAACTGCTGATGTAAAGGTTCTGATGCACAATAGTTGACACCACACAATTGCAAACACTGTCACGCAAAGAAACGCCAGTCGCAGAATGCAAAACGTCAATGGCGGTATTGAGAGTGGAGTAACAATGACATGATGATCTACAGTTGACATGCATGTACAACAATCATGCTAGGATTAGGTTAAGAACGTCTGGCTAGTTTACAAAATTTAATAACATTAGCTTGAAAGGAAAACTGGTAAACTGCAAAATTAAAAACAGTTAGTGTTTTTATACACAGTCTGAGCTTTACCGGGGAAGTGAGAGAGGGTGGTAGGACTGTGATAAACCAGGAAACCTGTTTAGATACAGTCATTATTTTGAATGCTATAGTGGTTAGCTACATCTTGTGATGTTAACAGTTTCACAAAAAATATCAAGCACATATACTGTCCTTAAAACAATTTTACTGTAAAGGTGTGATCACACTTGGCATGTCTGGTTCCTTTAAAACAAACTCTGATGTGACTGCTCTGTTAGTGCGGTTTATTTGAATAAGTGTGAACACTGCCACCCAAACCTGAGGACCAAGACCCCTGAAAAGGTGGGTCTGCTTTCAAACGAACTCTGGTGCAGTTCAAATGGAATATGAATGCAATACGAACGAAACACAAAGAAAACCCAAAACAGGATGTAATGTCACAAGATGCAACCCTGAAAATCACACATTAAAATACACATTACACACGCTGGAACCACCATCTCCTTGCAGCAGATCTTCATGTTCTTCAGATCTGAGTGTACACTGGAAAAATTCCTGGCACTGTTTTGACTCCATTAAATAGTCATGAGAAGTTGAAAGTTTCCCACTTTAACTCTACCGCCCCATATTAACACACATAATGTTTAGGGAAAATGATCCAGCTACTATATCGCATGTCCGGATACCGTAGTTGACAGTGTTTGTAGCTTGTTCTTACAGTAAGTTGTTCAGGATTTGGCAGCATCAAAAAAATGACACTACAAGTAGCCTGCAATTTTATGTTTCAAACAGAGATGGCGGTAACGAGGCAAATGTTACAAAAGCAGCTTTAATAAAAGTACAATCTCATGACAGTACTCATGTCATAAACCTGTAAATATATCATAACCCTCTTCATTTAATTTACATTTGTAAACCATTATATTATTTTCATGTTGTAAATAATTAAGGTTTGTGCTGTATTTTACTCAAAAATGTGCCATGAGTTTTATTTAGCCACCATTTGCGTAGAGCCCTCATTCAATACTATTTTGTTCTCTCCAACCATTAATGATAAACTGTGATGCAGGCAGCACTACAGTGTTATTAGAGCCGAATGCATTTCAAAACTCCCACGCTGTGTTAATGCTGTCATTACAAATGAAGCTGTCACACACGATGTCCACACACCGTGGACTGCAAAAATGAATGACTATTATACGTTTTATGATTTTTACCAAACAGAAAACATGCACCAGTATTTGCATCTAAATGCACCGATTACAACTATTTGATAAAAATTCAATATCTAAAATGACCTTATGTTGCACCTGTAATGAGATGAGCTAAACTAGCTCAGAAGTTTATTAAAAGTACACTCAGTAATTATTTATGTTGTGCTTGACTTACATGTTAGTCACGCTGGACCTGTAGTAACATGGATTACGCATCACACAAAAGCAAAGGTTATAGCTACCAATGTCATTGCAGAAACAGTTTAATAATGATGCACTAGTCATTATCACTTTATTAATTAGTAACAATGAACTGTATTCAGTTGGTCATGTGATCTCAAAATGTTGGCCCCATGAGTGGACTTAACACAGTTTTATTCAGCTTAATGTCTGCCATCATCTCATGTGAGAGTACATAATGTTAAGATTAACACGCTGCTTCTTCATGTGTTGGTGTTTTTTTGGGTTAAAGTACTGAGTGCACCTTTAACACTGGCAACTGGTAATAGTTGCTCAAAAATATAATTATTTAACCTCAACTTTCTATACAGTTTAAATAGAAAAAGATTTTGATCAAGACAATAAGCAATGAAAAAGTACACGATTGAGACAAACACACAATTGGAAGTGTCCTCTACAGGCTGTAATGCATTTATTATGTAATGCTAAAATAAATGTGTAAAGCTGAAAGCAAATCCAATAATATGCACGTCAACTGCTGTACCCTAGCAACAATTTAGCATCTGAAACTGCCTCGGAGTTACAGCGTTAACTGTCAGCCTGTTACAACAGTAATTATAATTAAAGCAGAAAATACATCACGCCTATATATATATATATATATATATATATATATATAACGCGCCGCAAAGGTCGTGGGTTCGAGTCCCAGGGAACACATGCTGGTGAAATGGATGACTTGAGTGACGTGTACGTCGCTGTGGATACAAGCATCCGCTGGATGCATAAACGTAAACATCACAACAACACCGACGACATCACAGACGAACACAAACGGTACGGGACCATCACGAAACGTCAATAAATGTAATGTCAGTCACCTCTTAGCGTGACGGCCGTCGAGTTACTGTCGTCGACGACGCGGCCCGAGAACTACACGTCGCCGCCGAGAGCGCGTGCACGTCGAAACATCTCGAATGGCGGGCGAATCTGAGGGAAGGGTAGCGGGGGACGGTCTGCCCTGACAACGCCGCGGTTACAGCGCCCTGCTGGGACGTCTTTACACCACACCGCCATGCTCTGGACTGCACCGTTACCTTTGGTCAATATGACATGCATGTTTTGCACACTCTCGCTCCTGGACTCGTTTATGACGCGTTTCTCTCTCTCCCATTATTACACCGTGCGTCTCACCCTCCGACGTTAACGTGCATGCTGCAGCGTCGTGACGTCACTGCCCCGTCCGTGCGGCCGCTGTGCGCAGGCGCGGCCGCTGATGAGACGCGTCGGCTGTACTGCGCATGCGCTTACTTAACGCCTTTGTTTACGTCATGGAGGATGATAGATGAGAGAACATCCTCAAGCCGACACAACTGCGAGCTCTGATCATCGTGTGGGGATATGCAGGGATGTCATGAATATAAATGCACTTAACAAACGCAGTTTTGCTCGACAGGCCGTCATGCTTTATATTTGTTCTCACGGCACCTGTTTAAAGGGAGTACATATGACGTGTCTGATGAATATTGTTGTACTGTAAATTATGATGATGCTGCTGCTGCATCAGTAGATGAATCTGAGAGGTAGGGCGAGATAACAGTATCTCATTTACATTTTATGACAAGAACATTAAAAACGTCTGTAGTTAAACTAAGATTTGATCTTGACGTGTTTGCTTTATCTCTGTTAGTCCCCTGAAGCCACGCTCCCAATAAAATCCAATGCAGATTATTTTGAGATTTTCATAATGTTTAATTTACAGTTTTTGATATTATATTATACACGATAGTTTACAGATGTAAACAACCCAAAACCTTAGCATAAGCATCCTAAACAATACTTACACTGTGCAATTTGCCTGCCTTTTACACTATATAAATCTTATTTTTTGTAACTGTCTATATTAATAATTTATGTTATTGAGTGTTGGCTAAACTATAACAAATATTTCACAGGGCAAAAATGGCATGTTACCTTCATTGTTCTTTGATGACTTCTGGTAATAACGTTGTACACGTTTATCCACAAAGGTGACAATGTGAGTTATATGATTTAACATTCTAAAACCAACTTTGAATTTTAGTTACACCTGAAACACCTGCATTGCTCCAGTCATAATTAGTAAATGAATTTCAACTGTCACTGACATTGTGTCAAAAACTCATTTTTCATAAACATTTTAGCAGCTGATTGTCCACAGGTCACTTAATGCCTCGAGTTAGCATGGAGAAAGTTTTCTGCATTATACCTGGACATTTCCCAGTGTGATTTCTATGTGATTTAGGAATGTTTAATATTTCTGTGAACATTTCTTTCTTTTACAAACACATACTCCATTTGTGCAATCATGACCTCCCCAAAGTACTACCGCATACAGAACGATAAACGAAACATCATACTTTAATGACATCCTCCTCCTCATCTCTGACATCCTCTGATTGGCTGATATCAGAGTGTCCACTCTCGTCATTGATGCCATTACCATGTGAACCAATGATGTAACAGTAGTCTCCACCAATAGCAAGTGTGACTCCTGATGACATCATCAGCCAGTTCCTCATCGTTCTCCATACCTGCACACTGCCACAGCCCCCCTGCACCGCCACAAGGGCTCTTTGCTGTGAGGTAAAGGGCTCATCTGCGAACACAGCAACATCCTGAGGTTCTACCTCAAAGTGAGGCACACCTGAAGACACAGCAGCATAATATTTTGTGTTCGAGTTAAGAGAACACTATGGGCCAGTGATGGTACAACACTGCAGTGTACTGAAGAAAGAGAAGAGGCTGTAACTGACAAACCTGCTACTGTAATTCAGAGGAAAAGATCGTGCTGTGATGTGCCACATCTCACCTGTATTTCCCAGCATCCTGCTGCTGTACCGATTTCACACTAAACACAGAGACAGTGAGGAAACGTTTAAACGCTTTTAAAACATTAAAATGACTGATAACATAATATTAAAACATACAAATTCATACAGCACATTTAATAAACCAATGAAAATGTAGCAAAAATCATGTTTGTATTTTGATCATAAAACAATTCAAAAATCCACTTCGAATTCTCCAAGTTTTACAACTCAAAGAGAATTGAGCTCTAGGTAGACAAAGGTCAGTTGTTAAGCATCTACATGAGTTACATCTACATTGCATTTGAATGATATATGGACTTTTATTTATTGTTACAGCTATGACTGCCACTAACTAGTGAAGTCATTTATCGATTTCGCCAGAAACATGACATTTAGCTAGACAATGTGACTTTCTCCAGCCGTTTCCCTGTCTAACGTTCTTCATCCTCTTAAATCTAATCTTACAGCAGGCAGAGCTTTCATTTTTCAAAGCTTTTTCCACCCAGACTTTAAGTCCACCTTAAAACACCTGCCTGCAAGAAGTATCAGCAGAAAAGTCAAGCTGATTTCTCTGCAGTTCATCTCTTTGACCAGACCTCAGACAGTTCATACTGTTTCTGTCACTGAGCCGGTTAAAGTAACACACTGCTCGGTGTTTTCATGAGGACTCAAAGCATTTGCTGAGAAGACAGTCACGATAGCTGAAGGCATCTCGACGATGTTGTAAAGTCATGTGAGAAGTGGGAGAGGCGCCCCCTGCAGACCGAGGGGCGCAACTTCACATCCCGTTCAGGTAACTTTCCAAGCAGCCTGCTGTGAAGCGTGGCTTTATGTGACTGAATGTGATAGCTTTGATATTCACACGTCCATAAATCAGTTTATTCAGTATCAGAGGAGACATATTTACCCTCACTTTAAAATAAAGCCACACTATGTTTCTCCAGGGCTCGGATGGAGGGAGGTTTTGACCCTGCAAAACTTTAGGAAACAACCCGACCAGCCCCGAAATGATCCCGTTTTGATGGTAAGTCCTCACCATCTTTTGGGTAACAAAGTGAGGCAACTAGTTAGTGATTTACGTGTCAGCATGACGAGCTGTAAACTAGTAACTCATTAAACCTGCTCGCTGCTTTTCTTCAACATTTGATACCTTCATACTGTCTCAACACACGGAACCGCAGTTTAGTGCGTCTGGGGACAGTGATGATGATGATGATGATGATGATGATCAAACAAACGCACAGTAACACCATTATGTTTTGTAAGTGTATGTAGGCCGCTCACACAGCCGTCGTGTCCTCACACGGATCATGTTGCGTGTATAAGAGCAAACTGAGATGAAGTATACAGTGACACACACACACACACACACACACACACACACACACACACACACACACACACACACACACACACACACACACACACACACACACACACACACACACACACACACACACACACACACACACACACACACACACACACACACACACACACACATGAATATCACAAGCATGGCACGGGATGTTAAATGTGCGCTTCAGAGGGCCAAAAACAAAATATCAACCCTGGAGAACGAGCTGACTATGAAGTGAGTACAACATGAAGTTATTGATCTGTTGATGGGAGTGAAATGAAATCAAATCAAATTGTCTGTGGAAGTTGAGTGGATGACAGACACATTAGATCCCGCACGTCATTGTTGAGCTATTTCAGTATCTGTCTGTTGTAAGACTGTTTCATTGTTTTCCTCAAATGTTACCTAAAACCGGTTAAAAAACCTGCTTAAAATTTGGACACGTACATTTACAAGTGGTATGAGCGTCGTTTCATTGGATAACAAATATCAAATGAAGAGTCATCTTCGAACAGACAATGCTAGATCTTTTCTCAGAACTAACTTCACTTTCTTAACCAGCTGGTGAATGTTAGTGACTGTGTGAAGTCAGTTTTTCTGTGTGTTAGCAGAGTAACAAACACTGTAGTTCATCACATTAACTATGAACACGTCTGAGGACCTGGATGTGACACCACGTCTTCATTTTGAACACTTCATTTTGATTCTTCTCTAACATTTAGCATTTGTGCTCTGTTACCTGATCTGATAATTAGTTTTGTAATGAAATAACATTCATACATTTCTAAGTGTGCCTCTAGTGTTTCTGAGGGCTCTGTACTTCACTTCCCTAAACCTTTGTATAGATGTGAGAATGTCAGACTTTACTAAAAGATTGACGCAGGGCTGGAAACACACCCCACCAACCAACCAAAATAGTATTCACAAAGATGGCGGCTTCGGCTCACGGGCATGTTAAAAATGGCACCTGAAAAACTTGACTCTCAAAGGCAGAGCCTGAAACTTGTTAATGTCATCTTATCTGTCACGTTGTATGCAGAATGTTGTGTGATTAAGTTAGATTAGATTGACTTGTCTTTCTGGTTAGTTGTTTTCTCTTGCACATGAACAGACACTTATATTTCTTATTACAAAGAACATCACAGCCATAAAAGCCCATTCAAGACAAATGTAGCAGTTTGTGTGTTATTTGCATAAAGAGATGGAAGAACAGCTCTCTCTCTCACACACACACACACTCACTCACTCACAGGATTTGATGTGCAGGACCTGATCTCCTGAAGTTATTTCTAAAGTGATTAGTTTAACTCACACTGGGTCCTAGTAAACATGACCAGAACAAAACCCACCAACACCCAGAGTGTGATGACCTAAACTTTCAGACCTAAACACACTTTCAGACCTAAACACAGAATAACAGTCCTCTGTGTGTTTTCAGACAGATCTGCTCTGAGAGTGGAGATGATCAGGTGTCGTGGATGCACAAGCAGGAACTGAAGGATTCACTGGTTGACATGTACAAAGGTGAGTCTGAGCTCTGAGGAAGTGTCTCTGTTTTTCAGAGTAGGATTTTGTACTTTGTACAAGTTGGGGCATCACAGTATGCATATCGCAATGGTTTGCAATAAATTTATGATTTTAACACTTTAAAAAATTAAATATTTAGGTTGATGCACATACTGGCAGTATGTTTTTTTCCAAGAAACAATGTGATATGTGCATCCGTTTTTATATATCAATTTAAATTTAATCTTACAAACCTAAAGGATTATTTTGTGGAATATCACATTATTTAGCATGTTATTGTAAATAATCACATTGTGCGTCAGTATTGTGCCGTCCTACTGTAAATTGACTTGGATTTCTGTATTGTGTAAAATGAATCTGATGGGCAAGATCATTTGAGTAAGAACTGAGGTTTATTAAGGAAGGGCACTATATAATATATATTATATTTGTTGATATAATCATGTAGTTTTGAAAACATAAACCAAAACTAGCCTGCCTTAGTGAAACCATGACACGAGTACTCCAGTGGAGCGGTGCGTCTTACGTTGTGGACACTAGATGGCGCTCTTATATCAGGTGAACGCTCTGCATCACTTTCAATAAACTGTTGCTGCAGTTGGCAAAGGTAAAACTATAAGTGGTCATGTAATTATATTAACCCCAGGGAAGGAAATTAATATTTTATTGACTTTCAAAACGACAAAGTGTCCAAGAGGAAAAAAAATAGAGCTGCCAGCTTTAACAGATTTAAAAGGATTTTCAGAGCCTGCAGATAAAAGGCAATAGCCGGTAATACCCTTAAAAACAGCACCGTGGGGAGCAGTAGTGTTATTATGAGATGATAGTTCTACAGTATTCTGTATATACCACCATACTGAATGAGTGTTCTAATATCATTGTATTTACATGATGCTACAAAGACAACTGTGCTTCTGGGGCAGTGTCCAAAACGCTGGGCTATCACCATAGATTATTGTTTTGAGGTTCATAAGTTTGCACACAGTTCTGTAGTGATGTATTTTACTCTGTATGTTGACTATCTGGGTCCATGTTGTTATTTGTCTTCAGAATTGTTATTGTGTTTGCATATGTGTATATGGTGGAGAGTTTATGAGCTTCATTCACTCACCTTTGAACAGGGATGCACTGTATTGTATTGAGTTGTGTAGTGTGTGTGTGTGTTTGTGTGCTTTTGGATGCAGAGCTGTTTCTCTGTATGCTGACACACTGCAGTAAAGCAGCTCAACCCAACACACTCACATTGGGTGGAGGTTAAGACCTGAAACAGGATCTGTTTTACATGTATCCTGATATTTTAGACACCAGGTGTGTGTGTGTGAGAGAGAGTGAGCATGTGGAGTTATGCCAATTTTTACAGCTTTGTGTGTTTGAAACACAGACAAAGCTTTGTGTCTGTCTTTTACAAACAGAAGTATTATGTGTATAATGTATTATAATTGTTAATATGAGTAGTATAGTTTTTGTGTATTGAATGTTTCACAAAACATCAGCATAACAGGAGTGGCGCTTGTCCGATTATAATACTGCTCTGGAATTATTATTGTAGAATATACAATATTGGTTTATGAAAATAATATATCTTTACCAGGTCTATTAAGCACTGTTTAAAAACCCCTAGACTGACATTGTATTAAGAAATGTGTAGTCTCTCTTTTTTTTAGAGCTGGTATTGCGGTTCGGTAGTAAACAGTACATTATTGGACTTATTTACATTTTATGCATTTTGCAGATTTTATCCAGAGTGACTTGGAGTACATTCAAGTTATACATATTCGATTTACGTAATTGTATTCTCTGATTTGGTATTGGACCTGTTTCATTAAAGTGGATGTGTGATTTCTGTACTACGGTACTAATATAATCAAATAAAATTGCATATTGACTAGTTGCTACACTGTCCAAATGATCTGTTCAGAATGGCAGAAACAGAGGAACAAGAACGCACATCTTAGAACCCAAACTGAATGTGGTCTGTGTTTGAACAGGTTTCTTGTGCGTCCGTTTCCTGCTGGTTTTATTTGTTTGCTGGTTTTATTGCGTCATGTTATTACAACGGACACACAGGATTGTTCTTTGCGCGGGTAAACTGTCCTTTTGATTCAAAGCACACACACCATCATAGTCCATCATAACAAACATGCAAAGTTTCCTGTTGAGTTGAATTGGCCTTCCTGACAAGAGCAGGAATAGGGCTGCAGTCTCAACAAGCTTTGTACTTAGCAGGTGGATCGACCTTTGACCTAACCCATCTTACCCCCTCCCTCAGGAACCGTTTCGTTGGGTCCCATCAGCTCAGCTCATGTTGATCATCCTCAGCTTTTCTGACAGCCACCCCCTCTGATACAACGTCTCGCTCCCTCTTCATCCTCCGTCCCCTCACAGAGGCCGTGAGGCACGTTGGCGACCCCGTCTCTTTGTGTGCCATTGAAGTTCAGATTTCCTGGAACAGAGTGCCGTGTGGCCCAGCAGGCCTAACTCCCTAAGTGGGTGGTCCAGCAGTGACAGTGGGATTCCACACAGCTCTGTCCCATCTTTTGTGTCTCTGTGTTGGTTTAAGGAATAGACCTGAGATGAGCGCTGGTTAACTGTGGAAACCCGGTTACTGTGATCTGACAGCAAACAAACTGAACTGAATGGCCTGCACACTCAGACGCACACAGAGCCGAGCTGTAAATCGCACACAGAGGCTGAATCTCTCTAAAGGGTCTTGAAATGGAGTTTGATGGATGTTCAGCATCTCAACAGCTTGTCATATTTCACCCTAAATCAGAAGAAAAAGTTCTTTTGAATTAGTGGTGATTAAACCGTGAAGATGTCTTGAGATGTAAGGTTATTTTTCTAACAGTTCAGGACATTTTCCTTCATATTGTCTTTCATAATGTGTCTGATCTGATCAGTTTTTTCCTATAATTGTTTTTTAATTCGTAATTTCACTTAATCCCGTAAAACAGTTTTTTAAAATTAAAATAAGCATAAATGAAAAGCAGCATACAAACACAAGCAGTGTAAGTACTACAATATCTTAAACAATTTATTGTATTTTTTCACATTACATTAATGTAAATTGGGGGCAGGATTGTGCTGATTGAAAAGCGCAAAATGTAATGTTTCTACCATAAGCTTTATTTTTAAATCAAAGTAGCATTTCTTTTTTCTTTTGATTTTGGTGTGATTTGATTTTACATTTATCAGCCATCTTTTGTGATGAATGGATCTGAGGACATGTCAGGTTGTTGTTTAATGGATATAATCCTAAATCAGTAATTATTTTGGCTCTTTACATTAACACCTTTGACCCTTCACATTTTTATTATGGAATAAGCAGATTCTGTTGGGTTCTCTGATCTCTGACACTCTTGTCACCCAGATGTGAGCAGAGATTCCAGATGACGTGGTGATGAAACAGGGAGGAAAACAAACAGGGGTTTGTATTACTGTGAATCACATGCTTGGGAGCTGTTTGAACAGGGAGCAATGTAAACGCTCACTCCTGTGGCCTGTGCTCAAACATCAAGTGGTAATGAGGAGAAAGGGCCCGGGGCTGTGGCCCCCAGCGGCCCTGCTGCTTCTCGACATATTCCTGCTTCTAAAGGAGGCAGGGCAACAATGAGAACCACTTTCACAGAGTGCCATTTTTACTGCTGCTTTACAAACTTACGGGATTGTTTGTTAAACCTAGACCCGCCTGCAGTGGTGACTGTGCGCAGACGGATGACACTTGAGCTGGGAAATTTATTAAGAGGCAGAGAGAGTCGAAGAGTCATGTTGAGAAACATTGGGTTAAAATGCTTTGGTCTGACATTAAAAACAGCTTGTGTTTTTTTGTGTGACGTCGTGAGCAGGCTGCAGTTATGTATGTGTTTTAGCGCCGGGCGTGGAGGTCATATGTACATAATTCATGATGCAGTTTGTAGCTCTTTAAATGTTGTTTTTAAACAGCAGGTTAAATATTGACCTGATAGGAAAGATTTCCAGTTAATGGATGTTTAAGGATATTTCAGGAATATTTGTGTTCTTCTTAGAGTCAAAGAACAATTAAAATGGTTTGTTAGTTTTCTGCTACTTCTTACAAAAATGAACCATGGTAACTATAGTTATATATATTTAACATTTGTTAATTTGTTTGGGAGATAATATTATACATATTGATTTAAATAATGAGGACTGATTCAGAAAGAGGCCAGAGAACTGTTAAGATCATTTTTATTGGAGAGTTCTACAGTTCTGTTGAGTTGACACTCAGGAAGATGAAAGATGAAACTTTTGGTCTGAATGTCTTTCATAAGGCAGCTGACCCTGATCTGACTCTCTCTCTCTGAGCCCTGCCTGTCTTGTTCTGCGTCTCTCCAGTGAGTCTGACGACCAGTGACGCCACCTTACACCAGTTTCACAATCTCTCTTGACACAGTAAGTCTTTGTTTTCTGTGCTGGAGTTAAAATGTGGAAAGGAATGCAGTTGAAGGGTTTGTTTTGATGGGTTTTTGATTGGGGGGCACAAATAAAAGCGTTATTTTTTATCATGCTCTTAAAAAATCTCTAAATAATGGAAATTGAACAAACGCAGACATGTTATTTTCTTTATGTCTTCATACACTAGATGTACATAATGTTTGGACACATCTTGTGTGTGATTCTTCAGAGCAGCCGTCCGCTTTTCGTTACAGCTTTGTTCACTCTGGTCATTGTTTGATTTTTTTTTTTTCATTATCCACACATTATTTTTTTATCAGCATTTAAAAAAACAGTTTCATACAATGGCACTTTTCTAATTTGTGGATAAATATATAATTGTGACTTGGCAGTATAGAGTTTAACTATTTCCAGGTTTGATAAAATTAAAAGAATTTTGGTTTTAACACATTTAATCACAGAATTTAATCCCTCATCATGGTTTACTTTTACCACTGACTGCAGTTGTGTACCACAGTGGTTGTGGGGTGGGGAAGCAGTTTTTCCGATTCCCGCCGCAGCTCATCATTCTCTCACACCCAAATTAGGTGGATCTGGGGAAAATGAGGCACTCATCCTGCTAGATTTGAGGGTCATTTCTCCTCCCCCGTTAATATAAGAGGATCAGCGAATCAGGGCCTGACAGAGAGAGATGGATTCATCAGAGAGATTTGAGATGCAAGCGATAGCTCATTTCCCACAGGCTCAATTCAATTACCATTGCGCTGGCTCTGAGAATCAGCCTTATTCATTGCTGCTTCACAGATCTTATACTCTCACACTACATCTCCTGAGAAACACACAGTCTACCCGGAGAATTGTTAGTAATGGCAGGAATTACGCTTTCATTTGAGAGAGTGTAAAGCTGTAGACCATCCTCCAGTCACTTTGACTTACCCAGACAGAATATTCTTCTATTGATTAGATAATCTTTAATTAGCCTGCTGGAAGTAGATTGGTCAGAACTGTTCAGCTTTTTACACACGTGTAGTAAAACCAGAAAATCTTGAAATGGTTGCAGAAGTTTACATACAAATTATGTAATATTTTTGCATTATATAATTTTTAAAAAAATATTTTGAAAAGAACAATGTACCTGAATGTAACTAATGTTTCCATATGGCATAAAATCTTTTTGTTTAATAGTCTAATTGAGGTGTTTGTTTGGATGGTGGTTAATAATCTACCTATCCTAATCAATATTTGTAGTTAAAAGTTCTGAAAATAGAAAACGTTTTGGTAGTTTAGTAAAATGAAATTAGTGTGCAAAGTTATTTTGTGTGTGTGTGTGTGTGTGTTTCCCTCAAATTTTACTGAAGTAATTCTGATTCACTCAGTAGTCTCATACCATCAGACATTAACTGTCTGAAAATTAATATTATAATTAATCTGCAGTACATGCAAACGATTCACAAAATAGTTTCTACTGTGAATGTCTGTCAAGGAGTCAAGAAAATCTTTTGATCCCAGAAAGGTTAAGACTGTCTTGGACTGTTGTGAAGCTTTAAACAATCAAATTACACAGCAGGGAGCCCACATGTACTTCTGCTCAATTCCTCATATAAAAGAGCTTGTTTATGTATATCAGATCCTATATCAGATTTCAGAATTCATAAAGAATCGGTAAGACGAGAATCCTGATCTCGTAGATTTGCGGGGATTTCACATGAAGCTTGTTTAATCAGGATAACACTGTTATTAATATTCATAAAGCCAGCTGGAATACAGATGACAGCCCGAGGAATCTGGAAAAGTTTGCAGAGAAAACGCATTAAATGCAGCTTAAAAAATTAATGGAATTTAGTTTATATTAAAGGGGATCGGCGAACCCCCCTTCCAGAGCGATTGAAATTGGGTTTAGACATTTCTTTTTGAAGAATTCCATCTTTGTGAGACATCAAAGGCATTTTCAATGAACACGACGCATGAATGGTCATTTAAAAGGATTTGAAGACATTACACTGCAGTAATTGTACATGAATAATAAGTGGCCTGCCGAGGCAATTAGCTTAAAGTCCACAAGACGAGAAAATGAAGATCACTGAGTGACAGCAAAGGACAAACTGAGACAAGAAAAGTTGGAAGGATAAAGTGGTTTTAAGTGGCAAGCGCTGTTTTTTTTAAGAATTCAGGATGTCTTTTACGTTTGATGCTGGTTTATAACCAATTAGTCTTTCTTTGTGTACTCATGTTTCATCCACAGAATCTTCATGAAATATTTAATGTTATCTGAAAGATAGTTAAGATTAGTATAAGTTTAAATCTCTTACGTGTTTTGATCAGCAGTGACTCTGAGATTGTTGAACAGTCACAGATGGTTTCATAGATTTTAACATTGTGGTGTTTATGATAACATTAAAAGTGGTTTTGAAAGTTCTTCGAACATTCAAAGCATCCAGTTTTTTTAGATATGTTTATAAGGTTGGTTATAAGAATATATTCAAACATGTTTTAATTCTGTAACATTTTAAAACTATCTAAAAATACATTTTAAATATACACGATATATAATGCTAAAAATATGCACTAGTAATGATACTATAAAAACATTTTTAAATAACTTTTAGAGAACTTTAGCCAGTGTTACGAGAACGTTCCCTGTTAGCTAGGATGCACCTAAATGTAGGTTTCAGTTCTGTCCTGCTCGCACTGAGGCTAATAGCTCATTAATCTCTCATGAAACTCCTGCAGATTATGTAGAAAATCTAGATGCTAATTCACCATCTGGGGCAGCAGCCACATCGAGAAAGGCCTCACTGCGCGCAATTCAAACTTTCATTAAAGCAGAACGAGCGTCTCTGCTTTTCAATGTCAGATTATTGGATGGTATCAGTTTCATTAGGTTTTCTGCAGGTGATTCTCCCAGGAAAGAGTGTCAATCAGAGAATCAGCCACAGATTTATTTGATAAAGCACTCCTCTCACAGAACTGTTTAATACGCCTTACCCAACATGCTGAGAGATGAGAAAGGTCACGTTTGTCTGTTACCCTGTTTCTCTTCCTCTCTGTCTTGCTAAAGCTGCTTTCTCGCGCAGGGCAGCCCCGCTCGGAGTCTATCACTCAGATTAATGGAGTCCTGCAGTGTTTGACACAAAAAGCCAGTTGTCCGTTCACGCCCGGCTGTGTCTGAGCTGAATAGTGTGTGAGGGGTGTGTGTGCTGGTGTGCTGGCTCACAGTGCTGGGATAACACTCCTCTGGCATCTGAACCAGGGGTCATCCCCACCCTCCACCCCACAACCTCCAAAACCTCTCTCTCTTCTCTCTCTCTCTCTCTCTCTCTCTCTTTTCCATGACCTCAGTTTACTTTCCCATGAAATTGATCCTAATTTGTCCAGTGATTTACTTATTTTACATATAACATCTTTAAAGAACCCATAAAATCAAACATTTGTTTTGTAGATTTGTTGGCATCTTTGTTCTGGTTGGGTCACAGACACCAGGATGAAAGCAATGCTACATGAAAGAAATAAAATGAATTTAATGTATATTTGTGCACAGTTACAAAAAACAAATAAATAGGTTTATCAGTTTCTAAAGGAAAAAACACTCCCCATCTTTTGTTGACATCTGTTTGTTCAAACTGAATTGTTTTTTTGGCAATTCTGTCACTTAGTAGCATATCAGTTGGTGCCCATCCCTAATCTGACTTATCACTACTGCCCCCATTATTGAAACTACACACGGTAAAAATTATATTTATATATGTCCCAAACTGCATTAAGTACATGTTCAAGTACAATGTGAAATAGGAATTTGATGTTAAAATCAAAATGTTTTCTAGGATACGAATCATGGGTTTGTCCTGTTCTGCTTCTTGCAGTTCTTTGATTCATTTGGTTTGTGCCTGCAGTGGACAGAACTGGATATTTCTTTGTTTCTGTCAAGCTCAGGTTCTGTGAAGCTCCACCACTAGAGGGAAGCTCTCTACCATCTCTCTCGTACCATCAGCCACTTGAATGTCAGCCATTGCTGCTAATTGCCTTGTTTGTTGCTTACAGATTAGCTTCCATTCACGGGACTAACTGATCCGCCATTATTTAATTACACCTGAGTAGATGATGCTTTAATTGGCCTTCCTGACTGGAATCTGATATGCCTTGAGCTGTATTAAATGGCTGTTTGCTTTTCTGATAGCTAACAGCATTAAATTGATCACAGGGAGGGATTACGGATTGTTAATTGCTGCGTTCATTAGCCCGCCATAAACTGCACAGGAAAGTGGTGGATAAAATAAAGACAAAGTCTTAAAGCATCATTTCACACTGCAAATTAAAAGCTGACTGCCTTGTTTTGCTGCCTGTACTCCAGAGGTTATTAAAGATCGCTCTCCACAAAGCACTCATATTGACAGGCTGTAATTAACACCAACCTTTCCAAGTCTAATGGAAAAAGAAGGAAGAGGCTGAGAAGCGTTTTTCCCGCCCTGAAATTAATCATATCCCTTTCTATATATTTCCAGCTAATCCCAAAGTCAATGAAGAACTGAAACAAAGGTTTCCATCCCCTGTAAGGCACCATTGTTCAGAGACCACACCACAACTTGGGTAAAGATGCCTCTCTCTCCTCATTTCACACTGTTTGTCAGCGGCTTTCTTCCACATGTTACAATTAAGGATGATGTTTTAACGTGTGAAATGTTTATGAGTGTACATGGCGGGCAATGATGACATGCTGTAATGATATCTGAGATATGTTTTCTAAATCCAAAATGGTGTTACACTATTTAAAAATCAGCTGCTAGTTTGGTTTGTTCATCTATAGTGGAATGTAAATGTAAATGGGTTTAAATGCGGGTTTAAGGGCCCGACACAGTGTATACATTATTTTAAAACAGTTTATCTTAAGTATATATAAGTATATAATTTATATCATGAAATACTGAATTAGATCAGTGTATGATTTAATGGACATTTAAAGGTAGGGAAGGCAATTTCGGAGAGCTAGCAATGGTAACCTAGCTTTGAAAGCATAAGATCCCACCCTCCTTTCAGTGTTTTCATCAAAGCCACGCCTCCTTCAATAGTGCACAGAGGTATGCAGATACATAGTTTGACAGGCAAGTAGGACATCCTATCATTGTGTTCAAACCGAATGAAATGATTGGACAAACATGGTCCTGCAGCTTCCATAGAAGATATTTTTGTATACAAGACAATTTACTTAGTGATTGCTATAGGAAAGTGAAGAGACTTTCAACTAGCATAACAAAAAATGTTTCTGAGAAAGATCGCCTACCTGCCATTAGGTTAAATTTACTGTGACAGTTTTTGAAAGTGTCTTTCATGTACCACACTGAGACGTACAGTATGCTGGTTGTAAAACGAGTTCACTCTTGAGGTCAGAACACTGGAAGGTCTTTGACATTTGTGTCATGCCTCTGCTTTATACAGCGCTTTAGCCCATCAGAGCGCTGTGACTGATGTACAGTTTGTCAATATCTGCATCCTTTACCTGAGTTTGTCAGCTACGTTTTATTGCACTGCTGTTATACATCCAAGGGGACACAAGACCAAAGAAAAAATGATGATTCAGTTTGTTTACTGTTCATATTTACTTTTCTCAGATCCTGTGAACAAGATTCTGCATCTACATCCCAAAGACAGAGTTTATCAAGAGCCCTGGAGGAGGAGATCACACCAGGTACGAAATTATAAAGAAAAGTCAAAAGAATCATTTGACTGCCATAAGATTGAGGCTTAATAAATGAAATTTGTTTTTAAATGACCATCCCTGCCCCCTATTAGTTTGTGTAGATATTTGTCCTTTTTGATGCATGTATAATTGTCTTGTTTGTTTGGTGTAAAGTTTT
This sequence comes from Chromobotia macracanthus, assembly GCA_036877525.1. Lineage (NCBI taxonomy): Eukaryota > Metazoa > Chordata > Actinopteri > Cypriniformes > Botiidae > Chromobotia > Chromobotia macracanthus. The sequence continues at coordinate 1,312,382 of JAZGTH010000102.1, forward strand.
CTTTCTAGGTTTTCTTCTCTAAAGTCTTGACTTTACAGGTTTGCTGTCGTCTAAGTGTTGTCCCACACAAGACGTAAGCACTGAATTACATGCGGCCTACTGCATACTAACACTACCAGAACATTACAGAAGAGCCAGTATTAGATAGAGAGATAAGCAGAGTATTTACTAACCCTTCACCAAGCGCTCCTGATATGCAAATTTATTCTGCTTCACTGCTCAAATACACATTTGGGTCTTTTTGCAGTGTGTTAATCAGCTGGTGTTTGTGTATTAGTGACTGACATGGGTAAGATGTGTGTTGGTGTGTGACAGTGCTCTCTTTATCAGGAGTCAGGAGCAGAAACGAGCATGCTAGTATCACCTCTTCATTCTTGCTTGATTTGCTCCTTTTGTCATGTTAAACGTCTTTTTGAGGCCTCACTTTTGAGGCTCTTCGAGTGTACCTTCCCGAACAAGATGCGTCTGATTTGAATTGAACGATTCGAATTTTGAGTTGAACAAAGTAGAATTGAAATTAAAATAGAAATGTACTGTAGTAAGTGTAGTTTCTATAATGCCATGTGTATTTAATTTGTGTATATTTTATATAATATATTCAATTAAATGACCCCAAATTTCTCAAAATGCTAAACAAAGCTGAAGTAAATTCTAAACAGATTGATCTAAGATTGCATCTGTTCTCTCATTCTATTGTTGGGTTAGACTAAAAGAGGGCTCTCTGTTTGTCTTTCTTTGCTCCATTTATTAACATGCTTTGTAAATTCTAGTTCAGTGGTTTGTGGGCATGGCCGATTAGATCTAAATTCACACTCACAAACTGCAAAGGGAGCCAGTTTTAAATTCAGAATTTTGCCCAACCCTGCTGTTTTCAAAGTTGTACTCGGGTTTAAAACGAGACACTTGGTTCCCATAGAAAATGGGACTTTACTTTGCTAGCTAAGATTAAAAGCCTCATTCACCCCATTTGTGAGGGAAATGGCGCTTTAAACGCACATTCTCTGGGGCAGTTACCTTTGTGAGAAACACCCATAGCGAGAGAGAAAATTAAAGAAGTATCCCAGGTTAGGGAACAATGTATCCAAAAGTCGCATATTTGCAGTGTGACAGAGGGCTTCTATAAGTGTGTTTGGCGTTATTATTCATGGTTTGAATTTGGTGTTTGCTCTGGTGTCTCTTACAGGGAATACTAATAACTCTCTCTAGCAATCCAGAGAGCAGAGCCCTAGCAACAGAGCCGTGAAGCAGACCTCCCTGATCTCGACTTCAAAACCTGACCTTTCGCTCAGTAATTGTGGCTGCTAAGCTGCTGCTTTTTGGACGTGGTGGCCACAGGCCTGCAACTCGAACATCATGTTGAGTTCACAAAATGATTACTCTTTTTTTTTTTTTTTTTTTTTTTTTTTAAAGCTTTTGATGCAGCTGCAGTTTAGCTATTTATCTGTATTTGAGTTCTGCTGTTAAAATGTTAAAATACTTTCTACTATCCCTGCTTAATAAACACTGGTTTAAAGGTGCTTTCAAAACCTGACATGATTCGACCAATGATCTAAGCCTGGGGCAAAGCTATCTGTTTGTTCCACCAATGGCAAGCCTGGAATTTTTTTGTCTGATACCGGCTTTGTTAAAAATTACACACTTCATCTTTTTTTTATGTAATTCTGAGGGTGAACAAGAGGAGCACAGGATAATCAGTGAATTTTGACTTTAATCAAGTCTGCATTAAATATGATGTTTTTTATTTAACACCCTCAGCATCATGCATTACTGTTTTGCCTTTGATTGTATCGATCACACGGTCACTGTCTAGTGCCAGTGACTGGTGTCGGCATGGCTAATTTAACACTCGTTAAAAAACATCTCAGATATAAGTACCACCCCTCTCCGGTTTTGATCACACGGTCCAGGGTACGTCCAAGTTTCCCTAAAGAGCAGAGCACGTCATCACAAAGACTGCCAGAGAGACAGGCCTCTGTGTTTGTCTCCTCGTCTCTGCATCTCTGGCCGTGAGTGCTACAGAAACATTGACAGAAGACCCGTTTTCCCCTCCTGCCAGCCGCTCGGCACAGCTCGCCACATTCCCTCCTGAAAGACGGCCAGACCTAGTTTCCTTTTCAGAGAGCTGACGCAAACCAACCAACAGAGCTGCTTTTGAAACTCTCAGACTGTGTTCTCACAGCAGAAGAATGGAAGTCTTGTATGTTATGGTTGTGATGGTCTATTTCATTTGGCTTCCAAGTCTCTAAATCTGTTTTGGATGTTCCAAAACTGTCCCCTCTCTCACTGCACAGAACTTTTTGTAAACGCGTGCTCTTCCTCATGTCATTTCAAACATATTTGACTTCTGTACACCACAAAAGTGTGTTTTCAGAATGCTGGCACTGATTTCTGCCATACAATGAAAATAAATGATGACCCAATACCCGATTAAATGAGTAATCCACATCATATGTGCTGCTAACACAGTGCTCTACCAGTTGAGCTACAGGGAAGCCACTAGTGTTGTCTGTGTTGTATTTTTTACACTTCCTTGTTTTTATTTATTTTTTTACAAAGTCCCCAAGACTCCTCAGGCCGATGAAGGTTTGAAACTCAGGCTCCCACCACCTCCACCCGCACCAGTCCTGACTGCAGCTGAAGTGAAAATAATGGAGGAGACACGCTCTGCACAGAGAGCCGAAATACAGCAGGACCAGAACAGAAGCGAGACCGCCAGCAGTCCAGTTCACACACCTCACGTCAGCAGATCTGGATCTACTGCCCTCAGGTGAGGAGAGAGAGTCTCAGCCATCATGTTCACACATACACTCAGGCACAGTTCAGAGTCATGTGATCATTTTAATACTCTTACGCTTCTACATTTTTAGCTTCTGCATTTGTGTTTGTACATTATTTGACACATTTTGATTATTTCAAGAAGTTCAAATAAAACACTGTGGCTGTGTTTAAAACAGAATACTGGCTATTCTGCTATGCTTTGCACAGTACCATTGCACGGATTTTATTGTATGCTGCATACTATTTTTTTTAAAACACAATATTAGCTACAGTAGTATGCTAAAGTAAGCTGCAATGTTTTGACATGACCACACCAGCATGCGCAGTTCCAGCATGCGCAGTTCCAGCATGCGCAGTTCCAGCATGCGCAGTTCCAGCATGCGCAGTGCAACATTTGTTTGGTCTCACCTGTGTGACCTTTTCTCTTGTACTGTCTAGAAGGACTGCACAGAGTACAAGTGCCACATTAATACTCATTTTTGCTTTTCTGTCCATTGTACGATTTTTTTAATTACATTGCAGCGGGAATTGTCTTCTGATAAATATATATTCCAGTGCGTTTTCATTGAGCTCTTAATATCAAGCGAATTCTGGCTACAAGAGGAAGGTAATTTACCCCACAATACAGTGCAGAAGTACTGTAATATTTCCTTAAAGGTCAACTGTATGATTTGACCTATATCCCAAAGTAAATAAGTCAGTAATATTCTTGAAAGTGCGAGACTGCATTCTGTGTGTATTTGATAACTGCATGTCAGAGTCTGAATATGCTTAATTTTTGCTTCCCATTTGGGAGTCTGAGAGTGTTTCTAATGAACTTTTGTCTTTGATCTTAAGGCTCTTTCAGAAGGACCAAGAGAATTCCAAAGTTATCAGTGACTCCAAAAAGCAAATCCCAGTTCTGGATAAACAGAAGAATATCGCATTTCTCTTAAAAGAACTGGATTCACTCAGAGAGCTGAATCAGAAGGTAAATTTACACTTCACAAAGGAAGTTAGGAATTTCACAAAGGTCAATACTCGACTCCTGACTGGTCTTTCGACAGAGGTTCAATTATTTTATTTATATTTATATTAAGTGTGAGTTGGACGCTGGTTTGCAAACTTATCCAATCAGAAATTAGACTAGCTGCCCTTCTTATATTTAGGAAGTTATCTCAGCATTTCTTTAAATATGTTTGATTCTGCTTTCATAGTGTGTATTTCATGAACTTTAGGTTCAGTAAAGAACTTTTCCATCACTGATGAAATGTGTGCTGCAGGTGTGCAGTATTATTAACTAACAGTGCAGCATTAGCTAATGTAGCAAATTAATATTACCTGGCTAACCTTCGCTAGGTTGCAGACAAGCATTGTTGTGATGATTACACTAATTCTTGTTTCCATGGTAACAGTGACCTCTCATTCGTATGGCTTCATTGTGAGTAGTTTATCAATGGCAGTTTGCCACTTAAACACTTGTTGTAGAGCTCTGAAACTTTATTAGTCCTCAGTTGCCACTGTTTTAAACTGACAAGTGTACAGCTGCAGTCAGTGTGTGTGCCATATCTGAACCCATCTGGAGATGCTCTGTTTGAGGGGCTTGAGAGGAGTCGGGCCCTCTGAAATGACCCCGACAAACAAGTGTCTGTGACTCCTGACAGAAGAGCAGAAACATGTCATAAAAGTGTGTTTGTGCTGCCAGTGAATTGAGAGATGTTTCAAATTGCAGGAGGACAAACAATAAGGGATGTAAATATTTAAGACAGGAGATTCATTCTGTCATTCAGAAGCTTGTAAACTGTCACTCCCAAACAAGATTTATGGAGAGAGCATGAAGGTTCCTGTTTTTTATTAGAAGCTGTGATTTATGTGATACAATGATACACATTAAAGTTTGACTGGACTTGAGTGGTTATAAAGCACTGGTATTGTTAAATCTATAAAGCAGCCGATGACAGAAATAATGCAAATATATAATTGTATCATTTAAAAATTATGTCATAGCAAATGAGAAAAATGCTTGGACAGCAGTCTTAGAAAACTGTGAACCTCAAGACAAAACACATTTCATTTTCAGACACATTGCTGAAATGAAATTACACAAGAAATTTCTGTGACATTATTTTCATTATTTTTATGTGATGTAGTTCGTCACATTCATTGTGTTTTTCAGAGATTTTCTTTTTCACATACTGTCATGAAAAAACATCCCAAGAAAATGTAAAAAAAACATGCAGTTCTTCTTGTTTTGGGATAATATATGGCACAGAAATTCTTATCCTGAGATTCAGTGACTTGTTAATTGACGTTTATTTGTAGATTTTGGAACTGACACTAAAAAACTAAAACTTCTGTTAATCGGCCAAGAGAACTTGATTATCAGCCAATGTTGATGTCTCGTTTGTGTTTGTGTCTGTAGCTGCAGGACAAGTTGGCACTAAAGGAGAAAGCGCTGGAAACCAAACGACTGGACTGTCAGCTTCAGGAGGCAGAGCTGGAGACTAAGGCCAGTGAGAGAGCAGCAGGTAAGATGGGACGGCTGATGATGAATGGAGGACAGGGTTAAGCATTAAAAGACAGATAGACAGAAGCTTGTCAGCAGAATTACAGAGAGAAGGATTTTACCCTTTAACCTCTCAGACAATCTGAGCTTTTTTTGTGATGTTTAGTGTTGCATCGATTTCTAAATTGAAACGTGACCTTCTGACATTGTCGAATGACAAACATTTTTAATGAATTAGTTGGTATGTGTGAAGAGAACCCGAGAAAAGCAAACTTCCACATTTGTAAACAAAAACCTAAATCGCTCACTTTAAAAATAATCGTACTTTGATACTGACGATGATCATGCATGTATTTGTCACCCTCATTTCAGTATGATTTGAACAGGTTCAGGTGGTGATGTTTAACCAGCAAATTCAAGCTAAAATGCAATATTGATTTGCATGGTAAACTTTGTCATGGTTTACTGCAGGAACGACTGCTTATCATGAAGCTAATGTAACACGCTGGAAAGAGTTGATGCGATGAGAAATAACAGAGAGCTTTTGATGAGATTACAGATGGAGACGAGGCCGGTCTGCTAATCCCAAAATCTGGTGGATTTCATCAAACTGTCTCATTGTGTGATGGTTTTGGGTCTGATTTTTGCTGCACAGACTCTGAGTATATATGTAAAATACACAAGCTTGTTATATTGAGTTTATTATGAGTTTTCATTTTGAGTTGGGTCATTTTGGGTTGGGTATTTTTTCACTTATCTGATCATTTTGTTTTTACACAATTTCTTTGTCTATTCATTCATCCATCCGAGGTAACAGTGCTACCCACTGAGACACTGTGCCGTCCTTAATTCATTAATTCATTCTTTCATTCATATTTACTGGTGCCTTTTGTTTCTATTATTGCTTGTAAAATCTGTGTCATCATGCACTGGGGCCTTCTGAGGTCAGATGCAGTCGTGTTTGTCCTGTGTTTGGAGGTTTTTCAGACAGTATCTGACATCAATGCACCCGGCGGAATCAATCGCTGTTCACTTACAATGTTGATAAAGCAGAGCACTTCTGCAGTGAAATTTCATAATAGTGTCTTCACAATCTCGGAGTGCATGGAACTCCAGAGTGCTGCTGCTGGTTTATTGCTCTGAATGCACACACACACACTCCCTGGGAGAAACCGTCTCCTCAAAATAAGGCTTGCTTAGAGTCATTAATACTTATGCCATAGTGTTTCAACAGCAATAACCTCTTTTTTGAAGAGCTTAGCCTTGTTATTGTGCAGCTGAAGCTTTGACTCTACCATACCAGTATAATAACTCCCTCCCCCTCTCTCTCTCTCTCTCTCTCTCTCTCTCTCTCTCTCTCTCTCTCTCTCTCTCTCTCTCTCTCTCTCTCAGTGTTGGTGGAGGAGATCTGTAAGGCTCAGAGGGAGAGAGATCAGGCTGTGATGGCCAGGCTGCGTCTGGCTAATGAGGAGAGAGACGAAGCTTTACTGCGGGCCAAGAAGCTTCAGGAGACGATGCTGGAGTATGAGCTGTTCAAACTCTCTCTCCAGGGTCCTGCACTTCACTCTGTCCAACCACACGCTGTTGTCCTGTCTTATTTCTGTGCTCTGAGAATGATGCAGAACGGATTTTGTGTAAATTTTTCATAAAACCATTGTTGTCTGAAAGGACGTGGGCTACTTAAGGATGGTTTTATGATTTGAGTTTATGATTTACATGTGTAGAATTAGGGACACAATTAAAATGTCTTATATCATTCAATATCATGAATATTTGATATACCGACCAGCTGTAGAGTTCAAGTCTGCATCATTTTCTAACCGTTTCCTTTTTAGTTGGTGTCGTTCCTTTTTCAAAACATGACAATGTTGTTAAGATCTTGTTTTGACATCCACATCTTGCTTTACTACGTTTCTCATCAGCATTTGTCATCTTGCGTCCTGTTTAATTTTTCATGTGGGCCTCATGATTTATTGATAGTTACTCAAGTCCCTCAAATCAACTGCAATTACCGAGAGGCATGAAGTTTGTTTTCCACTCATCCAATGAGTGCGAGATCTCTTCAAAATCTAATTACAAGAGCGCATTCCTCTCTTCACTGTGTTCCGGCGTGGTTCTGGCCCCTCTCTCTGAAAGTGATAATGACAGCTGAGTGAATTCCCATTATCTTTAGGGAAATATGGAAGCTGCTGTTCTAAGCCCTTATTTTCAGAGGTCACTCTTGAGTCCGGTGTCTGAATGAGTATGTACCTTTATAATAGATGGAGATCTGTGTAATGCCTTTTTCTAAATGAGTGCAGAGCTCGTTGTTTTCTGCCTGCTGGCTGGAGGTGGAGCTTAGCTTTTCTTTAAGGAAAATCACAGCATAAAAGCATGCAAGGTGCAAATTATATGCTTTTCAGCATTAATCTGTAATAAAACTGGTTACAGTGTGTTTTGGCTGTGTAACACACCCGAAACTGGGTTTGACTGGCTAGTTTATATTTTAAACATGCTGGTTGAACAGTTTAATGAACGTCTTTGGTGTTAAGTAGTTCCTGTAGCTGAATTGGTATTGCGTTGCGTTAGCAGCTCAAAGGTTGTGAGTTCGATTCCATACACATGCTGGAACACACGCACTGATCGCATTTAAAGCTTGATTGTGCTGCAGGTTGTGTTAAAAATTTCTGCCATATGCATAAATGTAAGTTTTGCCAGCTGTGACAGTGTGTCCATTTCCATATAAACAGTGCTTACCATGATACTTAAATTTTACAAAATACAGTGTTTATACAAAGCCACTGACAAATGTGATGTGCCGCAAATGAACTGCAGGTTCACCACAAACACAGTTTCTGCCAGAAAAACTAGCCGAAATGTGTATTCATATATTGTGTTTATATAAGGAACAGTATATTTTTCATACATTGATGAAACCCCAGATGTTTCCTGATGTGATTGATCTGCACAAGCCGTGATCAGATCTTGTGAATGTGTGTTTGTTACACCTCTTGAGGTCTATATGAAAAGCTGCAGAAATCATGAAGAGATCCAGGCGAGTCTCTAGATGTTCAGCTCTGTAATTACTGTTGTCTTTGCCTCCGTGAAGATGCCTGCAGCAGGTGTGGCAGGAAAGATTCAGCTCTATCTTTCTCAGTTTCAACACACATGAACAGTTGATCCCAACAGTAATATGAAGTGGTAAACATTAATAACTTAACTCGCTGGCAGTTTAGAGCAGAATGGGCATTACAGAGAAATTACTGCTGAAGCGAGCTGCACTTTTAATATCCCTGCATTGAGTCACAGAATACAGTAACAGCATTTGAGAAGTGATTTCATTTTGCAGAGTGACAGAATGGAAGCTGAGGGCATCTCACCATACTTCATCTCTCTGTTTCTCTCGGCAGGCTGGAGAATATTAAACCTGAAGACAGTCATGTGGTAAGACGTCCTCACAGGAGAATCTCACCTCTGATTCTTCTGTATATTCTTTCTGTCCCACTGTCTTAAAGATCATCCACAAGAAACAAAAAGTGGTTTGAGTGTTTTTGAAGCGTGAAAAACTGATGAAAAACAGTTAATGATGTTGTTAATCTTCACTATTTCTCAAAGTATTAAACCTGGTTTATAATTCAGCCTGCACCATTAATGCTACAGACATAAATGTTGGCTATTATTTAAATTAAAAAATAGTAATCGCTGTATCACTTGCCTAATGGTTATAAAATACCATGGACTGAGCAAGTAACCACACAAAACAGCCCAGCAACTACTCTGAAACACCCCAGCCACCACATAGCAACCATTCAGAAGACCCTAGAAACCACTCAGCAAATACACAGAAGCCCTAGCATTGTGGCAGAAAGTTAAACATGGACGAGCACAAGTCAGTCAGTGTATTGCAGAATATCTAACCTATATGCTACTCATTTACTTCTGTAATCATAAAAATATATTCTTAATCTGCTGTTTAACAGATCCTGGAGATCAAGGTTAGATTACAGTTTATAAAATCATTTCAGCTGTCAGCAGGAGAACTGTTACTGAATTTTAATATGCACCTTAAAAGAAAGTTTTGAATAAAGATGACATTGCTTACATGTTTTGTTCAGGAGTTGGAGGAGTTGTTGAACAGAATTAACAGTGCTGACTCCGCCCATGATATCGAGCTGAGCGGGGCGGCCATCATCCAGCAGATCCAGAGAGCCCGAGAGCGTCGCTCCCAAATCACCTCTGAGGAGATGAAAGCCGTCATAGAGGAGAGAGATGCGGCTTTAACAAGGGTAGGACCGTACCTCTCACGTCCACATATACAACACACACATCACACACTCTCTACTGCAGATCAGTCCAGACACACACACGGCTCTAAACACTCCACTTACAGTAGCTGTGTACCAAACCAGAACCCTTGACACCATAAAACAGTCAAATATGACTCTAAATATTGACTCTCTAAATATAAATATCTCCCTTCCGTCTGAGTTTGAACTTTTCTGTAAGATGTCTTCTGATTATTGGTCTATTAAAGCACATACATCTGTTTATTCACCAGTCTGGCTTTGATTTAAGAATCAACACACCAGCGACCTCATTCACATGTAAGGACAAATATCGCTGCAGAACCTCAAATATTTGGTATATGATTCCGACACACATAATTCAATCAAATGAAAACAAACAAGCAGGTTTCTAAATATTGACATGCAGATATTCAGCAGCATCATGAGTTCAGCTGTGGGGCAGTGGAGGCTGATAAACACTGCGTACATTTCATAATTAGGGTTATATAATGCGACCTAGTTCATAATTTGGCCAGTGAATTGTATTTAGCAGGAGTTTCCGCTGTGTTGAGTCAGGAGATGTGAAATACAGCTGGAAGATGTGTCTGCTAGTGTGTGTGTGAGAAATGAATTTAACAGGGCCTTGGTTTTAGTTTTCATCTTGTTAATATACTTGTATCACTCATCAAGTCCATTCTTTATTGAAAGAGGCCATCTTCAGAAAATAAATCCTGCTGTGCAGATAAATGCACTCCATCATGAAAACCTGTGTCAACCTCTCAGATATGAGCAGATGGCCAGGTGTCGCTCCTCTGACTCCACCCACCGCATTTCTGAGTCCCCTAGAAACACTGCCCTGGTTTCTCATTGGGGCCAAAATATTGAATCTGTGGGGCAATTGCAGAAGTATGTTGCAAACCTTATGTCTAATCCCTCTGAGACAGGGATGGGTTGGACTCCTTCCTGGGTATCCTTCCTCCCCTGCTGTTTCACCTCATCTTGCAGGGATTAGGGCCCGGCTGCAGGCAGAGGGCCTCCGCTTCTCTTTGGCCTGTCGGAATATGAAAAACTGGATAAGTGCTGGGAGGAATAAATCTTACTCTCGCTTCCTTCCCCTCCCCACAGTTAACGTGGAGAATAAGACAGGCTTCGTTATGTGTCTGTGCCGGGCGCTTATTGAATTTCTCCTGATCTTGTTCAAGTGCTGATGTTAAAGTGAGAGGAGAAATGAAGTCGCAGTGAATTAGGGCTGGATGATTTTCTTCAGATCTTATTACGCTGAATCTTTTTTGAATCTTGCGTGTGGTCACGTGAGACTCCGTTCAAACTCTTGTGGTGTTTTTCCTGGTTTAATATCATCTAGGGGTTCTCAGTTTAATGTGTTTGATTAATATAATTATAAAAAAATCGATGCATTCTCACCAGGTTTGTCTGAGACTTCAGCTGTAAGATTACAGAGATAAAATAGGTTAATGTGTCTGTTCTTACTCCCCATTTACCTCGACTGTGGCTATTTTTGGGTGATGGCCTTTTGCGTCAGCACAGAGGTGCATTCTGATTAAAACACGTTTTCCTATAAAAGACATCTGCTGCCCAAGCATCATAAGTCAGCCTGACATTAAAGAGGAGCTGTGTGTTTGGTCTGGATGGCAATGGTGTTATTTTAGTCTGCAGAGGAAAGAGACGGGAACTTGTTTTCGGCTGCTGCTCTTTGAGACGTCTGGATGTTGAAACAGTGAAGCTTGTCGGGTGCTGAGGAAAGTTTACATTCCTGGTAAGTGTTGGCCGGTTCTGGAAAGTTCACATGGAGAGGGGCACATATGGGATGGTATAAAACAAGCCTGTAATGTGCTGAGGAAATTTGTATAGTTCTGAGGAATACACTGTGAGTATCTGTTTTGTCTTTCATGTTTCATGTTGTACTTTATCTGTTCCCAATCCGTACAGGTATTAAAACTGTGAAAATGCTGAAGGAGCAAGAAAGATACACAGGGACATGAGGGGGGGGCTGTCATACATACATTGTATAAGAGCTACAGAAGTTTGTTTAAACTGCCTGTAGTATTCGCTCTGGAAATTGTATTGATGTCATATAGAAGATACAGTGTGATAAGAGACCTGAGGTGGCAGGAGGGTGGATTTAAACTCTGATTCAGGCCAAGCATTAAAATCACTACCATCAAAACAGTCTTTGTTTGTGTCGCCTGTTTAAAAAGACTTCCTAAAGTCAAAGTGATCTGTTTCTCTCTTTCTCTGTTTCTCAGTGCAAGCGTTTGGAACAGGAGCTCCTTCATGTGAAAGAGCCGAGTCATAATCCTGCAAACATCACCTGTCACCTGACTGTCCGAAACAGTCATGAACAAACGTGCAAGGTAAAACACACACACCTCCCACATGGTAAAGTCCTTCTAGAAAATTAACCTAACCCTCCATACACAAACCAATGCCCTCGAACCCTCTATCAGCCTGTCATTACCCTCTCCACTGTATCACTCATTAACGTCTGTTTGCTCTCTCCTGCTTTTGTTTTCTAGTTTTTCGCAGCGATAGACCAGTGACCCCAGGCATCTGTGTGACGGGGTTTAGGCCAGTGTGCTGCAACACTTTGTCACGAGTCTGTCAGGGAAAAAAAGGGCAAACAGACCTGTTTGATTTGCAGCATTTATCTGATGCAGCTAAAGCTCTCGAGTTTAATGCACAGAGCTGTAAAAGAACCGTCATTAGAAAGAGCTGAGCAAACACGCGCTGAGAGAGGAGGCAATGTTTACATAAACACATCAGCCTGCACCTTCACTTCCACTGAATTTACTAACCCACTAACCACGTTTGATATCATTATCCTCGTGTTAGAGGGCAGCTTATGTTTGGAGCTGTTAAGGTGAAGAGAGAGAGAGAAAATCTAATTTGGCCTGTAGTAAGATATATTCTTTAAGAGATATTAATTTTTAAAGAGATTGGTTTAACAAGGTATTTTCTGTGCTAGTTCTTTCTTGTTTTGATGGTGTAAACATACGAGGAATATTTGTTCCTGGTTTCATTATATGATAATCTGCTTTTCTGTCACTTCGCTGTTTTGTTGTTATATTGATGCTGTTTGTGTTTGCTCATGTTATGAGGATTGTGATCTTGAAACTTTGGGACTCAGCTGTGCCGCACAGTGATGATAATCAGTAGATGAAATTATTATTATTTATAATCTGGTAAAAAGTCCAGTCTGTGTCTCCAGGCAAAGACTTTCCAAAGGTTTAAAAAAAATTTACACTTAAGACGGTTTGTCTGATAGCTTATTAAGAAATATATTAAATTTTGTTATTAATGTAGCACTTGGTTTTCTTATAAATCCCCTTAATTATAGATTGACTCCCGGGATTACAGAGCGTCGTTTTTAATTTAAAACCAAATGGGAACAGCTGTCGTAAAATTAGTCAACAGTGCTGAGAAGATCTGCACAAAACAATTTAAAAATGAACAGGACTTCCATTTATCCATTGACATGTTACTTTAAAGAAAGCCAGAGTAAATCTGTTTGAGATGAGAGAGTTTTCTTTTTGGAATCGTCATTTAGCTTTTAGCTCATGCTTACTTTTAGGGATTTGATTTCTCCGATGATTAATTTCTCCGTTTTTAATCGCCACTCTCTTTGGAGATAGAAAACTTTAGCTGATGTTCTTTGTCATCCAGGAAAATAATGATGAAAGCCAATTTTTAATGAAGATGGATGATACTTAACACTTGTTCATACTTCAGCAGAACAGTAAGACTGCAGGATGTTTTCTGGTTTGTGATATTTGTAGGTTGAGGTAACCTGAGCCGATTCCTTGTCTTACCTCCTCAGCTTCTCTCTCTTCACCTGTAAACAAACCTGTTCAGCAGCCGTGTCTGTGTGTGTGTCTGTGTGTGTGTGTGTGTGTGTGTCTGTGTGTGTGTCTGTGTGTGTGTTTTTATGTGTGTGTGTGTGTTTTTATTGTGTGTGTGTGTGTGTGTTTTTTGTGTCTGTGTGTGTGTCTGTGTGTGTGTCTGTGTGTGTGTCTGTGTGTGTGTCTGTGTCTGTGTGTGTGTCTGTGTGTCTGTGTGTCTGTGTCTGTGTGTCTGTGTGTCTGTGTGTGTGTTTTTGTGTGTGTGTGTGTGTTTTTGTGTGTGTGTGTGTGTGTTTTTGTGTGTGTGTGTGTGTGTGTGTGTGTGTTGTGTGTGTGTGTGTGGTGTGTGTGTGTGTGTGTGTGTGTGTGTGTGTGTGTGTGTTTGCTGGGGCAGGTTTCACTGTCCTTTTTAGGCCAGTTGGGCCCCCACAAAGATAGAAAGACCTGACATGTGGAATTTCCCCACAGCCTTATAGCAGACTAAATTAAAAACAATTAAATGACATACAGGAAATGGCACGAGGTGTGTGAGGTCTGTGGTGTGGCGCTTTTGCATTTCATTTGTAAACAAGAAGCCAATAGGAAGTCCCTTAAAAAAACATATGTTCTTATATGTCCTGCACAATTAGAACATTCTGTTGACCAACCAGAATCCAGGAACTGTTCCAGAATCCAGGAACTGTTCCAGAATCCAGGAACTGTTCCAGAATCCAGGAACTGTTCCAGAATCCAGGAACTGCCAAAAGATGGAGTTTGGGCTTGTGGGTAGTCTGTTAAAATACGTGTGTGTGTGTGTGTGTGTGTGTGTGTGTGTGTGTGTGTGTGTGTGTGTGTGTGTGTGTGTGTATAGAGTCTTTCAGTGTTGTTGTGGGGGTTAAGGAGCTTTAAGCAGGTGAAGCACCTGTGTTTGTTCTACAGCTTTATTCTCAGAGCAGTGACAGCACCAACGTGATGTCTGCCCTCCAGCCCCGTCCCCATGACACTCCTGTCCTTTAGTCCCACCCACATACTGTCACCCTCATGGCTTTAAGTTCAGGAAATATAATACAGTATTGTCTTGTGTTATTTGCTTGTAATGGCATTAGGTTGTTGTTATTTTCTGAATATTCTGAAAAGACCAAGGTTAGTTCACACAAAAATGACAATTCTATTATTTGCTCACCAAAATTGTTTTCTTCATTCAGGGAAATTTCTAGAACAGCTGTAGAACGTTTGAACAGCTGTTTGCTGTAATGAGAACATAAACCAAAGTCCACTGTAATGCAAGTCAAGGTTTCTTACAGCAAAAACACTCAGGATTTATTTTCATCGGGCCATTTTCCAGCCTCACTCTGATCTTTAGAACTAAGCAAGCTTTTGCTTCTGTACCTTTTAGCTCTGTGTCAACTGTGGCTAATCTTTACGTGCTGTTATACTGTAATTCAAACAGCCAATCAGTACTCACCAAGGGAATGAATACTCAGTTGGTGTAAATATGCAAATGTAGATGATCTTATGCTAATGAGCTCATGGTTGTGACATTAGATTGGACAATAATCTATTTTGGCACCTTATTTCTGTAAAAAAATTAGAGTTCACACACTCTAATGTGCATCACACATTAGACTTTATTTCAAAAGGCTGATAAACCCTGTTGTTTTCCATTTCCAATTTCAATCAACCTCTGATGCAGATAACAATTTTAGGTTGTAGGAATGTTTCCCTAACATTTGCATTAAGTATATATATATATATATATATATAAGTATATATTCTGAGAATGTTTTCTTTTAGTTGGGGAAGTGTCAGATCATCATCGTTCAGTGACCGCTGACACGATACGGGTGGTGCTGCTTTAATTGGGGTGCAGTCGGTGACGAAGCTGAGTGTGTCACAGCTGATAACCCCCGTCACATCCTCTCCCCACTGGGTCACAAAGGCCACAAGCAGCCCACCTCTGCCCCAACAAACGCTCGCTCAGAAGGTCAAGGCTGCAACCCTCCTTTGCCCGGCTTTATCTCAACAGGTTAACACGTTACTCCAGCAACCTAATTTGGAAAATACTGTAATGAATGCTGATAAAATACATAAGATTAAAAGAAGTGAGCTTTGAAGTCACGCTCACTTCCCTGCTGGAGAAAGTACATATTGACTTTAGGGTTTGAGGCTGTTTGATGTTCTCTTTGACTTGCGCTCCTGTAATCAGAACGGTTGGGACCACGCCATCGAAAGCTGCATGTGTTTATGGGTACAAAGTGATTGTAGCACAGAATCAGGCATTTAAATGCAACAAGCGTTATACTCACAGGCCTGTTTCAGTTACAGTCATGCGCTGTGGTAAGAAAGCATGTAAGCTATCTAAAAATATTTGCATTCTTTTAACAAACTGTATCGCAGCCGTGTAACGGCATGCAGGCTCACGTTACATGTTTTGCAGGTGACGTCATAGTGAAGCATTGCACCATTTTGCAGTTTTACTCCAGTAGATTTAACAAAAAGCTCCATCTCGTGCATGTGGATAAGACATAGTTAAATGTCAAAAAGTCCTTTTTAGCAACAGTTTGTAATTCAGTGTTTTGAAGTCAGTGGATCCAGTAGGTTGTAAGATAAATACACCACCCTCAGACAGAAGATAAGACAGTGTTTTAAAAAATGTCAGAGCTGTGAATGAGTAACCTCACAAAGCCACGATTATAGCAAAGTTACTCTAGAATCAGTTACTCAGTCTGTCTGGTGAGAGAAGTTTTAAAATGTATTAAATGGACAGATCACAAAGAACATTCTATCATTTACTCTTATTGTACAAACCCACGTGACTTTCTTCTGTGGAGCAAGGTTATAGTTTACTAAAACTATTAAAACATTTCTGTTAACTGAAGTCAAGTAAAATATAGGCATCAAAATTATTTTAAAAAACAACCAAAATGAGAAATTTTGCCTTGGAAATAAACTGAAATAAGTTTAAGCTGAGGCATTAAAAATATTAACCAAAAAAAAACTAAACTGAAACTCAAGTCAAAATAATTAATCTTATATACAAAAAATAAAACATTAATTTAATTTTTGGGTAAACTTATAGAATAAAGCATGTTAAGCTTTCCCTCCTAAACAGCGTTCAGACACAAATGATAAGTTTTAAACTCTCCTCATCTCTGAAGTCTTGTCTTTCCTCTCTCGCTCTTTGCTCTCTGTGTGTCTCTCACCCGTGTCTCTGGGAGTATATTGCAGGGTTTGACAGTAGGGCAGGTTGTTCTGTTTGTTTAGACAGTCTTCATTGTGTCTGTCTGCTCGGCCAGCTGTTGAGAGGATGAAATGATCAATACATGTTTCAACAGCTGGTCATTAGCAGAGCTTTGTTGAGCAGTGAGAGGTGAGGGACAGTGTTTCCTCAATCCAGCAGCTCAACTCTCATCATACTGCTGCAGAGGTGCTGAGTTTCAGAACAATGTACTCCACTGATCTCCTCCAAACAAGTTTACCAGTGAATGTGTGTGTGTTGTGAAGTGTTGGCTGAGAAAATATCAGGTGTTATAAATGTGATGTTTTAGGTTGTTTGCTGAATATAACTTGCAGAAACAGGAAAACAGGTCTGATTGCATGCAGTTCAGTTGTTTTGTATAAGCTTCATTACATATAGAGCTGATGTCATGATGAGCAGAACTGATGTTCATTAAACATGCAGATAAACATGTCAACAGTTTAACAAACTTTAACTAACTTGCTTTACAGGATTCTCACTGTTGCTTGTTTGAGCAGTGTATTGTGACAGAGGTTGATGTCGTGATGTGATGTGTTTATATTCTCTCTACAGCTTGATCAGGAACTGATGGAAGCCCAGAAACAACGAGATGACATTCTGGAGCTCAATCACGCACTTGAAGATGAACTGCAGACCTTACGCAGGTATTATAGGTGAACTTACACTAAAATAAAAACAGCTGATCAGATTAGAGCAGGGCCATAGCCACACCCCTTTCAATGTAAGGGTTTGTTAGTGGAGGGTTAATTTAATGACACTGTGGTTTTAATTACACTGTAGATTAAATATTTGGTTACATCTCTGAATTTGAACCTTTTATTTTGAAAACAATCTTTCCATTTTTATGCACAGTCTTCATCAGACATATTTGTTTTGCTCTGGTAAAAATTAATAAAATAAAATAAAATAAAGTGAAGTGGATCATTCCGTTACCACAAACTCATGATGTGGAGGTCTGGAACACACCCCTCTGTGTTCTCCGCTGGAGGTCTGTCTGCACCTACAGCTTAAAAGTCCTGAGTTTGTTGTAGTTGTTTTTCTAGAGGTTTCAGCACTACCAAGCATCTGATTGTTTTGGCCCCCAAGTTGAACCAAAGTTTTGCTTATTTAAGACTTGTATTTAAAATGGTGGCCAGGGTCTTAAATCAAACGTTATTGCTTGCGGTGGACTACCGCAGACCCACCCAACCCAGATCTGTCTTCCTGCCTGAGTCTGTTTGCTTTTCTCTGGGTTTATCTGTCAGTGAGGAGGGGTTAGATAGATGAAATGAATTTATCTCATAAACTGGTCACGCTGGTTTAGTGAGCTGCGTCCGGTTTCATTGAGATGTAGATCCGTGTGTAACCGTGTACTTCTTCATTTGAGTTTGTTGATTTAGTAGATCTGCTCACCATCTCATTGTGTGTGATTGTGTGTTTGTAGTTCACTCCAAAAATTGAAGGGCCTAATTAGAACCTCACATATACCACAAATAATGTTTTTCTAGTTCTTTAGAAAACCATGTACAGACTGCTGCTTCAGAGAACCCAGAAAGCTAATCTGAGGAACTTTTAAAAGGATAGTTCACCCAAAACTTAATATTTTTCTGTGATTTGCCCTCATGTCATTCCAGACCTGTATGACTTTCTCTTCTTGTTGAAAAATGTCTTAGTTGTTTTGTGGCCATACATTAGAAGTCAATGGGTGCCACTGTTTGCTTCAATATCGTCTGTGTTCTTTGGAAGCAAAAAAAGTCATGCAGGTTTAGAATGAGACGAGGGTGAGTACATAAGGAATTTTCATTACTGGGTGAACTATCCATATAATGTTAACTTTTAACAACAAGATCTTTCTTTACACAAAAACTTTATTACCTTTTCATCACATTCAAAAAACATTTTAGTCATGTTCCAAGACCCTCCTAATCTGAGACTTCACCCTGTTGTACTGTGTATCTTTTCAATGTTCCCTGAATAAGGGCAAGAGAGGGGCACATTGTATTCCGCCATGCAATCTGCGTTGTGTGAGCATCAGGGTGTCTGTCGCTGGCCCCTTCAGTGCTCAACCTTTGAAAGCAGAATCCTCCAGAAACAACAAAAGACCAGAGGATGAGGCGTGTGTTTTGTCTCAGGATTGCCGACCATCTCAATTGTGTCTTTTAGGAACAGACAGTCTGTGTCTGAAAGATGAAAGGACACGTAACAGAACCAAGAAAAATGTCTTGGGCTCTGATAGAACGTCTCAGATGAGTGTGCCATACACAGTCTTCCTGCTGATAAAGAGCAACACTTGACAGTTTTGTGCTTTCAGAGCAACTTGTTTTGATGGGTTATCATTGGTGGGGCGGTGAAGGAGAGGTTAGACTGTGAGTTTCAGATGCTTCATTTGACTGTGGGTCAGGAGCAGAGGGAGGCAGCGACCGCTGGATTGATGCGTATTAACACCTCCTCTCCAGTGATCAGTCATCATCTGAAGCTAACATCTCTGTCTGTCAACACTCACAGCTCAATAGTCATTAACAGATACTTGAAGCGTAGACACGTGCGCGTTCGTTTCAGTATTCTGTTCTTCAGAATATTGCGGCTTCTCTTTGTTGTCTCTTACTCAGCTGAAGTATACTACTTTCACCACATTTGTTGTTGTTTATACTTAGCATTAGCATTAAACTTTAGCATGTAATTTGTTGAGAAAATGCTCATAATACACTTATAGCATCAGTGTGAATGATTTTTCATGAGCAAAAACCATTTGGATTTACTTCAGAAAATGTGAAAATCTTGTTTTGTTATTTAATTTGGGTTTGTTGTTAACTTCTGTGCTGTAACATTGTAGCTTTTTCACAGCAGCGCGTTTATCTGATATCTGAAGAGATTTTCAGTTATTCATCTTCACCTAAACTATTTCCATTTTTCTTGTGTTGTTCCTCCGTTTTTTCAAAACCCCTGCAGTTGAGGCTGAAATTATGTATTCGCTTGGATGTCAATCACACGGTTGTTATACTGTGTTGCAAGATAGAAATTTTACGTGGTGTTTATAGCATCTGTGGCATTAACCGGCTTTAGCCTGAAAACGGCTCAACGTGCGGCTTCTGCATTAGCCGTCGTCTTCGTTCTGTGCAGCAAAATACATTTCGTAGATTGCGCTGAACCCCTGACAGCTAGCAGCTGCTTCTTCATCCATCACACAGCAGCGTTCCTCCACAAGCTCGGCAAAGAGGTTCTTAGTCTGTAATTTCATCAAAGAGTGATTACAACTTTGGGTCAGATCGGGTGTTAAGTTCTACTAACAATATTGCAAGATTGTTTTTGATAACTTTGAGAGAACGTTAGCCAGTGTTCTGAGAATGTTCTCTGTTAGCTGGGGCCTTTCTGTTTTCTCGTGTTACGGTTTCTGCAGATAAGACCTCTCTATTAAAAGGTTATTTTACATTTCTCATCTGATAGCGTTTTTTGAGGATGTAAATGATTAACTGGCCTCTTTCTCGTTGCAGTCCCACCTCTCTGATCAGGTATCTTACATTTTAGTTAATGTTTAACACATTGCTCTGATCGGCTGTCTGGAGACATTAAAGCTACAGCAACACAGACTCTGAACTGAGGCCTTTTTAAATGAGCATGATTTGGAGATCATTTTGAAGTTTGGTTTGCTGTTAGTCGAGTGCATTGTAAATTTTGGCTTGGTGGGCAACAGAGAGGCCACTGTCTTGTCTTTGCACCAGAATATCTTATAGACTTTAGGGCTGGACTCTTTATCATTGAACACCTAGTAACTGCATAGCAACACCCTGGCAACGGCCCATAACACCCTAGCACCATGCTGGTGAGTTTTGCAAAAAGCAACAGTTAGTTACAGCTTATAAAGGAAATGTAATATTGGTGATGGGTTTGAGTCCATCCATATATTGATAAATTGTATACCTTGAGTGCTTTGTAATTTCTTGATGAACGCATCTCCCAAATGTGTAAATGCAGTTTGAGCATAACAGTATATCAGACTCATGGACTTGTGTCTGTTTATGGATCTCCATCCTGCCTTCTTCTCTGTTCCTCTGAGCAGGACAGGAAGTGTTTGTGTCATCTTTTCTTCCCTGATGTCGTCTTATAATGTGATCAGGCAGGATGGAGAGCTGGATGTGTGTTGGGGGTGGTTGGGCTCAGATAAGATAATCCATAATGCTTCTGCCCTTGTTTGTCACTGTCATTAGACCTTTGTACCCGATATGTTTGCATTTAATTAAACAAAGCACACAACTTTACATCACTTCCTCAACCATCAATATCACATCAGAATTGATTGTTCAATCAAAAAAGAAGCAAAGAAAAAATAGAGGAGGAGCCACATGGAAATCTCTTTACAACTAATTAGCAGGATTGAATGAGTTCTGACTTTAGGGCATAAACACACACATGCACACACACAAGCTAAAAGACAAAGCTGGTGTCAGTCAATCAACATTTCTGTCGCAGATGACATGCGAACCCTGCAGCGCATGCGAGTCGGAGGAAAGTTTGTGTTGTTTATTAATTTTGGTGTTGTACCGTGTGCTTTGTTTCCCAAGCTAATATTAATACCCACTTAGTAGCACTCTTGTTTTCTGTGTGCGTGCAGTTGCAGGTGTGCGGTCTGCCTGGGCAGCTGAGGGCAGCAGGTGACATTGTTCAGACCTGTTATTGACTTTGCTAACTGCATGCTGCTGGTGTCATATTAAAGCATCTTATTCTTCTAGTTTATAGTTTGTAACTCACCTCAAGGAGAGATTTGCAGATAAACGCCCATAGACTTGCATTGAAAGTTCTCATGTGTAGCGAGCGCAGTATCACAGAGATGTGGATGAGCTTCAGAAAAAAAACTAGGTAATTTGTTCCTATCAGAACAGCTACCTGGCTTAAATCGACCATTTGCTATTTAATTCATAAGGCAGTTCAGAAGAGCTTTTGAAGTGTTTCAGGATTCTGTTCAGTTTGCGTGATGTCACAGTTTATCTTCAGTCTTCACTGTGTGTCCGTTAGACTGTTATGTGTTTGTTTTTATCACAACCTTTATCATCTCACGTCTCACTGACAGTAAAGAAAAGCTCTTTGAAAGGACCGCAGCAGTGCTACTGTATTCTGACACTTGCGGGAGTTATCAGACTCGGATATTGTTTCTTGTCCTGACATTCTGTTTGAATATTAGGGGTGTGTGTTGATGGTTCCACACTTACTAAGTAAACTAGGTAAACTGAAAACACACTTTTTTGGGTCTCTGTCTGGGTGAAGTGTCATGTTTGTGGAAGAATTTGACCATTGACTTTCTGCTTGACTTTAATATTTATAATATCTATCTATCTATATCTATCTATCTATCTAATATATATATATATATATATATATATATATATATATACACACACACATACACATACATGAATGCATACATGTACTTATGTATATAAAAATTGTTCTTGCATATTAAAATCTTTTTTGCGTTTGTTTTCAGTGTGCTGCAGACTCAAGCAGATGAGAGCGGTCATGACACGAATCGGAATCGGATTCGAACCCTGCGGCTCCATCTACAGCAGCTGACATCAGAACACCAGCGCGCACAGACTCAACTCTGTCTTGCCCAGGAACGAGAGCGAGAAGCCAATGAGAAAGTTCAAAGGTCAGCACAACCCTATGCACTTGTGTTCAAAGAGTCTTTATGCAGTGTTTCTCCATACAGTGAATTTGAATGGACATTTAAGTGTCTCACAAGTATGACTTTTACATTTTATTCAGAGAGAAGAGTAAATATCTTTCAAACCTGTGAAGAGTTTTATAAAGAATATGTGTAAAGATTATAACTCTTTCATTGTGTTGGTATTGCAGGCGTGTTTGGTGATATCACAGCGCTTATTTAAGCTTATTTCCTCATTTTCATTAAAACTGGTTTACTCTACACTTATGAGAGCTGGTTGGCCGGGAGATCCCCTGTCTCTTTCTCTCTCTCTCTCTGTCTCTTCGTGTTTTGTCTCTCTCTTGCTCTCTCTTTCTCTCTCTCTCTCTCTCTCTCTCTCGCTCTCTCTCACTCTCTCTCTCACTCTCATTTCTCTCAGATGGGGGTCTCCCCACGTAAAGCAAACACAGGCTGGCCTGCTGATCTATTTACATGATGAATTAACCAAAGGGGGTGGAGATGCCAGGCTGAGAGGGTGCTGAACACAGAGAGACCCCCCACCAGCCCAGCACAATGAGACAACAGAAACAGAGAGAACTTTTCTGGACTGTTTACACATGCCACTCTGAAGGGCTTCAGTAAGATCACACAGTCTCTGCAGGCTAACATGGAGCTCCTCGCTCTGACCTGTGCTACTGTATATCACACTGCAGTGTCCTTCTGTTTACTGACCTGTTATTTCTGAATTCACAAATCAGTGCATTATTGAATAAGCGAACAAAGCTTAGCAGACTAGATTTTAAAATGGTGTGTGTATCACAGTAGCTTGTTTGGGTACATTATAACGCTGATTCAGAGGTAAGACAGGAGTGTACATAGTACAAGGTTCAGATATTTGAATCAGTTGTGTGCAGTGTTGAGCCAAACTGTGATGTCCAACGTCCATCTGGCCCCTCTGCAGGACTACAGGAGGTGTTTCTGGAAATTAACAAATTCCCAATGTTCTGAGAATCATCATGTTATTTATTACTCTAGATATAGAGCTTGTGCCAACTCTGTGCCCATCACATCTGACCGCTAGCAGACCGTCATATGGAGGCCCCGGCTCACGATCTCTAGCTGACCGTCAGATGGAGGCCCCGGCTCACGATCTCTAGCTGACCATCAGATGGAGGCCCCAGCTCACGATCTCTAGCTGACCATCAGATGGAGGCCCCGGCTCACGATCTCTAGCTGACCATCAGATGGAGGCCCCAGCTCACGATCTCTAGCTGACCATCAGATGGAGGCCCCAGCTCATGATCTGGGTGTGACGTGGGTCTCATCACACAGCGGTGAGAAGAATGCAGAGGTGTTGCGATCAGCCTCCAGGTTCCCGCCAGCCCATTGACAAAAAAGCTGAGCTGTCTGATGAACTGCTGAATCAAACTTGGCCGTGAGAAATGCACAAAGAGTCTTTTCACTGGCCCGACAGCCCACAAATGGTCTGCGGCTTGTGTGTCCCGTCACACTTCTCCCGTCCCTTCACAGGCTCCTGTGTTTACTGACATCATCAGAGAGGTTATATAGTGTTCAGTTTATTGTATCGTGTTAGGGGTTATCGTATCATTCTTCTTATTTATATGATGTCAGTTTTTGCATATGATTTCATATGAGTATGGATGAGTAACAAGAATATCTGCAGCTTGTGGACTCGGGAGATAGTTTAAAAAGTTACATTATATTTTACAGGAACATAATGAATATTTTAATCTGAGAAGATTAAGGAAAATTTAATTTCTCGTTACATGACCCCTGTAGGGGGTTTTTGCAGACATTGTTGTGACATATTTACAGCTTATGTACACAAACACAAAGAAACGGTTCATATTTTTGCATTGAAACATAAATATGTTTTCGTGCCATACATCAAGCGTGCTGTTGTTTGAATTTATGCACGGCTGCTGTTTACTCAGAGCTACAATTGTTGGTTTTGCGCCTCCGTGAATTCTTAATAAGGATTTCTTCTTTTGCCGGCTCTTCCCTCGTGTGTGTATTTGGGTTTATGGCCTCTCTCTGCAAACAGTGTTCGCCAAATCCTCAGACACACCTTGGAGATCCTGCCACAGAATCACAGACCTGTTAATTGTGCAAACATGACGGAGGCTGATGAATATATGTGCAAAACGCTCACAATTGTCACACGAGGGAAATGTGTTTGCCTGCATGTTTCAGGAAGTCTGACAGACAGAGAAGGAGAGAGACAGTTTTAAGGTGTCTGACTGTGTGTTTGTATGTTTTTATCGGGTTAGTGGATCGTGCATTTGTTATATGAAGGCAGTTTGCATGCATAAGTATATGTGTGCACATGCTCTGTTTGTTTGTAAACGCTGACCTTCGATAAATATTAGCTGGTTTTAAACTCTTCTCTCCTGCTCTGATGTGTTTTGGTCGTGTAGCATTTCTGAGAAATGAAATGGTTTTGCTCTCCGAACTCCCTATACAGGAAAACAGGTGGACACTAGAGAGGGAGTCAAAACGGTCCATATGCTCACTTGATAAGACGGAGAACCCTCGATAGACAGCAGTGGTTATGCTAAACACGTCTTATCAGTGTTGCTGTGAAGTTTCTGACCGTGCTGCACTGCGCTGCATTCTGCTTCAGTTAGTGTAATTTTAGCGTCTGTGTCTTGCTCTTTTTGTCTGAAATTTTTCTTGTTTTTTTGGAAAACAAACCTATGATTTCTTCTTCAAAGTCATTTATCATGCAGGTTTTATTTTTGATGATCGGATCACAGCAGCAGTAGTGTAATACTGGTTCTGACATTGTTTGTTTGTAGTGGGGTTTCTGTGTCAACTATCGCTGTTAACTGCTGTTTCTTCAGGTGAGGGATTTGAGCAAACCTCTAAACCTTTTTTAAGTTACCTTTCAGCATTACATTTTGGTGTGTAAGTCATTCTGAACTGATTGTGTCATTTAGAATCAGTATTTGTTTGGAGGGAAAGAAATAGGCCTATTTTCATGCCCATTTCTCATTTGCTTCAAAAAAATCTCTTCACTCAGTTTGATCTCCCTCCATCTCCACAGTCTTTGTGATCATCACCCTCATAAGCACAGGTTTACTTGCCCCGACCAATCACACGACACCGTGCGCGGGCTTCTGTTTGCCAGAGTAAAGGCAGGAGGATATTTGGGGGATTTTGGCATTGACACCAGCGTGGATGTCTCAGCCACTTTAAGAAGCGTCTACATCCCCTCTCTGCGTTCTTCTGCTCCTCCAGGAGCGCCCTTGTGTCAGGAGAAAAGTGCAGAGAGCTGGCCTGCATTTGTATTGCTCTTCTTTCGTTGACACAATCACTTATTTCTGCTTTCTGTCTCTCTGTCTTTTTTCTCAGGTTGGAGAGGTTGGTGGAGGTGTTAAGAAAGAAGGTCGGCACTGGAAGCGTCCGGACGGTGATCTGACTGACCGGGTGTCAGGCGACCCGAGCAGACGGCCACATCTGGTGACCAGGCTGCAGCATTTAACTCTGAGCAAACAGCCGAATCCGGGCCTGGGCAAACATAGGCTGCAAGTGGCATTCTGTGTCTCAGTGCTGTTCTCAGATCAGCTCTGAAACTGGATCGTAAATGTTTAACCACATTCACTCCTCAGTCACCAGTGAAACTCCTTCTGTAAACTCTCTCTCTTCCGCTCCAGGAGGAGTTTTTTTGTTAAATGACTTCTTGTGTTATAGGTCCAGTTACGCAGGAGAAATCTGATTGGACGATTACTTGGTCAGGTACTGAGGTGCTTTTTTCCTAAAGCTCCAGCTGTTTAATGGAGCGAGCTGGATGTTTTCCTGAAACTGAACTTTTACACACAAACTGAACTTCAGGTGTCTTTCAGAATCATGTTTGTCTGGAATGAATGAAGTTGCCAGTCAGTATTTAGCATTAAAACGGTTCAGTGTTTGCTTTTCATTTAATCAAATAATGTTTTAGTGCCCTTCCGTTCGTTCTATTTGATATATCACAACAGAACCTGAAAAGAAATAAAAACATATATGTGAAATTTGTATTATAAACCATCAAATCAAAAGGAATATGAATTTTCATTCAGAATTCAGTTCTGCTGGATGATGCTTTAACATGCATTATTTATTTAACATTTTATCCTCAGCTTAAATTCATTGAATCACATGCATGTCTCATGAAGGACAAATTGTGCTCTCGTTAAAGACGTAAATGATGTTCATTTTAATACGTCTCTTAAAATGTCTTGATAGTGGGGCATGATTGTTTTAAATACAGCTCTCATATCAGTTTTAAAAACGTTTCTGTGCGCGTTTAACGAAATATATTAAATAAAAAACGTCCTGAATAATGAACGCTGAAAAAGTTTTGCATTTGTCACAACAAACGTGATGGTTTAATGGCGAGTGCTGTGCATGCTAATGATCTGCAAACAGAAACAGATCTGAGATCTGTAGACCTTCACCACCCCAAACAGTGACAGCAAGACGTGCCGCTGAGTTGCCCTCCCCTCAAATAAATGCCCCAACAGTAGAACAAGCTTGTCGGTTTTCTCCTGTAGTTACCCTGAAGATGTCCCCACACGTCCCCAAAAAGAGGTTCTGTTGTTTGATAGCTCAGAGTTTGTCTCGGGACGAGAAGCTTCATTTGGTGGAGATGTGCGTGATGTGCGGGTGTGGATGCGGGTGTGGAGGCTCGGGTCGGGTCGGGTCGGGTCGGGGCTTTTGGAGGCTCCACGATCGCCCCCAAATTCGTCGACTTACAAAAACTTTAATACGCTTTAATTAAACCCGCGTTTCGTCTGCACACACTGAAAGAGCCTGAAAGAAAAGCGCGTCTGATCCCGTTGCTATAACGACGGCAAATATTTCGCACCATCTTCATCTCTGTGCTTTTCATAGTAGCTTTTATTTACACAAATAAAAGTCGTTCTCATTTTCCTTTTCTATAAGAACCATTGATTTATTTTGGTAACCTTCCAGTTAATGTCCAAGAACGAATAGGAACTTTAATTGTGAAAAATTTTAATGACATAAAATACAATCTCTTAGTCTCTTGTTATTCGGATTTGAGAGGTTTCTAGAGGTTTTAAATAGTTCATTATCCTTTTTAAAATTGCATTACTAATGAAAGCAAGGCTTTTTGCTGCACAGGCGTTTCAGATGCGTTTTGCAGAAGTTAAACGTGCCATTATTCGTCTTCTGAATGTGTATCCGCTCTTAAAAATATCAAAAACGCACAAAACTGGTTGATGTCGGGAAGTCTTTCTGTTGTACAATAATGAAGACACGAAACTCTGAAGACCACCAACCTGAAGACGTGGTGGGGCACATTAGAGGAACACAAAGCCCTAATAAACTTCTCCCGTGTCATGTTTAATGGGAAACCAGCTGCTTCTAAAGCTGATTTCGGATGGAGATCTCTCCCTCTTCTCTCTGGTCCTTTGAAAGCGCCTTTCTTTCGTGGCTGTGTGAATTTGAGGGCTATTGCTTTGCTCTTTTCGTCGGCCAAGCACAATTGTGTTATTGGAGATAATGAATTCAATCCTCATCAGAAGGTATTAGGAGCTTCTTGGCCCAAACTCGGAATGAAAAGCGGAGTGAAGGTCCAGGGTTTGAACTGAAGGGTCGTGCGTTTCTCCATACGGCTGAAGAAAGCGCCAGCGCTTTTGATAACGAGAAATGCCCGATAATAACACGTCGTGTCCTCATAAAGTCTGTCCGTTTAGATATACAGCAGTTAAATGTGCACTCATTTTAGACCAACAAACACTGGATTGCCATGCAATTCCTATAATAAAAATGATGAAAACTCACCGTCAATATAAATATCTAAATGTGCATGTCAATATGTCGCTTCTGTTCGTCAGTGTGATCTTATAAAAGACTTTCCTAACACAAGGTGAAATATTAAATATTTTTACTTCGCTTAAGCAATAAACAGCTTCACAAAATCGGCGATGTTTTAACCATTGTCGTCATCACCAGACAGTTTTACGTCATGGTTTTAATTTCGATCGGTTTTCACAGAGTCTGATCACAAAGATTTAAAATGGATTCAATAAAGACAAAATAATGACAAAATCAAACCACAGAGTTCAGCTGTGTGATTTATGAACCTCTACAATATGTTTCGTAAATATCTATTTATAAATGCATATCGCAATGTAAAATACAATGTGAAATTATTGCAAGAAATTATTACATTAATTTGTGCTTGTTTTAGTGCCATTTTGTGTAATGGGGTAAATTGTTTGTGTTTGCTTACACATTTATGTAATAAGATATTAATGATATTAATGTTTTATGAAGCGCTTTAATTGTGGAAACGCGCTTTTGGTTTCTTATCGCGCCCGTCAGTGTGTGAAATAATTTAGATTATTTAAACCTACATTAAATACGTGAGATTTTACTGCAAATTTAATAACTTACTATTTAACAACTTAAATGCATTTTAAAGCATTTTCGATTTAATCTGTGTAATTGTGACCATTAACTTCAGCGCGTTTATTCGCGTTTAGTTTCTGTCTGTCATTCGAGAGAGAAACGAGAGACGGGCTGTTTTCAAGGAAATGATCGTCTTTATTTTTAATTAGAAATCAAACTAAAAAGACACATTTATTGAAGTCTTCATAAATCAGCGAGATCGCCTGCATCTCTGCGCACTTATGAAGACCTGTGCGGTCTGATCTGAGCTCAGCTCTCCGTTTATTTACTCGATAATTAAATGAATTTCGCGGCTGCTCAGCCAAAACGCGTGTGTACAAAACAAAGTGAAATCTGTTCATCCATCGTGTAGGTTACGCTTCACAAAAACATGATTTGGCCTCTCTGTGATATTGTTAAAGTCCCATTTAAAGCTTTTATGAAGCGCGTCTTTCAGGCTCTTTTTTCTTGGTCTTTCACCAACATCAAGTGAAAACCAGACGAGCTCAGCCAAAACCCGCATCGAGGGGAGACTGCCTGTGAAACCAGCAGCTTTTCACTTTTATTCTGCTGTTAACGGTGCCTTACAAAATACAGAAAACGAGTCCTGAAGCTAATACAAAATGTAATATAGGCCTTTTTATAGCAATGCAACGAAATAAAACGAGTCTGATGCTCCTGAAGTGATTCATTTATAGATCAGTCACAACTCTCTAAACATCAGTTTCAGCCTCGACTCGTTTAGAAAGGGTCACAAAACACGGTCACTTGGTGCTTGATTTAGAAATACACATTTTATTCAGAGTGCGTTTCCACTTGGATTCATTTATTTCAACACAAGATTGAGATTTGAAGTGTTTTCGTCTAATGCCAACATTTCAATACATACACTCTGTATGACCAGAGCCGCCTTCATTCGTGCACGAACACAAACATGTCAGACAACTACAAATATTGAGGAAAACAAGCATTTACAAGCTCAAATCGTTTTAAATACACTGGCGAGGATTTACACACGGTGAGTACAATCATTCAATGGGCACACTGTACAATATTTCATTATGCACGTTTCTCATACTTCAACAGTTCTTTATGCAGCAGGTGCATGACAAAATAATAAAATAAAGTTTGTTTTTCTCGTCGGCAGCTGCTGAGAATGAAAACATGGACTAGGACGTGTTAAGAACCGGTCTGGAATACACACCTGGATAATACGAGGCCTCTAAACCTGATGGGTCCGTGCTGGTTCTGGTCACGGGCAGACCGGAGGACATCCCTGAACCGTATGAGTATTGCAACGCTTGTTCGTACGCTTTCAATTCCAGTTTATGCTGCTGCTCTGAGGAGGACATTAAATTATTAATGGAAAACGGGTGATTGAAGGAGTAATGGGGACCTCCTTTGAGGTGCAGCTGCGGCTCGTGAGCCATAGAGTGCGGGGGTAACGGGACAGAGGACAGGGACGTGGCCGAACCGGACACGGGGTGGATCTGCTGGCCCGTGCTTTTCAGTTCGGAGGCGGTGGTGGCGCTCCTGTGGTCCAGACTGTGAGGACTGGACGAGTGGTTCGAGGAGGTTATAGAGTCCAGGTGTGCGGCTTTGGTGCTGTTATTGTCGCTCGACGGAGAGCCCGATCCACTGCTCTGCTCCCGCTTCCCATCCGCGCCCTTCCCCGCCACTAACTTCTTCTCGCACTTAAAGCGCTTTTGTCGGCGCAGATAACAGCCGTTCTCAAACATATTCCCAGAGTCAGGATGCAGGGCCCAGTAGGAACCTTTTCCCGGCTTGTCTGGTGACCTGGACACCTTGACGAAGCAGTCATTGAACGACAGGGAATGCCTGATGGAGTTCTGCCACCGCTGTTGGTTCTGGCGGTAGTAGGGAAACAAGTCCATTATCCACTGATAAATCTCGCTCAGTGTGAGCATCTTGCTCGGCGCCTGCTGGATCGCCATCGTAATGAGGGAGATGTAGGAGTAGGGCGGCTTGGCGTGAGGGTAACTTCTCCTGAAGGTCTTGTTTTCTCGGGCCCTGTTGAGGTTCGGCTGCGCGTACGTCATGGAGCTCATGGTGGGGCTCATGTTGGCGTAAGGGTTCATGGAGCTGTGCTGCGCCGCCATGGGGTTCAGACCGGACGGGCTGAGAGCGGTGCCCATGGTGGACACCCCGCCGCCCATCCCGTTCATGGCACCGGTGGCACCCGGGGGCATGCCCGCCATAGCGCCCGGGCTCAGGCCGGCTCCGAGCGCAGGGTTCGGGTAAGACATGTTGAAAGAACTGGACGTCATATTTCCACTGGTCGACATGCCCATATAACCGTTCATATTATTGATGGAGCTCAGCCC
The DNA here is from genome assembly GCA_036877525.1 of Chromobotia macracanthus. Lineage (NCBI taxonomy): Eukaryota > Metazoa > Chordata > Actinopteri > Cypriniformes > Botiidae > Chromobotia > Chromobotia macracanthus. Next base: position 1,343,384 of record JAZGTH010000102.1, read on the forward strand.
GGCGTTCATACTGCTGCTCGTCATGGGAGAGTAGACCTGACACAGAAATAAATCCCACAGTTTATTATTACTGCATTTTATTAACACACTTTCACTTTAATTCGCGTATCTTATCATTTCACAATGTTTCTAACATCCGTCTTGCGTTTGACATTTCTTTCCTTTCTGAAGCATCTGTGTTTCAGAGAGGTTTGAGCTCTGCTGTAAAACAAACAATTGCACGATCATCGTGCACAACACCGTGAAATCTGAAAAATGTTTTAGCCTGTTTGTTTTTTTATACAATCTGGATTTAATCCGGAGCCATAATCTGCCAAGTACCGTTTTTATTACAACAAACTGAGTGTGCAATCGATTGCGCACACGACAAATCATTTTATAACATAATTGTTTTCCAGTTTGACAGTGAAAGCGATTTAAACGTATTAGATTGAACTGCATGTCATCTGAACGACTAAAACTGGACCGACAGAAGCATTTATCCAGATATGCATGATACGCACAATCAGTGAACGAAATAAATAAAATTAATGCATCAAAAATAATTCTGATACAACAGCGAATCGTTTTAAACCACATCAATCAAATAAAATGTCATTTGTGTAAGTCCTGCATTATTAGGCGATATTGATCCACTTTCAGAGGGATCGCTGCTGCCACCAAGTGGGTTGATCAATTCAGAAGTTGATCATTTCTTTAGTTTAATAAACGCGCGCGTCAGTCTGCAGGGCGAGCCTCGCGTCAGAAGCAGCGGCGCGTCGACGCGTTATGGCCGCGTCGCGTCTGTATGGTGCAGCATCTCAGAGTCGGTACCGTGTTTTCTCACCTCTTGCGGGTCATTGTAGTAGCTGCTCCAGTCCGGAGTTTCGTGTCCTTCCATTTTCACCGCGCTCAACATAATGAAGCTCGCAGCTCGTCCACACGCAGTTCGAGCCCGCAGCGTGTGCGCGCGTGGGGAGCGCGCGCGGATCTTCCGTGTGTTACGCACAGAAGCGGTACAGCCCACTTTCTGAAGAGCAGAGGTCCGGACCAGCCGCTGCCCTGCTGCTGTAAACACGAAATCACTTCAGGCAGCTGTAAAGTTCACAAATGTTGTGCTGCACTGTTGCAACAATCATGCAACGTTATAAAGGCACGTCAGGAAGCATTACACATGTATGCCATATTATTCTGTTCATATGCATGCTTTATTTAAGAGCTTTAATTGACAAACGTTATGTAATGTTATATCATTTACATTAATGATAAAGTATCAGGGCATTTTCAGATGAAACGTGCGCTATCATCTGTTAAACATTATTCAGTATACTCCTATTTGTTAACGCAATTAAGATATATTAATATAAATATTACATTGCAATAACTTTGAAACTTAGTATGTTTATCATTTTTTGCATGGCTTTCTTACACCGTTATAGAAAACCTATTTAAGCAAGCCTATGTAATATTGGCATATTCCATATGTATTGATATATGAATTAGATGAAAACATAAATATAGCATTTCAAAGTGGGCCTGTTATATATATAAAATAAACTATGTAATATTGTAATGGTTTTATTTTATAGTTGTTTTAAATGTATTGAGAAAATAGCATATATAGGGTCTCTCAGCTCCAGGTTAAGAGCTGTTTAGTTAATTAAGTTGCTCTTAATTAAAAACCCATTGAGTTTGAGTAAATGGTTCAGAACGGAAGTATGAAGGCACCACATTCTATATTGCTAGGCGCAACTATTTAACTCTTTTTCTCAACAATTATATAACTGATTTCCTCGGTCCAATCATAACTGAAGGCATGATATTTATGTATGATATGATATTTATGTATGATATGATATTTTTGTATGCCTGTTGTGCAAATTCAGACATTTTTAAAGGTGGAAAAGATGCATTATTGTCAGTCAAAACAAAACAGGTAGCATAAATGTGCAGAAATGAAATGACATAAAATTACAATAAAAATAACCCTTAATAAAAGAGATGCTGATCTACCTGAGTGTGTTCAGATCAGTGTGTCCTGAGTGTGTTCAGATCAGTGTGTTCAGATCAGTGTGTTCAGATCAGTATGTCCTGAGTGTGTTCAGATCAGTGTGTTCAGATCAGTGTGTCCTGAGTGTGTTCAGATCAGTGTGTTCAGATCAGTATGTTCTGAGTGTGTTCAGATCAGTGTGTTCAGATCAGTGTGTTCAGATCAGTGTGTTCAGATCAGTGTGTTCATGTTCAGATTCCTGAGTGTGTTCAGATCAGTGTGTTCAGATCAGTATGTCCTGAGTGTGTTCAGATCAGTGTGTTCAGATCAGTATGTCCTGAGTGTGTTCAGATCAGTGTGTTCAGATCAGTGTGTTCAGATCAGTGTGTTCAGATCAGTGTGTTCAGATCAGTGTGTTCAGATCAGTATGTTCTGAGTGTGTTCAGATCAGTGTGTTCAGATCAGTATGTTCTGAGTGTGTTCAGATCAGTGTGTTCAGATCAGTGTGTTCAGATCAGTGTGTTCAGATCAGTATGTTCTGAGTGTGTTCAGATCAGTTTGTTCAGATTAGTGTGTTCAGATCAGTATGTCCTGAGTGTGTTCAGATCAGTGTGTTCAGATCAGTATGTCCTGAGTGTGTTCAGATCAGTGTGTTCAGATCAGTGTGTTCAGATCAGTGTGTTCAGATCAGTATGTCCTGAGTGTGTTCAGATCAGTGTGTTCAGATCAGTGTGTCCTGAGTGTGTTCAGATCAGTGTGTTCAGATCAGTATGTTCAGATCAGTATTTTCAGATCAGTATGTCCTAAGTGTGTTCAGATCAGTATGTTCAGATCAGTATGTTCAGATCAGTATGTTCAGATCAGTGTGTTCAGATCAGTATGTCCTGAGTGTGTTCAGATCAGTATTTTCAGATCAGTATGTTCTGAGTGTGTTCAGATCAGTGTGTTCAGATCAGTATGTTCTGAGTGTGTTCAGATCAGTGTGTTCAGATCAGTGTGTTCAGATCAGTGTGTTCAGATCAGTATGTCCTGAGTGTGTTCAGATCAGTATGTTCAGATCAGTGTGTTCAGATCAGTGTGTTCAGATCAGTATTTTCAGATCAGTATGTCCTGAGTGTGTTCAGATCAGTATGTTCAGATCAGTGTGTTCAGATCAGTATGTTCAGATCAGTGTGTTCAGATCAGTATGTTCAGATCAGTATTTTCAGATCAGTATGTCCTGAGTGTGTTCAGATCAGTGTGTTCAGATCAGTGTGTTCAGATCAGTATGTCCTGAGTGTGTTCAGATCAGTATGTTCAGATCAGTATGTCCTGAGTGTGTTCAGATCAGTGTGTTCAGATCAGTATTTTCAGATCAGTATGTCCTGAGTGTGTTCAGATCGTGTGATCAGTATTTTCAGATCAGTATGTCTAAAGTGTGTTCAGATCAGTGTGTTCAGATCAGTATGTCCTGAGTGTGTTCAGATCAGTGTGTTCAGATCAGTATTTTCAGATCAGTGTGTTAAGATCAGTGTGTTCAGATCAGTGTGTTAAGATCAGTGTGTTCAGATCAGTGTGTTCAGATCAGTGTGTTCAGATCAGTATGTCCTGAGTGTGTTCAGATCAGTGTGTTCAGATCAGTATTTTCAGATCAGTATGTCCTGAGTGTGTTCAGATCAGTGTGTTCAGATCAGTGTGTTCAGATCAGTGTGTTCAGATCAGTATTTTCAGATCAGTATGTCCTAAGTGTGTTCAGATCAGTATGTTCAGATCAGTATGTTCAGATCAGTATTTTCAGATCAGTATGTCCTAAGTGTGTTCAGATCAGTGTGTTCAGATCAGTGTGTTCAGATCAGTATGTTCAGATCAGTATGTCCTGAGTATGTTCAGGTTGTTAGGAGACGCAGCTCCGCGTTTCTCTGAGTTTCTGAGGTTAAAGCTGGTGAGAGCCTTTTAAATAACGTTTTTAAAACCTTTTTTAAATTGTTTGTGTCACAGCATGAAAAGAGCAACTTTTGAGCAAGTTAGCTACCTGGCTAACCCAGTTTTCTTAATAATACAGAAAGTTGTAGAAAACAAAAATATTTCAAATGTGTAAAATACGGATATTTCTGTTGTAATAGCAGAAGTGTAGAAATGTAGTGAGTGGTATGATTATTACATGATTTTATTTAAAATGACAGTAAATGATTGTACAGAAAATATGGCAAACAACTCATGGAAATGTTGCACTCAAGCCCACCTTATATTTCCAGGTTATCTGTCCCTGATAACCTGACAAACCATCAGCGGATACCAGTGTCCCGCCCAGCATTGTTGAGCTCCAAACAGATTTCACCTTTCTTATCACAGTGCCCCCAAATCCATGTCTCAACAAAGACCTACAAAATGAGTTTCAGATATCAAGAGCAAAGAATTTCTCTACAGACACTTCAGTAAACGCAACAGCTTTTCCAAAACCTCTCTCTCCTGCTGAGACCACCAGAGCAGGACCCTTGTCCCAGAGGCCTCAACCTGCCATTAAGCCCAGATCAGAGAATTTGTCAGCAGGATCTTATAGATTTCCCACACTTGCCAAGCAGGACTCTAGCTTCTAACATGTGCTTACAGACGACTTTCTGTAAAGGGCAGAACCTTCTGGGTTCAGACAGCTCCAGTAACTTTGCAGACAGTGAGAACCCAGACCAGAATGAGCATGAAAGAGGAAGAACAGAGTTGTACTGGGAGACTTGAAGACATCAGCCTCGCTCTAGAAGGCACATCAGCAGCTCTGATTCCAGCACAATACACAGTGTTGAATCCACACCTGAGCTGCTGATGGAAGCTCGAGTTACTGCGGCACCTGAAGAGTCTGTCCAGCAGAGGGTGCCAGATCTGACCTGGGCAGACGCATCAGTGAAGGAAAGTGGACACGGGATGAGACCACGGGTGCAAAGCAGAGTAAGCTACAGAAGGAACCTTATTTTACTCAGAGGAACCCTGCCTGAAAGAAAGATGTTGAAGATCAGCGTTCTTCTACCTGTGCCATCTGGAGTCTGTGAGATGACTGTGTCAGAAAGGTTGGTTGTGATGATAAAGAACTCAAGAACCTCTTCTCTCCAGTAAACTCCTTACACATCACTGGAAATCTCAGAAATCAAAAACATATTTTAAATGGCATATATAAATATTTAAAAAGTAACTAAATGAATGTGAGAGTCACTTCATTTATGCATTATGGCAATAATGTTCACTGTTCTGTGTGTTGATATGACACATTCATTTTCTTATCAGCATGTCCGTCTCTCAGAGCGTCACTAGTGGATGAACTCACAGGGTGGCCTTAGACACAAATGATCCAGTTTCACGGTTCCTGAGAAGAGCTTTCAGAGCTGTCATCAGCCCTTTTTAAGGGGCAGTAACATGGCGAGTAATTACCCCTCACTTACCCCACTCAACTGCTGTGTGGGTCTGTCTGGAGCCGTCGTGCCCACACGTGTCTCCTCGTGACCTCTCCAGCGCTCACCTGAGAGCTGATAACACAAGATTTACAACCTGTGCGACTGGAGCTGAGCCACTCCCTCCCAGAAAACACTTGTATGCCTTTTAATGACCTCCTTTACCACTGAAAAGGGCCACTGAAAGTTCCTGTCGGACTCGGCTGAGAGGGTTTATATGAGAGCCACCCGCGGGGTAGATGGATGGCTGGGCAGGTTGAAGATTCCTCCTCAAGGTTCAGGAATGTTTCTTTTCAGTAAAGGCAGGGCCGGTGACCTTCCAGGTCTAACCGTGCCAAAGCAGGTGATAAATCGAGCTTGTGGGTGGCAGAGGACACTCTCCTGACTGTATGCAGTGCGATGAATACAAAGGGACACACACACACATTTACTCATCTTTCTAAATAAGGACATTCCATAGACTTCTATAGTTTTTACAGCTAATGTCACAGCTAATTATAAACAATATAACCTAACCCACACTCTCACCCTAACAGAAAACTTTCTGCATTTTTACAATTAAAAAATATTTACTATATTTTATAGGGATTTTACTGAGGACGTCCTCAAAAGGAGGTTTTGCTCAAACTTGTCAGGTTTTGCTGCCTTTTGGGTACAAATTTGTCCCTATTATATGGTTAAGTACACACACAGTCAGCTCAGAGATTTGTTTGACAGCGATTAAATATATAAAACAAACATATGAAAACAAATAGATTTGATTAATGATGGATTTGTCAGAATTATTCAGCAGAACCAAATTACTCTTCAGGACCAAAACAGAAAACAGAAAAACTTTATACTTATGGATTGACTCAAAAATGAGATTGGAATATTTTCTTTAACATTTAATTATATTTTCTGTCCACAGTACTGAGGGGTTTAAAACTGTTCATCATTTCTGCACGTCTGTGCCTGCAGATCTCCAGCTGAGTGCAGAAGAATCTGCCAGTCACAAAATCTGATTGCTGCAACACCACTGTTTGGCCAGCAGATGGCAGCACCTGGACAGCTCTCTCTCTCTCTCTCTCTCTCTCTCTCTCTCTCTCTCTCTCTCTCTCTCTCTCTCTCTCTCATCCTTTGTATGGCCCTGCTTGTTCTTGCTGTAAATGTGAGGTTTGGGATTTATTGTAGAATGTATTGTCTTCATTGAAGTATCAGCATGGATTTGGGGCAAAAGTATTGAGAGTTGTCTTCCACTGAGCTTCATACCCGCTGTAATCAGTTTTAGGAATTGTGTTGTGTTTCCCTAGAATTATTAGAATTGTGTCTAGACCCTAGAATTATCACATTTATTTTTTTATTTATATATTTATGTTATTCAGATCTTTTAAAGATTAGCAGTTTAAAGATCTTGTTTCTCATAGGCAACACCTGATGTTCTGAAACTTCATCTGTTGTCCGTGTGTCCTGAAAGAAGACCTCTTTCTGGATCAGGCACAGCGGTGCTCACACATGGGCTGGGTTCTGTCTCTAAGCTCTCACATGTTTTTGCCCATCATTATTATAAACTTACTGTTGTGAACTGGAGTAAGAGAAAGGAGACTGAGCACTGATCTTGTCTTGCTTTTGTTCATTTTAAACCCCAAAAAAGTTATAAATTGCAGCTTTAATTCAAAAAAAAAAATTTCAAGAAAGACTGTTCATTCGGTTTTCTGTTTGAGCTGTATATTCGTGAGTCGTGTGAGATATTCTCTCTGGCTCGACCTTGTCCACAGGAAAACGCATTATCTAGCAAAAGCAAATCTTTGTGTAACTTGAAAACAATTGAAATGGCTCATTTACTCCCGCTGGGTTCCTCACAAAGGAACAGGTTACACACACATTTGAGTTTTTATTGTTGATGCACAGAACTAATTCAAACATTCATAGCAGCTTCTGCTCTTGTGTGTAATTATTTCTCATGTTCAGCTTTTGTACTGACACAGCTAATAATTTTAGGATGCAACATTTCCATTAGTAGCAAAAACATTTAAAACTTTATTTTGGAAAGTTTCAATACAACATCCAATGATGTTGTATTAACATACAAGCATTATTGCTTGGTTATAAGAACATTATTCAAACATTTTTTGATTTCTGTAATATTTTTAACTACTTAACAATAATAATAATAACATTAGATACATAGCGTTTAAAAAAAAACATTTTTCTAACGTTACTTAAACCATGTTTTTTGATAGCTTTGAGAGAACTTAGCCAATGTTCTGAGAATGTTCCCTGTTAGCCGGGGTAACAGTCATTGCGACCAGTTTTCACCTCATAATATCCTGTTTTCCCTCAGGCTTCTAGGCCAGACAGTCTCACTCTGCCCCACAGTTAACACCAGATCCTGAGCCCCGTCTTCAACTGCAGTCTGAGTTCAGCAGCCTCTCTCAGGGCTGGAACATGTGCGCCAAAAGCAGCAGAAGTCAGTCTGTGCGTCTCTGGCTGCAGAATCTCCACTTAGTGCCAGACAGACTGAGAGCCGTGATGTTCATACTGGCCCCAGCTCATCAGAGCAGCCCTGCCAGCCCTCAATCCGCAGGAGGAACCCACACCAACCCAATAAGAGCGCAGCTAAACAAGCAAAGACTCTCAGCCCTGTATAGATGAACTTTTATTCACCACCAGAACTTAAAAGGTTTGTTACTATTGTTTATAAAGATTATCTTTACATTTCATATCAGACTTGATGATCTCAGCCAGGCCCTTGAAGATTTGAATGCTGTAAGATGTTTCTTTATTACTGATGTTTTCAAGGCTAGCATCAGTATTTCATCAGTTCTGCTCACAGAAACCCTTCAGAGGTCTTTTGAATTGGGCCAGTAAGCAACACAGAATCTACAGAAGCAACCACACAGAACACATTATAGTGTTTGATTCAACACATAGTAACTCACCATATGTATGCAGAAATGAGTCTGTGTATTTCTCTCTTTTTATTATTGTATTAATGATGGATCTGTTGTTTTTCTGTTTTTAGAGGACATCTCCCTGCAGCCCCATTTACTGACCCAGACACAAGATCCACCTGCTGAGAAATGACCCCGATCAGGCCACGTCGCATCTTAACTTCATCATTAACAACAACAAGAGACATGCAGGTGTGTGCATGAATCCACTTCCATTAAGAGACAGCAGGAAGTCGAGACACGATATAGTGCTGGTGTACTGCATTGCTGTTTTATCTCGGTATCAAAAAACTGATGAAAACAGGACTGTCTGTGCTGCTGTGGTTTTATTAGATTTTTTCACACCACTGTATAAATAAAGGTACGTGTGCCTTCTGTTGAGCAATTTAAAAGAAGGTTTGTGAAGTAGTTTGTACTGAAGGACATGTGGAGGAATATCTACACTGAGCTGGGCTGCTCTGAAGAGCCTGTCCAGGGCATGAATGTCAGTGACTGGTTGGCATTTCACCACAGAGGAAAATAAAGCCTCAGTCAGGCCTTGAGGGAGCTCAGCACATCTGCTAACACACACACACACACACACACACACTTTATATAACTCACAAAGACTGTCGCCATACCTTGTTAAAGGGGCTTCAGTTTTTTGGTGCAGTTCGGTAAGAGGGATGCTCAGTACTGCTCAGGTTTAAGTTTAGGCATTTCCTGTTGAGATGGAAGGATTTCATCTCCTCTAGAGTGACAGAAGAGAGTAATTGCTCCTTGTACTTTGCCAAGATTTGATACACACTTGCCACTCAGATTCCAAAGTTAGCAATCAGATGTCAGAGATTTCAATATGAACTCCAAAACATTTCTTAACAAGCTCTTTCAAGACAAAACTATTGTAATTATTGGTTCCACATTTACTGAATAGCTTTTAATACTGTAACTGTATGTAAAGAATTGTAGATAGAAACCTTCTGTTGCAGTCAGGGGAGAGCTGGACCTGATTGAGTTTGGTTTTTCTCCAGCACTTCATCTTTTGTATTTTTGGTTCCTTGTCACGGTCGCTGACCTGCTCACTGGGAGATAATCATTAAAATATGATATCTGATATTGTTTATTAGATTTTGTTCATCTTCTTTTTTTCCTTCTTTTGTACTAAAATATTAATATTAATGTTAAGCCTCTTTGCACAATACACACTGTAAAAAAATGTATTATTCTGAAAAATAATTACTGGCTAACCTTTAATACATTATATAAATGTTAACTGTTACTGTATCTACTGAACTCAGGCAGTCGCATGCTGATGTACTTAAGATTGTGAGTCAACTGTGACTCTTACTTGGATGACCCAGTTTTGCAACTTAGATTTCATAAATGGTGTTAATGGACCGTGGTGGAAGCTTTGCATTGTAAAAGAAAATCCTTTCTCTGTAAAATATTCCCTTCACCAGTCTGTCATCCCCCATTACTAGAACCTTGTCTTACCTTTAGATCACAGAAAGCTACTTAATTAGTTCATATGACGATCTTAAAGGGACAGTTCACCCAAAAAGGACAAATTCTTCCATCAATTACTCACCCTCACGTCATGCATATGACAATTGTATGTGATATTTTCAGAAATGTCTCTGTGGTTTTGTGTTCATACAGTGAAAGTCAATGGGTTACACTGTTGTTTGGTTACCAGCATACTTCAAAATATCGTCTTTTGTGTTCCTCAGAAAAAAGAATCGTACAGGTTTGAAATGACATGAGGATGAGAAAATGATGGAAGGACTTTAATTTCTGAGTGAACAATCCAGGGTTATATGATGTTGGCAGCTATAATCTGCTTCTTTGATCTCTTGATTTTTTCAGCATTGGCTGCCGCAGACTGAACAGCTTTGACAGTAAAGTAAGAGGATTAGGGGATGTTTGCCCCAAAAACAGACTGAGCAAGTATATTACAATAACTACACTACAGATTACTGGCAGGCGCTTTGAAAGAAGATAAAAGCGACGCACAGGAGATCCTCAGAGACCCCACAGTTTGCCAAAGCAGAGCAGTAAAATCTCTCATGTCTAGACTGTGTGTTGCAGGTCTCATCGATGACAGTGCAGAAAACCTGCAATCTGTCCTGCACTGCGGTTGCTCTGCACACATCTTCAGCTCTGGTGACAGGCTGACTTTGAAGCTGTGATCAAACTCAACATGTGATGCCTCCGTCGTCCTCACTGTGTAATGAAAGACCTTTCGTGTCTTCTGTTGATCTAGCAGACCAAAGTGAATTTAGGTTTATAGCTTGAAATCTTTTGAAAGTTACTTCATGGTGGAGAGTGTCAGGAAGTGTTTGAGAAGCTGTTATTCATCCAGTGTTTCATTGGACCGTACACCACATTAATTCATCCAATCATAATTGATTTCTTCATGTTTTTAATTGGCACTCATGTCATGTTAATTTCTGGGTTCATTATGTAGATTTTTATTGCTGCTGTAAATGTGTATTATTATTATTATGTGAAGGATTTGAGTCGAGCGGTACATGAATCCAGATGCTCATGACATTAACATCATCAGGTTATTTGAACTGGAGAAATGACCCTGTGCTTACAGTACATGGTTGAAAATATAATGGATCTCATGTTTGTAAAGAGCCTCTTAACTGTTTTAGCTCTATAGGGTTCCTGAGTTGAGGCTGTATGGTTCTTTTTAAAAGTAACGTTTTTGACCTTTATGTTCTTTAGCTCTATATTGAACTTATATGTTCTTTATTTCAAGCACCCATCCATAGGTGCTTTTCTGATGAACCACTAGAGAATCAAAAGCTTTTGTGTTCTGTACAAAGGTGCTTTTGTGAAGTGAACTTAGGGTAGATGCTGTATTCAGTTTGACGCAAATGAAAACAATGTTGTGGACTGCAGAAGCAGAGATTGCTGTTTTGGATATTGCTGTTATAAGCTTCCAAACTCTAGAAAACTCAAGACTTTACCATACTGAATAGACTCATTTAAATGTAGCATCTCTCCTGCAAAACTGTCTGGTTTAATTGGAAATGTTACGTTTTAGAGTAATTAGAAGAACATTTTAAAGAACTTTTCTCTGAATTAACTGTTTAGAGGACAGATGTATAAAATGGGACAGTTTGATCTGGATACTCTCTGCATACTGTATGCAGCAAACATGAAAACAGCTTACAGTCAGTGAAGTTCTTTTATTAGTAAATGGCAAATGCATTTATAACTCTTGATATATTTCACCCTGAATTGCAGTCTGTATTTTAATGACCATCATTAAATCTTGTTAGTCCACCTGGCGTAAAACGAAAGTGAAGTGAACCTTGCGGGTCAATGGGGTGTTTGTTGCCATAACAACAACAAGACCAAACTGCATCACCGGTCCAGCAAGCAGTCACCAGTCTGTTATAGACAAACTATGTCATCTCTCTACATGAGCTATAATATGAGCTACAGCTTCATATCCCTGCTGATGTGACCCCATCATTAAAACAATGCTTTCAGACCCGAGCACATCACATGTTCACATGTTCACATGTTCACATGTTCACATGTTCACATGTTCACATGTTCACATGTTCACATGTTCATGTCCATGTAAATGCTTCAATAAACAGCCATCCTCAAAACACTACTGTAATGTCACAGTAATTGCTGGTGTTTTTATAACTTATGCACGCTGGCTGATTGCTCATGCTGGGGATGTTTCAAAGCTGTAATTTAGTGTTTGAATCACAAATATGAAAGCTTTGTGAAGGCAGAGTTCACAATTACACACCAGATGAGTGCAGTTCATTTACAGACAGAATTAGGACACAGCTTCAGCTGTGCTTGAGAGTCTGTGTACAGTTTAATAAAGCTATAAGACATGATCCTTACATTATAGTGGTGTGGGTAGAGGTTTTTATGGATTATAGACCCAGTTATGCCAGGAAACGGTTTCAGAGGGACTTCCTCTCAGCTTTGCACTTTAATCCACTCTGCTTGATTCTTCTTGAAGCAATGTTAGTAGAATGTTTTTTAATGCTAAATATCATATATCAAAAACATTATTCTTAAGTTGTGGAATATTTTAAAAACGTTACAGAGTTAAAAAGTTTCAGTAACACTCTTGTAAAAACTAGATGTTTTGAATGTTCCTAGAGCTTTACTTTTACGTTAATAACGTTTAACGTTTTTGTTATGTAATGGAAACATTAGGGAAATGTTCTTACCACTTAGCCTGGGTACTGCAAATGCATTATGAATGGTTAAAGTTTATTTAAATGTATGCTTGTGTGTGTGTGTGTGTGTCTGTGTGTGTCTGTCAGTTTATCACATATTTGCAGAATGGAAATCTTGTCCTGTTGCCCAGTGATTTAATGACATTTGTTACTCAGTGTAATATGAAATGTTGGCCTGTGAGTAATTTTATTATCTCAGAGGGAATATGCCAAATATCTCTATCTCTATTAAAGTATATCTAGAAAACCAGATTACAGCAAAAGGATCATGGATGAATTGATGATTATGAATCAGAGGAATTACCCGTCCTGACTTCACTGATTCATCAGTTACACAATTAATAAAATCTTAATCCAATCCCTTATAATGGAGAAGTTTCTTAAAGAGACAGTTCACCCAAAAATGAAAGATCTGAAATGAAAAATTACTTTCATGTCATTCCAAACCTGTATGACTTTCTTGTTTCCCTGAACCATGTAATGTGAAATATTTTGAAACTCTTTTATTCTTTGAAAGAAAATGAGAGTTCATGAATCAATGTCAGAATTCAGCCTGGCAGTATTTTATGTTTGTGTGAACTTTCCTTGAAAAGCCTTGAAAAGGACCAGCATGTTCTCAAGACCAAAACTGTATTTATAAACATAATCAATCAAACATTCTTGGTAAATCCTGCAGACTAACAGACATGTCTTCTTAACTTCACGCAGAGAAAGTCCTTTATTTGACCCAATCAATTTCTCTTTCCATCTTATATCTGTACACAATGTCTCTGTATTTGTTGTTCAGTTCTTAAAAAACAGACCTTTACTGTGCAATGACGAGAATCTGGAGATGAATCTCAGAATCAGGTGATCAGCAGGAAACACACAAGGACACTGTTGATTTTTCTTTGTAATCTTTCTAGCCTTTATTATTTTGGCCTCTTCCCTCCACAGGAGACGGTTTCTTTTAGACACCCGTTGACTCTCTGTTCTTTACTGATTGGCGCTGATCTGTGTGGATATTTTGTCCTCGTCAGCAGATGTTTGGATTCTTCCAGAAGTCTGAGTCTGGAATCAGTTCTCAGTGGAACCATGGAGGTGCGTAAGATGGATGGCTTTAATACACACCATCACACCTGAAAGAACAAACGCATGTTGAGTTGGTTGAGTTGGTTTATATCTGTTATATCCCGGAACAAAAAACACACACAGAAGAAAAATAAATGCAGTAACCACATCCCTTCTATGCATTAACACAAGAGAATGGTGGTTACCATGGTTACAGTGTAAACCAATTATAGATTTCCTCTTGCCGAGCTGCATATTGAAGTTGAAATTTCCAAGAATTTCTAATAACAAAAATAGGTGTTTTTAGACCCTGCAGCTAAATTGACTGTCTGAGACAGGTGAGGTATCAGACAACAGATGACTCTCGGTAACTACTGAGTCTCTGTGTTGTTTTAGTGTGAATGCAGTAATCATTTACTGTTCCAACATGTTTTCAAACACTCATTTTCATCAGCTGTAAATAGACACATGAACACTTATCCTGTGTCCCCTAAAAATGAGTTTATATATTTTAGCCCATCAGAGCTTTTACATATGCAAGCGCTTCAAATCAAAGCACCTCAGTCAAACACCGTCTGCAGAGGTACCAGCTGAGAGATGGTGATTTATGCGGATGTGCATGGCAAATTACTTGCAAATTGCCCCTCTTGTGTGAACTAAAAAGTAGACGTCCTCTGATTGGCCTAATCTCTCCCTCTGAAAGCCTGTTGATGTGTTGTGTTAATTTTTTGTGTGATGTCAGTCTCTGTTAGTGAAGAATTAAAGTCTTGTTGTGTCACAGCACTAATAATGCAACTTCAGTCTGATCTCGTGTAGCTCCAAATGTCACTCTGTTTGTCTCTTGATGAGTTTTAATAAATTGTTTGTGGAAGCAGCAATTTACTGACACCAGTTTGTATAAACAGGAAACGATGAGGAATTGAAGGAATTGATGAAGGTTAGAGAGGTTTTGAACTGAGTGACATGTTGCACCAACACATTTTCTCTGTGTGTTTCTTGAAGCTCTGAAGCTCCAGGCTGGAGACGTTCTGCTCTATAAACTCAGGGCTGATGTTCAGGGTTGTTTAGGCAGAGCAGGTGATATGACTACAGAACTGAGCTTGAAGATTCAGAGACAGAAATCCATACACTGCTCTGGGATGTGAAGCTCAAAGTTTGCAAACGGTTTGTAATCAATAAACCATAACTTATTAATTCTAGTGCTTTTCATATTTATCAACTTTTGTAGCTGTAGAACAATGTCCGATGGTTTGAGAAAGTTAATTCACTGACTATCACTGCCGCACTGCTGTCTGTACCTGATTTAAATGAGTTAGATAGATGAAGAGAGAACACTTGCTGAATAGAGAGAGAGAGAGAGAGAGAGAGAGAATAGTGTGAGCTCAGCCATCTGTTTCTCACACATTGTGCTGTTGTGACTGATTCATTGCATCTCAAGGACAGCACGAGTCTCCATCTGTGAGAATCACTAGATATTTCTGACAGAGAACTTTCAACTTTCTCCACTTCTCAAATGATATTATAGTGTGTGAGTGTTTAAAACAGAGCGAACCGCTTTGAGTGAAGAGAGTAAAACGGTTTCAGTTATGAAAGGTTTGTAGGTGTAACGTGTCTTACAGAGCAGTGTGTTGTTGTTGACACTGTGAAAGATAAAGTTATCGTACAGACTTTGGGTAAGGTCTGTCTGTCTGTCTGTAGTGTTTATAGCTATATATATCTAGCTTACATACCCACTTCTTCACTTTGACATGAGCTTTTTTCAGCTATGAGACAAGCAGATATTGTGTTTATTTCTGAGATTATATGATTATAAATATCCTTTACTCCTGCCTGACACAAAAGTACATTCAAACTTGTTCTAGATATACAATAAAAGTCTGTGCTGTGTTCTGTACTTCAAAATCTTAGACATGGCAGTGCCAGGTTACAGTGAAGATGGTTGTCGCTGCTCATTTCTGTCATATTGAATTCATTATTTTAAAATTTGAGGGTACAGAGCAATATGTTCTCTCATATATGTTCTCTTATATATACTTTGGAGCAAATGTTTGATGTAGTTTTATGCGTTTGAATATGTAAAGGTTAGCTGTCAAACAGATTGAGAGAGACTGCAGTGTTTCTGCTCAGCCTGAATCTTCTCAGATGTGAATCCGTCACCAGGTGGAGCCAGAAATAAAGCGGATCGTTTCCACTTCAGATTTGAGGTTGAGCTGATGTGATTTTTGGGCATTTCACGGTACAGTCGCAAGATGCCAGTATGAGTTCATTTGAGTGATGTGTAAAAACTTCTCATTTGAGAAGTGTGAAAACTAAAGCCTGTATCTGTTTTCTTCACACCACGTATGAAAAGTCATTTCATTAATTCAGTCTGATTTCTGAACAGCGACACATTCTCTCCAAACCTGAGGTTAAACACACAACACTAATGTAACATTAATGTAACGTCTTGAGATCTGCAAACCATCGTTTATTTAAATGCAGATTGCATTTGCAGCTGTCACCTTTTAGCATTTTCAGCTTTTTACATTTTACATATCAAATTTTACTTTTTACATTACATTTTTAGCTTTTTACATTACAATTTTACTTTTTACATTACATTTTTACTTTTTACATTACATTTTTACATTTTACATTACATTTTTACTTTTTACATTACATTTTAATTTTACATATCAAATTTTACTTTTTACATTACATTTTTACATTTTACATTACATTTTTACTTTTTACATTACATTTTTACATTTTACATATCAAATTTTACTTTTTACATTACATTTTTACTTTTTACATTACATTTTTACATTTTACATTACATTTTTAGCTTTTTACATTACATTTTTACTTTTTACATTACATTTTTACATTTTACATATCAAATTTTACTTTTTACATTACATTTTTACATTTTACATATCAAATTTTACTTTTTACATTACATTTTTACTTTTTACATTACATTTTTACATTTTACATATCAAATTTTACTTTTTACATTACATTTTTACTTTTTACATTACATTTTTACATTTTACATATCAAATTTTACTTTTTACATTACATTTTTACATTTTACATTACATTTTTAATTTTCATACAATTACATTTTACATTTTACATTACATTTTTATTACATTTTACTTTTTACATTACATTTTTTTTACATTACATTTTTACCTTTTACATTACATTTTTACATTTTACATTACATTTTTAGCTTTTTACATTACATTTTTACATTTTTACATTACATTTTTACTTTTTACATTACATTTTTACATTTTACATATCAAATTTTACTTTTTACATTACATTTTTACTTTTTACATTACATTTTCGCTTTTTCAGAGACTGCAGCTATCTGTTCACTTTATTTTCGTTCTCATGATGAAAATGAACTCTTTGTTTCGAGCATGTCACGGATTGTGTTATAGAGACATGCAGCATCACCTGCGGCGCGTCATCTGCGCGTCTGACGTCTGCGGTGAGGAGACGGAGCCCTGCAGCATGCGTGAGCCTCCTCTGATCTGCTTTATACACTTTAAATCCGGATCAGACCCGAAACTGCGTCGGAATGGCGCCCAACGACACCTTCAGGAACCTGGAAGATGGTTTTTATCTGATAAACGACACGCATAACGGGGGCTCATCTCACGGGAGCAGCGCGATTTTCATCTCCTTCATCTACTCCGTGGTGTGTCTGGTGGGACTCTGTGGGAACTCGATGGTGATTTATGTCATTTTCAGGTACACCAAGATGAAAACGGCCACCAACATTTACATCTTGAACTTGGCGATTGCAGACGAGTTGCTCATGTTGAGTGTGCCGTTTCTGGTCACCTCTTCGTTACTTCATCACTGGCCCTTCGGGTCCCTCCTGTGTCGTCTGGTTTTAAGTGTTGATGCCATCAACATGTTCACCAGCATCTACTGCCTCACCGTGCTGAGCATCGACCGGTACATCTCCGTGGTGCATCCCATCAAAGCTGCCCGGTACCGGAGACCCACCGTCGCCAAAATGGTCAACTTGGGGGTCTGGATGTTCTCCATCCTGGTCATCTTGCCCATCGTCATCTTCTCCACCACTGCGCCAAATTCAGACGGATCCGTGGCTTGCAACATGCAGATGCCGGAGCCCGAGAGGCGGTGGATGGCCGTATTCGTGATCTATGCGTTTCTGATGGGCTTTCTGTTCCCTGTCATCGCCATATGCCTGTGTTACATCCTCATTATAGTGAAGATGAGGGTCGTGGCGCTGAAGGCGGGCTGGCAACAGCGCAGAAAGTCCGAGAGGAAGATCACCCTGATGGTGATGATGGTGGTGGCAGTTTTTGTCATCTGCTGGATGCCGTTTCACATCGTGCAGCTGGTCGGTGTGTTTGTTCAGAGGCACGATGCCACCCTCAGTCAGCTGGCAGTGATTTTGGGGTACGCAAACAGCTGTGCCAACCCCATCCTGTACGGATTTCTGTCGGACAACTTCAGGCGCTCCTTCCAGAGGATTTTGTGCCTCCGGTGGTGGGAAAGCGTGACGGAGGAGCCCATAGACTACTACGCCACGGCTCTAAAGAGTCGAGGATATAGTGCGGACGAGTTTCAGCCGGATAACCTGGAGTCGGGCAGCACGTACAGAAACGGCACCTGCACGTCCAGAACCACAACACTGTGAGACTGAGCAGAAGACAATGAAAAGCTTGTTTTCTCATGTTTTGGTATCACTTTAAAATAGCTGTCAATAATTGCATTAACAAACACGATCGTCCACATATTGTAGTATTATTTATACATGCACATAAATATTCATATTTTAATACGTAGGACCTACTGACAGTGTTTGTTAATGACTTACTGATGAAAGTTATTATAAAGTGTTACTGATGTCTTGGACTTTGTCTGAAGCGTGTCTGTAATTACAAAACAATTCAGCTTTAAAATAAAGCTTTTGTAATCGCTTTTGAGAAACGGCATCTGTTTTCTGACTGATCTCAAAGCAGCCACAGAACAACAGAAAGCGCTGCAATTCAGCATGCAAATGTGGAGAAAACGGACCAATCGCAACTCCGTATGCAAATGTCACAATGACGCAATCAGGGGGGATTTTGACACTTTAACCTTCAGTGTTTTTAAAGGGTTACATTAAGGTTACCTGATTATAATTGTGACCCGGACAGTGAAATTCATGTACCTGAATGTGTGTTGATCAAGAAATGTCTGATACGGGGTCTGCAGCTTATGTACTGTATTTGTTATGCACAATGAATTCATCTGAATTCACAATTCATTTTTAATTTTAATTTTTATTTATGCATGTGTGTATGCATGCACACACATGTACGGTATATATGTATTTGTTCTTTGTTAAAGGTGCACTCAGTAGTTAATGCTGCTTCAAACAGCTTTACATTTGTGTGCCTCTAACGGCAGTAAAAAACTAATATAATATTTCCAAACAGTTTTCCCAAACACTTCCTGTCTTCTGATAATCAGAATAACAACTTGTCCTGCCCCAAGCTCATTGGCTGAGAGCCACCTTCAAGTGTTCTGATTGGCTAACACAGAGGGGTCAGATTTTTTTTTTCCTTTTTTTTTATTAGACAGTCAATGATACCCATCAGGAATTTATTAAGAATTACAGACGCTTATAGTAACTTCAAAATCACTTTTATTTATATCAAACTTCAATGATAAAGATACTGATAAACTTTTGTGTTGGGAAACTAATTGAAATAAATATTAAGAAAACATCAGAAACTCAAAAATAACAGTATTAACAACATTGTCTTATAGTTTTTACATCTCCACATACATTTAAATATCAGCTAGATTGGGTTTCTAATCTAAAATATTGTTGTAAATGTATCTACCAGTGAGGTTCTAGATTTTATACACACAAATCCACATTGGCATAACGACTGATTCCAACTGTAGGAAAAACAGAATGACAAATGACAGTAAGTATACACATGATTGTGTGTCTGGACTTCACATCCAAATCTTCTAGAGGAGAATTTTCCAGTAAGCACTCTGTATTCTGCATGTCAGATGTGATTGTTACAGTTTGCAGTGTCTCTCTCTTAGATGTCCTTTATTTTCATTCATCTTCTATGCGGAACTCGAACCATTGAGAGCGACGGCCTCTGCCTTCCTCTGAGCCAGTTTCACAGTGCGCCTCCTCAGACAACATTTAACGATGGCCACCGTGATCACAAGAAGAACCACGAAAATCAGCAGCGCTGCGACCACAGGTACTACGATATTTAAGATGTCTCCATTGTTTTTTTCCGTGTGTACTGTTGTCTCATTGGCTCTGGCATCATCAGGCTGTGATGTAGGCTGCGTTAGCACAGATTTGCCTCTGCTAGCATTTGAATATGTCAGATCTCTGCTGTCATGTTTTAGATCTGGTGCAGGTGTTGCTGATTCGCTACAAACTCCTGAGTCCTCATCATTGTTCGAACACAGACATTTGTTGGAGCCTTCTGTGTTCATGCATTTGTGCTTGCATGGATTACATTTGTTTATATCCGCACAGTTCCCAGACGCATCCCGTCTGTAGCCATTTTCACACTGTAGGCAAAGTTGTGATATGTTTGTGTTTTCATTGCCTTCAACGCTCCAAACTAGATTATTTGAGCATGTCAAAGTGAACTTGGCACCAGAACCACAAGTAACCCAACGTGTGTACGTATCATTTACGTTTTTAGTGATGTTGTGTGTGCCCAAGATAAATGGTGGGTCACATGTCACCCCAATATTTCGTTTGCAAATGAAAGGATGTTTTTGTTTACAGGCGGCATTCACCAACCCAAGGTTATGTGTGGCAGAGTCGCCATATTCCAGCGATAACAATCCACAGCGCTCATCTGTGCAAGTACGCATGACCATTTCTTTCCACCCAATGCCATATAAATACTGCGCGTTGTCCTCTGTCCAGCGGAATCCTTTATGAGGCATACCGTCCTGAACACACTCCCCTTTTCTCTTCTTTAGTCCAATCCAGAATAAGGTGGCAGTTTTGTTATTCCTTTCCCAGATTGCCTTTTGGATCTTTGCAATTTCAGCCTCATTTTTCAGGTTGGTCAGAAAACCACCAGGTTTGCAATATTTCTGAGCATCTTCGAATGACAGCTGGTTCAGGTGAACAATGTAAGATGCCTCAGGAGAACCAAAAACCATGTTCAGAAAGCTCACGACACAGAACCACGTCCAGAATTCCATGTTTGGCTCTCTTGCGTGTTGTTGATTGCGCTCGCTCACTCGACGGCTCTGCAGACTGGAACTGAATGACAGTGTTCACATGCTTTCTTAGCCGCCTGTGTGACGTCCTTCCAAGACAACAAGCCCAGGAAACCTGTTCTGTCTTGATATAGGCAGTCACTTCCTCTTGGGTGGTGGCGCTTTAGAAGCAAAACAATCACAACTAGACAAAAAACATTTGCTGGTGAAACTAACACTTCCATCATACACAGTCTCGCTGCCAAACTCCCACAGCAGAATAAGAATTGATCTAAAATTGTGGGAAAGACGTAGTCTGATTGTGATGTATTTCTGTGTTGCTTTGGATAAAAATGTCTGTTAAAATAAAGCTGGAATCTGTACATATTTTGTACAAGTAAAAAAAATGAGCAAAATACAATTACTGAGCAAGTACATGACAGATCAGTGTTCAAAATAGTCTATAAGTTTATAATAAAGATTTATAATTTGAGCTGTCAGGTCCGATTTCCTGAGAAATGTCTGTTTGGCTTCATTTGACTTCAACGTATGTAAAGAACTTGCATTTTTATGTCAAACAGAGATAGTGGTAGAGAAGCAAAAGTTACAGATTACTGCTTTAATAAACGTATGTCTGTGTTGCTTTTACACTTTTCACAGTTTTATATGAATCATTCACAGCTATTGGTGCTTATGCTATTATGTTTTAAAACCTTGGAAGCATCATAACTATTATGTCTTTTAACGGTAATTACAAAATATGAAATTTTGTAACATTACAGAAGACATTTGTCTTTGTTTCAAAATCCATTAAATAAACAAAGCTGAGATGAAATGAGCGCATGCATTGCTCATTGCAATAGGGAATGCTTTGTGTTTACAGTAAAACTATAGTTGTATTTAGTTATGTCCTCACTCAACACTTTCAGCGTCAAATGCGTGTTGATTCACCTCTGTGTGTGTGTTTAATAGTATTGTATGTGGTTTGTTCTCTGATGGGCAGCTTCATAAAAGACCAGCAGATGCTTCCTGGAGGAAATGCCCATGAATGACAGGAAGTGAGGTCGCAATAGAAACCCTTGATTTTCTGCTCTATGGTCTGAAGTGTATAAGGACAGGAAATGGAATTATGGGTAAGAGGAAAAGGAGTCACTACACTCACTCAAGCAATAAAGGTTTTTAAAGGGTTCTACAGAGTAATGCCATAGGAAAACCTTTTTTGGTTCCCCAAAGAACCATTCAGTCAACGATTCTAAAAAGAACAATTTCTTAACTTTTTATAGTCTAAAGAACCTTCTTCCACTACAAAGAACCTCTTGGGTAACAGAAAGGTTCTCCAGATGTTAAAGGTTCTTTATGGAACCATACAGACAAAAAGGTTCTTCTATGGCACATTGTAAGAGTGTCACATGCCAGGAGAGAATGAGAGTTCAAAACCAAACCAACATTTAACAATCAAAACAGTCAAAACACTAACTGATCTTTTAAAAGCTGCTTTTTTCTGGGAAAGTTGGTATACCAAGGTAGTTTTGCTGGTTAAGCTAGCAATCCTAAAACCAGCACCTCAAACCATGACCAACATCTAAAGCACAACAGATGCTGAGGCCCAGGTGGTGCATTTGGAAACAGGAAACAGCCTCGTACATCATGTCCTAAAGCCCCAGATTTACTGGCTGTGTAGTTTTAACTGTGTGCAGGAAACAACTTAACCAAACATGCACAAACTGCTAGCGTAAAATATGTTTGAAATCTCAAAGAAACGTTTGACTGTCAAAGTGTGAAAAACCTGTCAACACCTAGTAGAGCAAAGAACTGAAGAAAAAGAGTTTACTAATGTTGAACCGTTTTATTCTAGTGATCCTCTTTCATTTGAGCAGTTAAACAAAACCGGTTCTGCTAATGGACCGTCTAATAATGGTTCTTTAAAGTTCATTCAATCTACTTTGTCTTTTAATGTAAAATGCTTTTACAAGCAGCTGAGGAGGAGAATGTCTGAGGAATGAGCGCAGGGTAAAACGAATCACTGCGCGGTTTCTAAAGGTTTTTCCTGTTCAGCAGCAATCAATTACATTCAACTCTGCATGAGGACAAAGCAAGATGTGAGTGTGTGTGTCTAGATCTACTTTTAAAACACACTGTACTTTCATAACATGCATCATTTTAAATATAATTATTTGTGATGTTCCTCCAGACTAATTGTAGTTTTAAATGTGCTTGATCTTAATGATCAGGAAACATGTCCGTGTCAATAGATCCAATAGAGGTCGATGGAGCTGATTGGTTGGAGGGACTGATGATGTCAGCTGAGAAGCTTGACTCAACAGTCATGTCACTGGGTTTTAATGACAACAACATTTTTTTGGATAGACATGCGCAGGAACAATCACTTCCAGTAAACTGTAAAATAAAATTCACAATAAGACCAGATTTTATTTTGATGTTGACCCTGGTCTAATAAAATGAGGGCTCTGCAGGGTTTTAAGTTTGTTCAGCTTTGCAGTCTTTCATTGCAATGTATTTTTTCCTTAGACTGAGGAAAACCTACAATTCCCTGGACAGGATCAGTGTTTAGCAGTCTCACAACAGCACCGATCTATAGATTTAAGATTCAAGAGATTCAAGATGTATTTGTCACATACAAGTTATATAGTATACAACAAGTAGTGAATTCATTATACACATTATAGGAAAGAAACATAAAAATACAATCTCATTAATGTCTCTTAGCTGTTAATTAAGCTGTTTCTCCCAGACAGCAATGAGGACAATCGAAGAAGCAAATGGAAATATTGCTCAAATTTCCTGCTTCTCAGATTTCTCTCCTGAGAAACAGAATTAATAATCTTATAGACCCTCTAATGTGTCTCCTCTAGAGACTGAGCTCAGTAAGTCAATAAAAAGGTTCCTATTGAGGCTTTTGAAATATAAAAACAGAAGATGCAGTGGACAAAACACAAAAACCTGAAGCAAAACTTGTTCATGTTTCTAACTAGCTTTGTGAAGTCTTGAGGAAGTAAATACATTATAAATACCTGAGCAAACACTTTCACCTTTTGAATATCAATAGAACATATCCACTGCTATTAAACTTTAATGTGGAACAGATAATTATGACACACTGTCTAAAGCTGCTGCGTCCAGACGAGTCTGTGAGGATGTGACTCCACGAGTCTCTCCTGAGTTCATACAATATCCAAGTTAATAAGAAAACACTGTCAGTTCAGATCCTCATAACCCGTGAATAAAATATGGTGACATTTACTGACCTCCAGAGAGGAAAGGTCAAGTAAACAGACATCATTGTCTTGTCAGGCTTGTGGAGAAGTGTCCATTGCATGTAATTAAGAAAACGTTAGATATGCTTTGTCACCATGACATCAAAAAAAACTGTTAAAAATAAATCTTCTGTAATTGTTCTACAGAGGATTGCAGTGTTTATTTTTTTATTCATATGCCCTTGTAAACTTGAATGAAACTCTGAAAATGTACTCCCCCTCTGGAACAACATCTTCTCTGATGATGTCAGTCTGACGTCTTGGGCGGAGACAGAGCTGTTAACCACCTCCTCCAGCTTTAACACGTCTACTTTTCTAGAGCCAATCAATTCACAGTGAAAAAAAAAACAAGATATACGCTATATTTTTCAGTTTCACTTTGAATGACATCACAACACTTTTGTATTTTAATGTTGTTCCAAATCTGTATGTATGTCTTTCTTTTCTGTCATCCATTGTACAAAGACATATAAAGGCCCTCGCAGAAGGACCATCACAGATTTTGGTTTTCATGGTTTCAAGAGTAGAATTAAAGGAGAGAAAATCAATCATTGTTTTCTCGTGCAGATTGATTTAGTGGCACATATTAAGTAAATAAACCTTTTGTTGTTATGACTTCAAATGTCCATGTTGACATGTTTTCCGACATCTTTTCCACAGCGCTTTGAAGCTCTTGTAATATGTTATTTTCGTTCTTTCTGCATGCTGAGGGGTCATTTGTTGAAGATCTGCAGCACATAGCTGCAGCAGCTGGTTTCACGGTTTGTGTTGTTTGTGCTGATTGTTAAGATACTGGAGTGCAGCAGGAAATTTCTTGACCCCAGCCAGGGTGCAGATCGTTCTCAGCATGAAGCACGTCTCCTTTCTCTTCAAATTGAAAGTGGAATTGTAGAGGAAGAGATAAATATTTGCTTGATTAAAACCTGACGCTTTTATGTTAGAACCTGTGAGATTTCCATTTATTGAAATACAAACAACAAAAACTACAATCTCGCTGACTTCCTCTAAACCCCAAGAGAACGAAATCTCCCACAGATGAAGAGCAGCCCTAAATGATCTCAGTTCCACACAATCCTGTAACTTTTTGAAATATTTCACTAACAATTTAAGAATAACGTTTTTGATATGTGTGATATATAATGTTAAAAAAGTACTAATGTTGCTGAAAGAATGTTTTTTGATGACTTTGAGAGAACGTTTAGAGAACATTCTGTGTTAGCTGGGATTAAAGCTGGATGTTTAATTAGAGTTTTTGCCTTCCTGTACCTCTCTTTGAGTGGGTGTTTGCTATAACTGTGAGGTAGATAAAGCAACTCTATAAACAGTTATCAGAGCTCAGATTCTTGATATCTGCTTTGATTAACATTCCTCTTCAGGGCACAATCCTGTCAGGGCACAATTTCACACCCCTCAGTGTCTCCACTCACACAGGAAATGAATGTCAGGCTGCATTAAGAGAAATACTGAGATGAGATTGATGCTTTTCTCTTATGGAAGGTGTTTGTTAATTTTGCCTTCGTAAGCACGTGTGAAAAGAGGGCACTGAATATTTTACTGGTACAAGGAACTTTGAGAATTGATTTTCAGTGTTTAAAACATATTTTTGACTAAAATGTTTTACGCTTGAGGTACATTCGCACTACAGTAGAGCTGAGAAACTCAATAATGCATAAAATTCAGTTATGATGGAATAATCATCATTTTTAATGTGCAGTGCTCTCGTTTTGCTGCCAGTGAGAAGCACAGCAGTGAATCATGTACCATGATCCCACAGACACAATGACTGATGCATTATTGAAACGCTGTTGCTTTCAGTCTGCATCAGTGTCCTTAAACTCAGTGTTATAGTCTGAAACCTCTTCAACTTTGTGTTTGATTTGTCACTCTTATTTAGGACTTACAAAAATATGTCACTGGAAAGAAATGTATTTAGAAAACTGAAGTAATAATAAGGAAGGTTTGGGAAACATATAAATCACAGTTCAAAAGAGACCAGGGATTATAAAGTTTGAAACTATTAAATAAATACATATTTGAAAATATTACACATCTGTGTAATATTTTCTGGAGACATTGCTGGAGAAACAAATGAGAACAAACAGATCTATTTTTTTTAGATGGGTCATGAATCTAAAACACAATTTTACGTTTGGCCTCACATCCTGTGTTTCTTCAGTACTCAGCTCTAATGCCTGATGTCATGGCTGATAAGATTTATCTCCAAAGTGCTTCTGTTCCTCTGTGTTTGTTTCAACCAGCCCGGCACAGAGTGGATTCTATTTTCTTTGTGATTATTAAATCAGGTGACTGGTGCTGTGGTGTAATAGCACACACCAATCCCCTGGTGTATTTGTTTTTTTAAGACACTGAAGTGGTTTTTAGTATGAAGTGGTTTTAAATTGGACACTGCTGTCCGCTGTCTATAGCTCAACTCAGAGCCAAAACCAAGGTCATGGGTTTGATTTCTAGGAAACACAGAAAACGATAAAATATCTACTTAAACTTTGGATGGAAAGTTTCTTCCAAATGTGTCCATATGAAAATAATGGTACAATTTTGCATATAAATTATTACAGCAGTTTAAAACTATAGTTAGAAACAAAAGATGGTTTATTTTGAAGGCCAGAGGCCAGAAACATCACAGGCTTGATTTCATGTAATGGTGAAAAATGTATTTAAAATTAAAGTCATGCCCCTGATCCTCAAATTTATCTTAAAAGCATACATTTGACTTATTTTGTTCTCTGTGTGCCCTGTTTCATGTCACAGAAAGTCTCTCAGCCTTTGAGTGTTCAGCTGTTGTCATCAGCCAGTCTCATGATGTGATTGGTCACATGACATGTCAACATGATTGGCTTCAAACCATCCATACCCAGAACTGAGTGCCTATGAATTCAAACATGAACCTCCAGGATCATGTGCCAACCAAACAACCACAATGAAGACGGATGAGAATGTCAACAGATGCCTTTCTCCAGGTATTACAGAATTCTGCAGCTGACAGGTGTTACAGAGGTTCTGTTTGTGTGCAGGACTCGTGTAGCAGTTCAATAAGTCTGTTAGCAGACTTGCTGGACATCTTCACCTTGACTATATATAAAAACTGCATCGCTGGTGTTGATTCAGCAGAAAACACACACAGACACACACACACACAGCTATTACCAAGGTGACTGTGCCTTAGGGCCTTGTATCATGTCCAATGAACTCTAATAAGGGCCATTACTTCAAATGATCCGCAGGGGTTATCAGTACAGAGACCTGCTGAGGCTCTACAGCGTTACATTATCACAGACAACAACTGAAAGCTGTTCTCCCTGCGTCTACTGAGTCAGTTTAATTGCATTATGTCTCTGTGTTAAAGAAATAGTAAAACTCATTTTGAATATATATTTATTTTCAGTATTTACACAACTTCATTCTAAAGACTCTTATGATGCTCTTGTGTCTTGTTTTTAGGGTGTAACTCCAGCCTTTGTTCAAAGCAGCTGCATGGAAAAGCACAACCAGTACAACATCTGGAGGAGCGTGAGTACAGCTGTCATTGTAATTTTTGGGTGAATTATCCCTTTAAGAACACATGATAAATATCTCACAGCTCAGCCAGTAACTCTAACTGTGCTGGCTTACAGACTCTTCACTGTTTCTTTTAAACTGAGTTTATTGTATTAAAGGCAACACTGCACTCCATGCTTATTAAAGCTGCAATTCATAACTTTCTTCAGTTAAAAAAATGAACAAAAATCAGTTATTGAGCAAAGTACATAACAGATCAGTGTTTAACATGCTCTCTTTACCTTACCCTGATTCACAACTGTGCATTTATAATAATGATTTATAATTTGAACTCTCTGGTCTTATTTCCCAGAAAATCAGTCAGTTTGGCTGGATTTGACTTCAACTCATAATGAAACACATGTAAAGAAACCTGCAATGTTATGTTTCAAACAGAGATGGCGATACAAGTGAAGGCAGATATAATGTGGTGTTTATATATCACAGTGCAATATCCCAACCTTCCATTTATTCAGATTAACATCTTTCCACCCTGCTTTCTTTGAGCTTTCAGCTTTGATAATTTAGCTGTCGGACTCGAATGCAAATGTGTTCTGCATTTGGAATGCAGATTTTATCTGTATGTTAGCTGCAGTAACATTACACTGTATGCTTTCATTATAAGGGAATGCAGTGTAAGCAGTGTCTCTTTTTATGAGTCTCCATAAATCCTGCACCTGAATCAGCTCTACTGCATTCTGTATTTATTATGTTAAATTTATTATCAATCTTTTATCTGGAGGGTTCCAGCATCAGCTGAAGTAATGCAGTTCCAGTCCCATCCGCTAATCATGAGATGAGACTCTCTTCATATATGCTATTAATTAAGCATTTAAGAAAGCTTTCAGCATTTTTACATAATGACTACACTCTTAAATGTGTTTTTTTTACTCAAATGCTAAATGCTAATTTTAGTTGCCCAGATGCTTGCTTAATATTCTGTCTCTTTTCTTTTTTGTGTGTGTATATATAGTCGTCCTGTACGATAAGAAACCTTTAAGAGTAGTGAGTTACTGTGCTGTCTAGTCCCTCTAAACCTGTAGAAAAAACTGCATGGTATGTTTTGAATGCTTGTGTGCTTGGTATTCTTGGTATTATTATATCATATTATTAGAACTATATTTAAATTAAATATGTAACCCACCAAATTGGTGCAATGCATTGTGGGATTGCCTTTTCAACAGAGGACACATCTGGAATTTAGTTATAATGAGTGAACTCAGAATGCATAATAATGCTGTGCATATATCTAGAGAATATCTTAAAATGTCTTGCAATGCTAATAGCATTGCAGAATAATTATGCTGCCGTTTGGTTCACGTCAGGTGTGCTTCTGTGACACTTTAAATAGTATCTAGTCTCAGTAGACAGCTGACATCACAGCTCGAACATCCACATCTTTATCTGTAAATTAAACTCATAGCTGGTTACTGATGCTCTTTACATGCATGTACTACTGAACCAGTCAAAGACAAAACAGGCAGCTAAATGAAGTCCTCTGAAGTGCACATTTTCAGAATGTATTCACTAGCATTTCCTTGACCTGCTAACAGTAGTGGAACATGACGTTCTCACACAAGGGTTCGACAGCAAGCTCAAGCAGAGCTTTAAAACCCTCTTTTGAAATGGTGAATGCGTGACCATGCTCTTTGTCTCGCGTCTCCTTTCTTCAGTTCTGTTGCTTTGCTTTTATGTGATGCACTGAAGGTTTTCACTGCATGACTGTGCTGTCGGTGCAGCTGAATTGCTTTCAGTTAAACTGTGTGTGCAGCTTGGCCAGACACATTTCTGAACTGTGTGGTGCTGTGACACTTATAGCCATCCCAGCTAACAGGGAATGTTCCCAGAACATTGGCTAACATTCTGTAAAAGTTCTCTCGATGTTATCAGAAAACATTCTTGCAGTAACGTTAGTAGAATGTTGATATATAGCTATATATCAAAACTGTTATTCTTAAGTAGAATTTAAAAATGTTTGAATAATAATTCCTACAACTTTCAAAATAACATTTTCAACATTTTTGTTACTTAATGGAAACGTTAGGGAAACTTTAAATTGTTAGCTGGAATTTTGGTAAAAACAATATTAGTCTCATTTAAATAATGATTTTAAAATGTTTATAAAATGTAATATAAAAAGTGATATTAATCATTATTTTTAAATGTGACTATTCAATAGATTTATTGACATACAAATTTATTTTATGTATAACTATATTTAAGTAAAGGTGAAAGTTCTTGTTAGTATTGCTCCCCACAATTTAACGATCACAGGAGAGTAAAAATGATTTTTATTTTCTAATAGATATATTGAGGAGCCTGATGGAGTTAACTGTTTGCTCTCAGCTTCTGCTTTTGATTTCTTTTGTTTAGCTAATACTAAAGTCTCGCTGTCTGAATTTATTCTGAAAGACGAGTGACATGTTGCACAGTTTAGCCTCTCTCCTCTGTCTTCACTGAAGCATGTTTAATCAGGCGGTTACACTTCTGTGTTTGCAGAGGATTGGTGAGTGTGAGAGATACGGAGGCTTTCTTTGTGAGTGCTCAATGCTCCAGTTTTGCTGATTAGACCGTTAAACACGGCCATTGTTTCATACAGTTGCTGCACAGAACTTAAAGTACCAACGGTGCTTCTAACACGTATTGCCATAGAGACGGCTGAAGCTCACAGTTAAAGTGGAAAGGGCTCGTGTTTTGCATGTGTTTTAATAGATGGAAAAATGGGTTTACTATGGCAACAGACACAGGAAGCTGGAGGTGATGTATTAGTCCATGATAACCGCACACACTTAAATAATGTTCTGTTTTGCCCATGGTGCGCTCTTAAACTCTATGATTAATTTCTTTCTTTACATTTGAATGTTAAATGTAAAAGTGTTTTGTGAGTCATGTGGTGACATCTCAGAAATAACATTTAATATGAACTGACTACTGACTATCACAAGTTAAACACACAAATGCCATTTTTTAAGCACCAGTTCCCCCAAAATAAAATATTCAATATTTACTTCCCCTCACATCCATGTGACGCATCACACACAGGTGTCTAGAAGACTTGAAATAGTTTTGAAATCTTTTGTGGTCCGTGTTTGGTGCTGTTTGCTTTTCGGGGCATGTCGTCAAATGTGGTCTCTATAAGATGTCATTGTACAGAATAAAATCTGTTTAAAGATTCTTAAGAGTTTTCATTTTTCAGATCAGTTAGAAATAGTCCTAAACTGCATGTGTTTATTTTTGACAGTGTGATGTCTCGTCTGTTTTTTAACAAAGCATAATTGACTTGCATGGAATCATATCTCCTACAGAGGTTAATTGTCTTGCCAAAACAATACCTTATTATGATCTGATTAATTATCAGTCACATAATCTCAATATTTCAAATGACTGATGCTTATTTCCAGTAACGACACGGTCTGATATTGTTCCACACTGTTTCAGAGAAAAACAATCGCTCGTGCAGAGCTCAGTAAGGGCTGGGAGGTAAACATTCACTCCTCGAGTACAGAATGCAAACAAATTAACTTCAACTTTTAGTCCTAAACTTTGTGTCACTCTCTATCCATTTCCTTCGCTTTAAGGGCATGTCATGAATAATGTATACACCTCCAGCATGATTTTCTCCTGCCTGTTGGGAGGGATTATGGACAGATCAAACGCAGGGAATTCCAGCATTATGTGTCACTGAGCCTCGTGATTGATGGGTTCTGTAACGAAAAGAAGTGACAACATTGTCCAGCCCATTTCTTACACGAGAGACAGGAACCATGCCCAAGAGTGAGTCTGTCATACTGCCCAGAAAGAACATAGAGTAAGAAATCTGAACAGCTAATACTGGACCCTCTGATCAAACAGTATGCTGCTGCTGCTGCTGATTTGAGGAAGTTCACAAGCAGACGGTGGAAGACAGAGCTCTGAGACTGAAGATGAATGCAGGGTTGATTATTTTGTGGTTTGAGGAAAGAATGAAGCACTTCCCTTTTACAAAAACAGTACAAAAACACAGCCCTAGATGGTACAATAAAGTCTTTTGCTGATTTATGTGAAGGACACTGGGGGTGTTTGTCACATCTTTTACTTCAGTAAATAAGAGTTTAAAGTGGTACAAAGATACAAATATTGAAGTCTTGACTATAAAAAGGAAAAAACACACTGATTACTCAGATCATATCAGTCCATATGGGGTAAGTTGTCACAATGGAAAGCTGCTGTTTATTGACATAAAAATACTATTTAAAGTTTAAAAAACAAACAAAGTCCATTAATTTATCCATAATGTATGAAAAGCTATTTAATGGCTCAGGAAGATAAAAAATACAACTTTTGTTTTGGTCAGTAGAAACAGGCAGGCATAAAATTACAATATGTTACGCCTTTGATAACTTACCCCAACGTGACAGTTATGTTCAATTATGTTCATGTTTGTCAATTTCACTGCTGGCTAACGTTCTCCAAAAGTTCTCTCAAAGTTAACAAACAATTTTAACGTAACACTTTTTTGTTACTTAATGGAAATGTTAGGGAAAGTTCTTACAACCTAACATTGTTAGCTGGGTAGTAATCATGGATACTAAAGAGAGAATTATCAGAATAATTGAGCTTCAGCTGAGCCAAATATTCACCCAACATTAGCAGACAGAAACCCATTAATTCATTACCGCAGAAGAGCCACTAATTCACAATGCAGTTCCACCAGCTGAGTTTGTGTAGAAAAGCATGCTCGTTTATACAAACATTGAGAAGATAAAACCTTTTTTTGTGTGTATTTATGTAGCTGTACAGCACTGCACAAGGGTTTTGGTGTGCAGAGACAGGCTGTGAATCTGTTTAAGCTGTAAAACTTTATTTCTGTGTGGGGTGTGATTGAAATGACCCAGTGAGTAAGCAGCACTGCTGGACCACAAGGCACAATAACTGACTGGTCACACATCATTAACTCACTCTGATGTCAGAATAACCCGCAGAGACGGGACATCATTTAGGAACGAGCAGTGTCGGCACCTAGTGTAAAATCAAGGCTGTTTATGTTTTACAGTCAAGATCATGTACAGCAGAGAAACCGATTGATGATTCTGATTCATACTGAATTCATTTGACCTTTAAAAGTGTGATGATGCTTTTCAAAAACCTCTTTCCTGACCTGCTGCAGTGACAGCACTCGAGTCAAGAGTGTTGCATTCTAGCAAACTGTAGATAGTATCACTGCAATATACAGTATCTCACAAAAATGATGCCAGCTTCTGATCAGACAGTTCCTTATTGTTTCTCCCATCTAATCGATCGCTCACGGGCACTGTCTTAATGTCAAGAGGTTATTTACTGCTCAGTCTAATCCGTCAGCACTGCAGGCAGATCCACTGCATTAATGCCACTCTGTGTGGGTTATATTTAAAAACAAATAAAGCTGTGCTGTGACTGTCATGTTATAATGTGATGAACTTCTGGTTTATGCAGATATTTTAAATATTTCCCTTCTGAATGTGCACTGTCACAAAGTTCCAGCTCAGTTAAATTAGCAGTTTCACAGACGCGGCTTGAACCCAAGTGACTTCACACACAATTGCTTAGTTAATTGCATTTTATTCTCTAATGACAACTAATAGGAATTGAAATACAGCTTTTAGCTCTTCTGTTCTGTAGTGACATCATGAAACAAGTCTTAGGGGTCACAGTCAGAGATTAAACTCTCAGGTAACTGCATGGTGAAAAATATGGATGGCAGGATTGCCATGGAAATAATAACAGCAGTTTATTGTCATTCAAGCATATGGATATTTTTAAAAATACTTGCACATAAGCAATCTGGGACTGGGTTTTATTGCATGCTTTAATTTAAACTGTGTTGATTAAGTACTGAACCCACCAGAAAGACATGAAACGTGAAAACGTTTAATGAACGTTTTCCAATTCTAATTGTCTTTTAAATAATAAGCATGTACTCAAGGTGTACTCAATATTCAAGGGGCAGGGAAGGAGTACTTTTCAATATTTAAAATGAATAATTTTTGTTTTTCATTATTATTTTTCATTATGGTGGAAAATTGTATTTTTTTCACACATGAAACAAAACTGTGAAAATCTAGCTCAGCATCCAGCAGTAATAGAAAAGGAAAACATGTGCACGTTTATTTGTGCTAATTAAACTTTAGAGAAAAATGTCTTTTACTAAGACTGTAACTGTCTCTCTCTGTGACATTAAAACAGAACTTTCAGCTGTTCTGACGGTTTTTTCACAAATGAGAAATTTCCTCTTCTTGTGTACATCCTTTCACAGAGTCCTACAGACAGTTGTCAGTTTGTCTTGATTGCTGCTGCTTATAAAGCCATTAAAGAGCCGATTAAAGACATAATCTTTTCATTTTCCCAGGCTGTGATGTGACTGCCATGCAGAATCCACATGCGCACTTCAGTGCATTTGAATGGGACTGCGGTAGGTTCATTAATTCAGCAAACATCTTCCATGTAGAACATATTTGAAGAATTTTTAATCATTGAATCTCTACTGTACTGCAGCTCCCATAATGACTCATCTGAACGTCTGGGTTAATTATCTGGATCTATTAGAGCCAATGAACTGGAGATGTGAGACATATTGATCTGTGGCTTCTGAGAACTGAATAAATTCTGCAATGAACCAGAGACACTGCTTATCTAGCGTAATGCATAATTAACATCACAATTGCATATTTTGCACCAAATGAGGAACTCGTAGAGAGTTGTAAACGTCTCATGAGGGTGAAACATCACCGCTCTGTCTGTCTGTCTAGTTATTTCCAGCTCAAGACAAGATGGTTTCACATCTTTCCCCTTGTGGTGCTCTAAGTAAAAGACTGATGGATTAATCAAACTGCTGTCATTCATACGTGCGAGTTGTCATTTGAGATGACGCTTTTGTTTTTGTACAGCCTCTGTGACAGTATGCTGTTGTTTACATCCTGAATAAGCTGAATAAGTCATTCTGCAGTGCTTATAAAATGCATCGACACTTCTGCCAACCAGACTGGATGCTCGTCTCATCAAATGGGCATGTTTGCTTTACATCGTCTCCAAGGTAACATTCACCACATTGTTTTCACAATTCTTGTTTAAAAAGCATCATTTTGTGCTAATGGGATCTTGCATTTGAATGTGTTGACAGGAAGGTAATTAAACATGACCTAAATGTAAAATAAACAAATATATATTTTAGGATAAACCAATGGTGTATTGAATCAGTGGCTAGATGAATTAAAGGATGTAAATAAGGGCTTTCTTTTCAACAGCCAACGAGCCAAACCTGGTATGAAAATGGTTGCAGAATGTTACAGAATCAGAGTACAGGAGTGTAATTATCTTCTATACACACAGGCTAATGAAGTGCTCAATTTAATAAGCATGAAAACCATTGCATGCATAATTCACACACATTGATCTATTCAAGTATGGAGGAGGAAAGACAGATGAGAAACCTTAAGGGCCGTCAGAGACTTTGACATGGTGGGAATACACAGTACGTTCTGATATGATGAACATTTGAGCCATGAATCCATAATTGTTTTTCTGTAAAACTTGTCAAAAATCAGAATGTCAAAAATCTGGATCAAATGCTGCGAGAGGTTAATAATTGACATGCATTTGAAAGAACAACTTCAAACTTCTGATCTTTTCTAATATTTGCGGCTCAACTGTTGCTGTCCTAGTTAATTGCTGCTCCCCTGTGGCCATCATGAAAACAACCACACAAATAGTGTACATGGGCTTTTTGACAAGAAACCATCATCTGTGTTCAGTGAACCATCATCAGTACAATATGAAGTCTCTTATGTAACAGTTAAAAAATAACAGAGAGCAACTTGGTCAAAAACCCTTTGACCAATCAAAACTATTGACTTGTGTAGTACACAAAAGGAGAACCAATGGTGGTTGACCTAAATTACATAAAACTTTCATCCTGTTTTGCCCCATCTGAATATGCACAAACATGAAAAACTTTGACAGCTCTGGTGGATTTTTAATGAATAACGTTTCATCATTAATCGTTTAACTGTTAATTAATCATATGGTTTTGTAAGACTTGCTATATAGCACGACTCGTTTTAACTACTTTCCTGCTGCTTTACTGTCGTTTTTATTTTGAGTGCCTGAGAAAGAGCAGCTTTGTGCAACACAGAAAAGCCACATTCAGAACATCACCCGGTTGCAAATAAATGACAACAGAATTGCAATATGTGGTGAACTGTTTCTTAAAAGATAAATACAGATGTCTTCCACATCCTCTGAGACCATCAGGACTCTGACTTGAAGCATGAGTGACAAAGAAAGCAAATGTGCTTCTGTCGCACAAAATCTCAACACTGCAGACCAGCTGGTGCGATGAAGCCAGTTTTATTAGAAAGAAAACGTACAATACTGCTACAAGCGTCTCATAAATAACAGAGCAGCAGGAGGAAAGGCAGCTTTCAAATTCCGCAAGTCTGTTTGGAACGGGGGCTCAAATCTTTACTGAAACAGAAACCAATCAGAGACGCATACAGAGTCTAAATATAAGCCATTATTCTGTGTCGTTGGCTAGAGGCAGCGTAAAAGCTCTTATGCTTAATTGACTACACTGGCACTACGTTCACCCTCTTTGACTAGTCAATACAACTGTCTTTTACAGGTTTGCTATAACAAGACCTAGTTTCTTCCCTCCGTTCAACATAAGGGTTTCATAACAGAGCTCTACGAATGTAAACGTCAGTTTTAAATGTGGCCACTACACTGAAAGTTGATTCTAATGGTAACGTATCTTGTCCTGACATGTATTCAACATGTAGTGTTATGAGAGCGTGCAATTTTTTTTGCTTTTTTTTTTACATTTTTGGCATAATTGATCAATAAAAGAGTAAAAGTCTCTTTCTAAGGTTCCATATATGCACAATATAAAGGGAAGAGAACTGGTAATATTTCTAATGTGACCCTGCTCAGACAGAGACAGGGTGAATTATGGGTATGTTCAGAGCTGTTAGGCAGGGCTGGACACCGCCAGCTTCTTCAGATGATCCATAAACACCTGCAGACTCACATCGTCTGTAAGAATAGGCGCGCCAGACTCCTACACAAACACAGAGAAAAGTGTGATTCAAGCAGTAATGATGTGAGCGATACAATATTAGAACAAGATGCAGCTTGTTTGTACACTTATATAACAAACAGCCCCCGGTACAGCAGACTGTTCAATATATTTCACACACAGTGTTTGTGATTTTCACAGCACTCACCTGACCCCACGCGTACATGTTGTTATGAGTCTGAGAAGGATTCACTTTGGAAAGCAGAAAACGCGCCTGGAAGGAGAAACATAGAGAAAATGAATCTTGGAACTATTCCAGGCCCTAAAAACAGCAAACGTGGGGTATTAATATGCAGAGCAGCTGCCAAAACTCAATAACCCATAACAGTCATTTATTCTCACACACACACGCTGTGTGTTAAAACCTCTGAGGGCGAGTTTCTCAAGTGGACAAACTGACTGAAGAGCTGCTGAAACTGAATCTGTTTCAGTTTCACTTTCCATTAGATGCATCATTAATCAATGCTTGATGAAAATGGATTAAGCAGCTACTAATTCAAAATTATTAAAATGGGTTTAAAAAAAAGTCATTTGAGCCATTTCATTTGTGGCAAAACAAGACTGTGGCAAAACAAAAGACAAACAAATCCTCTTGTTGGTGGTAATTATTTTGATAGTCCACTTTAACTATGCAACTACTTTTCAACTAGCAGTCATTACAGTATTACTAGACTGTCTGCTTAATATCTGCAAATACTTTAAAGTTCCACCAACAGGCATTATACTGACCTTAATCTACTAACCCAAACCTAACCTAACCTATCTACTACTACTCTAATGAAAGGTAGGTGACATGTAGTTAAAATAAAATTACTTACAGCTAGTAAAATGTCTGAAGTGCACCACCGAATTAAACAGATCAGTTCAAAGCTATTGTACCCTCACTGCCAACAGTATAAAGTTTATTAAGCATTTAAGAAAATTCTCAACAGGTTTTCAGAGCAGACATGATGCCTCAACACTCTGTGGGGTCGTACCTGGCTGCCGCCGTGCTCTGTGTCTATGTAGCGCGGCATTGGAAAACGGCTGTGTAGAATCTCTTGGGCGTCGTCCACCGGAGCCTGCAGCAGGTGCCGGAAGTTCTCGTACTCGGGCATGTCCTGATATCCAGCTTTACGCCACTGAGCCACCGTCTGCAGGAGGCACAAAGCAGTCAGAGATCATGTGTTCATCCAGAGCCGTGACAGTTAATGTGTTTTCCGCCATGACTATCTCAGTGCATTTGAAGCTTTACTTCATTTGCATGTCCTACAGCGAGCTTTTCATCAGAAAATGTCTCTCCTCTGACACACAGCCAAGTTTTAACTTGCATCGGTGCAATACTGGCTCTGATTTTGTGTGCTTGGCTAATTTAACAGTTCAGACCAAAGCAGACTGCCTGCTAAATCATTCACTGAGGAGACGCTGGATTAAAGCCAAGTGTTTTTAATCACAGGAGTCCATAACCACCAGACCCCAGTGTGATCTGAAGACAGATGTGACTCTCACCTCTCCATGGTAGATCAGGATCTGGAAGAAAGTGTCCATGAGGAGGATGCGGTCAGGCAAGATGCTGCTGCTGTCCAGCAACACGGGCTACAAACAGAGGAAACACAGACAATGTTATTGGGCTGTCACTGTCAATTACATGCCGTGATGAACGTTTATCCAGAAGCTCCACCCCCTTCTGGTCCCAGAACAGAGAACAGTAAGTGACAGAGCGAAAACTGTCCATTAAAAGCAGATCAGAACACACACACGTCAGTTTGAGTTTCTTTAAGTAACATCATCCAAATGCTGTTCATTCCACAAGCACCACAGACTGTCAGAACTTCATTTGCTTCATTTCTTACTCTTTTACAAGTGTAAAATTACATGTGACTCTGGCTCCTGGACACAAACAGACAGTAGCAGAAATGTTATGCTAATTAAGTTCAAAGGTCAGTGGCTAACTTTTGCAAAAAGGCCTCAAAAGCATCAATAATACAAGCTTGAATGAATCAGGGGAGGAAAATGTCATGCTTTACTAATTAATTAGAATACTAGTTGATTACACTAGTTTTGCTCTTTATTAATAGTATATTAGAAACCTAAGATTTATCTGGTTTCTGTGGGTGTATGTACATGTTTATGTAACTTTCTTTTGATTTAATTTATTGAACAAGCTGCTCCCCACAATATTTCCACTGTAAATACATGTAAATACATAAGTTGAAGAACAGGTAGAGATTAATCAAGACCATCTCTTCATGAAGGGCCTCACTGATCAGACAAACCACACAAGCAGGAAACATTTACCTCTGGCGGCCCGCTGAAGGAGTACGCATACAGGATGGGCTGGACCATTATCAGAGACTGAGTCAGGTCCTGCCTCATGAACTGGTGTCTGTAATATGTGCTTTCATCTGGACTGTTGTTAAACACTTGCAGGAATGGAGATCTTCTCAGGTGGAACATGAACTGCCAACAGAACACACTGTTATTATTTTCATCTCCCTGTGCTGTGAGGACTGTGCAGGAGTTCTGTTGGGCATACCTGAGGATACAACGAGAACGTCTCGGAGAAACGGAAAGAATTGGGATCGTCTTTGTGATAATCTCCAAATTTCTGGCACTGCAAGCGGAAGAACAAGAACACTTCTCAAATAATGTGGAAAAAAGCCTGACCCATTCCAGACATATGCAACACCAAGATAACTTCAATACAAAAAATGTCTGCAACTATCTAGAAATAACAAACTTCTAGAGTACCACAAGTCCAAAAGGCCAAATATCCATTTTTTAACAGATTCAGTCCAATCTGATGTTTACAAAATGGCAATTACTGTTCAACAACTAAACGTACATCACTAACCCTAAGGGACTGATCTGCATCTAGATCATAAAGTGAGATCAATTAAACTTCACAGTTCTTCCAGAAACAGGGCAACTAGTCCCGTTTGAGGAAGAGGATGTTGTGAGAAACTCACCAGGCGGATGAGCTGTCGGTCCAGCCAGCGCAGGACATCAGGACCCTCCTCTGTCTCGGCTCTGCAGACAGCCAGACGGGCCATGAGAATGGCAGCCGCCTCCTGGTCAAAAGACGCAGCGATGCTCTGTATCTGAGTCTGAGCATCAGCCCAGCTGAAGAACAGAGTCAGGAGAACATGTTATAAAACAGTGACCTTCTAACACGAGCATCTGCATCGTCTGTCTGACTCACAGTGATTCATTTTCACTGTCTGCCTGGACGTATAAAGCAAAGATAAAGTACAGAGGACTGGCCATTTATCAGTAAGTCAC
Organism: Chromobotia macracanthus; assembly: GCA_036877525.1. Classification (NCBI taxonomy): domain Eukaryota; kingdom Metazoa; phylum Chordata; class Actinopteri; order Cypriniformes; family Botiidae; genus Chromobotia; species Chromobotia macracanthus. The sequence continues at coordinate 1,383,354 of JAZGTH010000102.1, forward strand.
ACACTTAAAATAATTTAAAAACTCTAAAAGCTACAAGCAGCGCATTAGTGTTCAACAAAGACTAAATTTACTCTTCGGAGGTGCACTGACTCTAACAAACAAATGACACTTTCTAAAAGTGGAATCTTTTGATGACTTCGTGAGTCGTCATGGAGACTGGACGTGATAGCGGATAACAAACAAAAGATGTGCGGAGATGATGCCCTAACCCTGATACAGGAGACAGCTATAAAAACCATGTTCATTATTGTCTCACTGTTCAGTCTGTGCTGTCACAATCTTTGTTCAAGGCTGTAAAAATAGTTTCTGCTGTTGAATGCACTTTGACTTAAACAGACCCTGAAAATACAATCCTGATTCGTGTATTCTTCAACCATAAACGAATATGATATGAATGTGGAAAACAGGTGGAAAACTTACTTCCTTGCGATAGTGGTGACTCGGATTCGTCTTTGTCCGCTAGAATGCTGATACTGTGTCACATACTGTACAGCTCCACGTCCACCCTGTGGAATAGGAGCGTTGTGCTGTGAACAAAAGAAAGAGTGAACAAAGTGATTTTGTCTTTATGATAGAGGCTGTGCATGAGCATTAGATTGTGCAGTTTTATTACACAAACAGTTTTGGACAGTTTTCCCATTTAAAGCAGATAAAGGAGCTGTAGGAAGAGATGCCAACATGGCCACAGACTAAACTGTGTACTTTACAAAACTCTGACATGGCCAAAAAGTCAATTAAATGGAAGTGCACAGTATGTGTAAACTCATTTTAAGTTTGACTTTAATACTTCTTTTTGCTTCCACAGAAGGTTTGTAATGACATGAGGGTAAGTGAAAATGTTCATTTTTTCTTAAAGAAAAAATCCCATGGTTGAGAAAGTTCACCCTCTAGTGGAATATCTGTAAACTGTCTGTGGTGTGTCAGGGAGATGAGTGATAAACTGACAGCATGTCATGCTTTGAATATGAAACATCAATCAGCGTTGCATTTTATTGGTGGTTCCACTTATTTCACATTATGGTCCACATTTATCTTATAGTAATAGTAACAGTATAGCACCTATGGAATTTTACAGGGGTAGATTTTGTGTAGAACTAACATTACTATTTTAACTCAGTTTCCCTAAAGGAAACCGTGAGCAGATGTACAAAATTGTGACTGTACCTGATTTACTACTTCAAAGTAGAAGGCCAGTGTGGTATTTGAGTCCAGTCCACAAATCTTCCACTGACTCGTGCCACCAGTTCCTATTTCCTACAGAAGCAGGTCAAAGCAAATGTAAGCAGGTTCTTTCCATCATCAGATAAATGCCAAACTGAAACTAAATGAGAGAAATATCAGATTTAAATCAGACGTGCTGCTCACATTCTCAGACACACAGGGACCTTTGGCGTTCAGAGAGACGCACGGCCCGATTGCTCCAGAAATCTTAATCTCTCTGGAAGTCTGGAATGATATTTCAAAAACATTATGAGCAAACCAATATACACAATTCAAAAATATTTATATACAAAAACAAATGACATGAAAGAAAATCAAGACACCTTAATCTCCAGAGTCCCTGCCAGTGCCATCTTGAAGGCGCCCTGCACATCTTTAGTGAAAACTCTCTGGAACGTTTGCTTGAACAGAGACGTGTTGAAAGAATCGGCCATGACCATATAACCCCTGCGATTAACAGACAAACAGACAGCTTCTCTTAACTACACTACTAGTTTACCACTGACCAGCTAACCATTTTAGGTTGTAAAAATGTTTCCTTAACATTTCCATTAAGTAACAAAAACAACTAAAATGTTATTTTGAAAGTTCTAGGAATGTTCAAAACCTCCAGGTTCTATTAACATTATTGCTTGGTTATAAGAACGTTATTTATACTTTAGTTTACGTTAGTTTACTTTTTTAATTCTGTAACATTTTAAAATGTTCCGCTAACAACTTAAGAACAACATTTTGAAAAACAATATAAGAATTACAATAACACAGTGCCTCAAAGTTGCAGCATGACATCAAAAAAGGAACATTTTCAAAATGTTTCCTGCATTTTAACAAGTTTTAGCACATCCTGATTAACTTGGGAGTGCAAATAGTCATAGATTTACATTTTGTGATGCTCAACGTGTTTGTATCAACACCATCTTTAGTGTGGTCACGTGTCACGCATGCTGCTCTGTTAGCATGTTGACACACTCTGATTTAAAAAAAAAGCAATTAAATGTTTGTTTGGTAATTATGTTGTCACTTACCCTGTGTAGTTGGTGCAACACTTCATTTCCAGTAATCCAGTCTGATCCAGAGCACAGGCATAAATGTCAATGATGTGTCCACTGTTGGCAGCTCGGTGGGCTAAAGCTTCATAGTGCTGCAAGTGAATGCAGGAAAACTCAACAATGCATCTCAAACTCAGAATGTCTTGAGATAATCATCCGTTAATGAGATTTTTGGTAAAAACAGCAGCTTAGAACTTTTACAAAGCCATTAATGCAAACACTGCATATAACTCGGTTCACGCTAGTGGCTCTCTCATGTAACTCAGCTCACTTTAGTGGCTTTCTTCATGAACTTTGCGTTGTCTTTCTCGATATCATGCCAGGATCTAATAGGTGTTTTCAGTTCATCTCCCACCACCATTCCAGGACCCTGAGTGGCTGGACCACCGATGAAAGTCATGATGCGAGCGCCGGTGTTGGGGAACGTGCACTGAAGAGGTAAACCAAAAAAAGTCAACACAGTTATTTCACTAACCAAATCAAACATACACAAACTGCCATTTTAATCTCATTTCACTTGATTGATTGATTTTACACAAAGCATTATCGTATTGAATATCAGTTAGTAAGTTATCGCATATCACATTTTTATTCAATATCGTACAGTCACCTCCAGTAAACCAACAGCAATGGAAAGAGCCACTCCGAGAGATCTCAGTGGTCGTTTGCCTTGAGTGACAGGCCACGGGTCCCGCTGCAGCTCGCCCAACAAATCAGTCAAATTCATGTCTATCTTCTGTACAGGCTGCAGGAATCTGAATGCACAAATACTCTAAATAAGTTCTATTTCTATTGCGTTCTTCACAGTTTTTGCATTTGTTGCAAAAACAGCTTTACAGAAAAATACACTTCACCATATGAAATGAGATGTAAGAAAAGCTTTACAGAAACTACATTTAACACAAATATGATATACAATATTCAAGTGACATTAACATATGTTAATGAAAAATGCACTCTGAACATTCACAACAATTTTTGCATAATTATTCATACAACATTTAAAAAAGAAACTATATTATAATACAGTTAGAGAAACGTTTCACTTACCTGTTTGAAGGAGGAGCCTGAGGTTGTTGTGGACCTCTGCCTGCTTGTGCTGCAGCTGGTTTGGTCAGGCCAAGCATCTCCTGAAAACACAGCACAGCATGTCAAGATACTTTAAACTAAAATGAGGCAGCTGGAGAAACATCTTCAAAATGTCACCTGTAGCTGCTTGGCACTGAGATCTTTGGTGCCTCTGAAGACATAGCTCTTGGAGATGCCTTCACAGCCCAGCTCATGAACCTGGACCATGCGTCCAAATGTGATGAGGCCCACCAGGGCGGTGGGAGGCAGCAGGCTGAGGGACATCTGAAGAGACTCCTTTAGTGCTTGAAGATCCTCATCATCCATACATGTGTCCACAACATACAGGACGATCAGGGGCATCTGTGGACCACGCTTCAGAAAAGAGACACAGAAAGTACATTAGAACTAGTTACTTGTTGTTTTTCAATACATAGTTTTTTATTATTCATAAAATATCTAAAATTATCTTTTTGTAAATGGCAGTTTAATTAATAAGATTCCCACTGCCTATAAACGTGTTTTTTTTTCATTTTTCATTAAATAAATTTTGTTTATCTTGTGATAAAGTATATGTTGAATGTCACGTGATGAGACCAGTTTCTCTGGTTTCATCATATTTTCTTGTCAGATATAGTGTTCACACAGCAGTATGAACTGACAGTCACATCTATGGAGTTGAAAGGTAATCAGCTAATCTTGCTGGTCTTATTTATGTTTGGTGTTTAATTCTATTTCAATATCCAACTGTCAGCAAGTAGAACTTTTTTGTTCTTCATCAGCATATGTGATGAACATTGGTTCTGCTCATCTGTGGTAGCTCCTTTAAAGACATCTTGAGTAAAACAGCTCTTTATGTGATGAAGCTCATACAAAAGAGCCAGATGCGATGAGACCAGCTTTCCTGTTTCTGCATGTGACGATCAACATAAAACTTGAATGGGTTTGGTGATAATTACAAACTTTACCTGGACAACATATTCAATGGTGGAGAACTGTGGAAGCAGCTCAGCAGGCTGGTTGACCTCCGATATTCCAGCGTAAGTTGGTGGGAACTAAACCAGGACATAGACATGATTACTACTATTACCAAGCTAACCTTTCTTAACAACTCTCCAGATCTACCACTAACTGCCTTGACTTTACCTGATTTCTCTGGTAACAGAAGTTGCACGCCCACAGCTTTGCTCTGTAATCCACTTGACTGGTTGTGTTAAAAAGCAAAAGCACAAATACAGAGGAGAAAGAATATCAGGACCTCTCATATACTGTATTTGGAAATGACTGCAGCAGAGTTAAGCAGAACTCATTCTGCTGTTTGAATGTGTTCTGCAGGTTTCATGGACTTACCACAGAGGATTCAGCACCGCTCGGCATGTGGCCCGGCTGCACAGAACGGGTTCGTACTGAATGGGGGGAAGATCTGGCCGTTCTTTCAGAGGGGTGAAGAGTGAGGCCACTGGAACGACCATACGCGTGGCCTCCAGACGACTGGACGGCCAGACGTTCCAGCTGAATCGGACACCATCACGGTCCTCGTTCTGCTGGATAAACTCCTGGAAGGTCGCCATAGCACCCTCTGAAAATTACAAGTTATGAGGTTTGTGTTGAAGAGACATAAATGCATATGACAGGATGGCGTATTTAAATCAATAGAGGTTCTCAAAGTGGGGTCTGGGGACCCCTGGTGGTCCAAAATTTATAGCCGGGGGCCCACAAAATAATAATTTGATATAAATTACAACATTAAACTGTCTTATTATAATACTTAAAGAAAGCAAAAAGCAACGTAAACAAGATGACGATCTGTTTTATTAAGTGAATTAACATGTTTCAAGATGAAATGTTTTCTTGCAGGTTCTTGGGAAGAACTGTCCCCCCAAAAGTCTGAGAACTCTTGATCTAGATTAAAGCCAACATACCTTTCTGTTTGAAAGATAATACAGAGATAAGCCCAATAGAAAGCACTGACTTTGCCCTTTAGACACTGAACAACTCCAAATGTCCATGTCATCATTAAAATGATGTCATGAAATAGTAGATGTGTGCACAAATATGGTCTGCTTGATTCTGACACACAGCTTACAGCTTATATCACGTCTATGGGGCTCAGAGACAATGTCTAGGCAACTTTCTAGGTTTTCACACAGTTTTGATGCTCGCACGAAACATGCCACATGGGCAGAGATGAAGAATACGAGCTGATGCAGGAGAAGTACTCTGAAACATCTCCGTATGTAAATACAAGCAGTGTGAGGAAGACAAACCAACGCAACGTTATGAAAACAAATACAAATACAACGTTATCAACAAAACAAAGCAAGCAGGGCCGATTTCTTACAAAGCAAGAGACGATATTGAGTGTTCAGACTCAGTCACACGAGTTCAGCTGCGGTGGGCTCAGAGTGGGGCGTTAGCCACAACATTAGCCACAACAAGCTACTTCGACCAGTTAACAACCCAGAACATTTGATCAACATAGAAACAACATTGTGCACAAACAGAGCTGGTAATGAAGATCAGATGTAACTAAATGCTTTACATAAACGAGCGCTTCAGTCGAGCGGCTCCTGGCGTGATGCTGCACACGGATTAAAACACGCTCTTCTGCACCAGCGCTCGCTTAACCATCGGTCGTGTCAGTCGATTGTTTGAGTCGCATCAGTCGATTGTTTTAACGTTGAATAAATGTTGTTTCGACGTACCTGAAGCCTCGGTTATGCGTCTCACAGTCTCCCAGTCAGTGACGGCGCGTTCACGAGCTCGCGCGCGCTCCCGATCTGATGACGTCGCAGCGCAACATGGAGTCCGTGCCACGTCAAGAGCCCGACGCGCTTCATCTTTTCTTTATGTTATTGCGTTATTATCTTGAGTTCATATTATTAGTTTAATAAAGTAATCCATCTCCTAAATTAAATGAGAAAGCATTGCAACTTAATACATTTATTTAAACAAACTAACCTCATTTATGTTTAAATTACTTAGTGTAATCGTTTCATTATGCACGTTTGTGAAATGCATAATGTTCAGTTCATATTATTTTTATGCATATGTGTGCATTTAGGCTTAGATTATGGATACATTTAAGGTTATGGATATTTGCTCTAATGTAATGATTTACTTATTAAATGCACAGATTTGTTGGAGCAGTTTTAACCAGGGATGCAATACAAACACTATTATTGACATTGCATCAACCACAACGTTAAGCTCTGCAAATCTGCGTACTAAACAACTGGCACATAATAACACAATGTGTTGCCTGTACAGTCTGGTGTGTGCCATGTGGAGAAAAAGCATCAAGTAAACATTTAATGACATTTTTCATTAATCAGAAAAGATGATCGCTGTTAAAATGTTGCCATATAAATTTATTAGAATATTATGACAAAATATTGCCACATTTATGCAACTACTGTATTTATCTCTTGATACAAAGCCAAAGCTGTTCTATGGCAAACAAAGACATCAGAAACTGTGAATTATACAATAAATCAAGATTTTGTATATCTTATGCTATGAACAGCCTCATAGCAATTACTGTAAAATCATTTTCTCTTTAATCCCAGTTAAAGTTTGTGAAAAGTGGTCAGTCGCCAGAGCCTGGCAATATAGTGAAGCCCTCAGATGTCTGTGTGTGCACACTTGCTTAGCTGACATCACTGGACATTTAACAATAACTGGCTTTATCTCAGAAAGCAAGATTTCTTCTGACAGCCCCCAGTGTCATTCCTGCTGCAGAAACACTGAGTTTACATGTACATGAACCTTTAATGTTTCACACCTTTTAAACAATTAATTTACGTGGCAAAACAAGATTTAAACCACTTTTATCCACCTAAACGATTCATTTGCATCGTCTGCCCGCATGTTCTGATGTTCACATGTTGTTGAATCCCATCATGCCCTTCATGTTACCAGCAGCTCCCTGCTGAAACTGTCGCATCATGGACTGCAGTCCAGCCATGCCACCTTTAAACAGAACAGATCACAAAAATGCCATAAGGAAACATGCGGTCTAAATGTCTAGCTGGCAGCACTTAATTGCATTCGTTTTAAAAGGTGAACAATGACAAAAGATTTTTGGTTTTGTTTTTTGTCTTTTTGTTTGTTCTTTTCATTGCAAAGCTTTGCTATGTTTTAAGTACTTGAAAACTCAACATCTTAAGCAATCACACACAACGTGCTAAGCAAATGCAACAATCACTTCATCTTTATTGTAAACACTCAAGCGTATTAGCGCAAATGTTAAAAGCTCATACCCATGTGGTGAAGCACTCTGGGATCCATCATTTTGGCCATCTGCTGGTTCAGTTTCGCCATCTGTGATGGGTTGACGTTTTTGGACATGTCCCCTCCTTCAAAACACAGACCATGAGTTATCCACTTTAAATTAATTATGAACTATTTCAATGAATCTATTTCAGTGAATGAGTGTTCACAAGTATCTGACGCTAAACATTTGCATGTAAAATTTCAACCTTTAAACAAGCCTTTAATGCCACCCATCTTCTTGACCATTTGAGCAAACTTCGTGTACTGGGTGAGTAACTCCTGCACATCTCTGGTTGAGACTCCAGACCCGCGGGCCACCCGCTGGATTCGGTTGGGCTGCTTACTGAAGAGCTTGGCGCCGTCTTTGTTATCCAGCTCTGAGAAACCACAATAACTCAATCTGAATCTGTCACTTTAAAAAGATCCCTGAATCTTTCACATTTAGGATAACACGTGACATTGATGGTTGTTATCAGAAGGCAAGCAAGCGCATACCCTGGTCATTCATGCTGTCCATTATTGTCATGAGCTTCTTTAATCTGGACATGGACTCCTGTTCATTTCCTTTGCTCATGAAATCCGTTCCGAAGCCTGGGATCATGCCCTGAACACACACAACAGAAAAGCCAAGTGTGTGATCAAAACTGATTCTCTTTGTGACTATAACTTGATCTCATCTTTTCAGTTCAGGTGGCTTTACCATGATCTGACCAAAAGGTCCCATCTTCATGATGTTCTGGAACTGTTCATACATGTCTCTGAGTGTGAACTGACCTAACAGAGATGCAACACATGTTAGAATACAGGCACTAGCAAATACCTTACAACTGATACAGCAATATTCTCTAATGAGTTCTAGTAAATAATCAATCATCTCACCATGTTTGAGCTTGTCAATTAGCTCCTCATTATCATCAAGCTTTAGTTCATTTACTTTGTCGATCAGTCCTTCAATGTCTCCCATACCTTGAAGAAAAAGAAGTGCAAATACATTTTAAATGACCCTTAAACAGCACAGTTCCAACATCCAACTGTCAACTATCAATATTTGTATTGTAGTTATAGCTGAAATACAATAGTTTGCCTCTACTGCCATCTCAGTTTGAACACAAAATTTTAAGTTACTTGCAGAGTTATTTTCTTAATGTGCACGACAAGTTTAAATTTTGAACAACCACTGTAAGAACAAGCTACAGATAATCCAAAATCCTAAACACCCAGATGTGCAATACACTAGCCAGATCTTCTTTCCGTTTACAGACAGACATTTCTCCTGAAATTGGACCTGACTCCTCAAATTATAAATCATTATTATAAACTTACTGTAGCGATTTGGGGTAACATAAGGAGATCATGTTATGTCTGTTATGTACTTGCTTGCTTAATAACTTATTTTTGTTCATTTATAAAAGTTACAGATTGCAGCTTTAAATGAATGTGGACCATTTTAAATGTTGTCTAATCTGTATCAGCAGATCTTACCGAGCAGTTTGCTGATGAAGGGTTGAGTCTTAAAGGGCTCAAAGTCATCAATGTGCTCGCCTGTACCGATGAAAATGATGGGGCTCTTTGTGGCTGCCACACTGTAAACATAAAACTTACGTCAACTGCTGCATTTAACAGATTTACTAAAACAACAGAAATGTTTTAAAACTGAAAACAAGGAAGCGTGTACTCACGCGCTGAGTGCACCGCCACCCTTAGCATGACCGTCCAGTTTGGTGACGATAACAGAAGCCACATCTACCTTGTCTTTGAAGGCTTTAGCTTGAGCTTCACAAGCCTGGCCAATGGAAGCATCCATCACGTACACTATGTTGTCAGGTTGCTGTGGAAACAGATCATATAATACCAGATGTATTCATCAAATACAGATCGACGCATTCAGAAGACTTTGTTCAGACAAAGAGAATCCTTCACGTACCACAGCGTTTGACACCTGCAGCATCTCTTCAAAGAGCGAGTCTTCCTGCTTGTGTCTGCCGCTGGTGTCCACGATGATGATCTCAAAGTTCTCTGACTTGAACTTCTCCACACCCTCTGCAGCTATAATGACTGGATCCATTTCTGTGTAACTTCATTTACACAAACATCCACAAGACTCAATGTTTAGGTTTAATTCATACATATACAATGATGACAACGAGGTCTGGAAGAAACATGAACGTTTGTATTGCTCCATTACCTCCCATAAAATGGTATTCTGGCTTTTGTTGCATTTTGCTTGAGTTGGTCAAAGGCACCTTTAAACAAAACAAAAATGATTTTAGTTGTTTCCCTGGAGGACACAAATTAATACTATTACTCTACAGCAACAGATAGTTAGAAAACAGAAGTCAGTATTACCTGCTCTGAATGTGTCTGCACAAATCAAACATGTTTTCCAGCCTTTTCTTTGGTAGTAATAAGCCAGCTAAATCAAGTAAAAACAGCATCTCGATTGAATTAAAAACTCAGAAGTCTTCATCAGTTTTAAAGCTTCATGCTTATATGATAAGCTGTATAATCACCTTAGAACATGTTGTGGTTTTCCCGCTGCCCTGAAGACCTACAAACATGATGACGTTGTTCTTGCTCTTTGTAGGAGTCCAGGCTTTTACCCCGGGATCAACAAGCTAAAACAGAAACAATTTTTTCATTTTTATTTCCAATAATTGAGAAATCATCCAAATACAAGACATCCTATATAATGAGCTATCAAGAATCAAATAAGGACAGTGTCACAGAATTCCACAACAAGCAAAGTAAAGCTAATAATCTCTTGACAAATCAGAATGACAATAGATATAAACATCTACCTTGACAAGCTCCTTGAAAACAGCATGCTGGATCATTCTTCTCTTGTTTAGCCCAGAGGCCATCTCCTCCAGATCAATGGCTGCCCTGACATTAGAAAGTGGTTATAGATGTTATAACAAATTAGAGAATGTATACTAAGATATGGGCCATTTAATTACAGCCACACTTACTTGACATTTTCTCTGAGCTGTTTTACCAGCTTGATGTTCACATCAGCCTCCAGCAGGGCAGCACAGACTTCTTTAAGCATAGCATTTAAAACCTAGAAGAGATTGTAAAAGTATTGTCATGGGAACGTTTTTATGACAGACGTAATAATGTTGTAGGTGAAAAAGGATTGAATAGTCAAGACATTCAACGTACCTCCTCATTAATGATGGTGGCATTGCTGAGTGACCTCAGAGCTGAGGTTATCTTCCTGCCTAGATCTGCTAAAACCATGTTTGCGGTTTAGAGAGCAGCCAACCTGCAACATGGAAGAAAAGCAGACACATTTCAGCACCTAATATTTAAAGCCACTGACTACAAACTGAGTGACGACTATTAGATGTTAAGTGAACATCTTTAAGAGTGTTTAATCTTCTGTATCGCCTTACTTGTTTGAAGAATAATGAGGTATTGCCAATACGGTGGGGGTTCCCCCCAAAACAATCTTCCAGTCACTGCTCACTCTTAACCACACGATTAAAGTAAAACCAGCCCAATGATATTTCCTACAAACACAAAAGTAAGCTAATTCAAAACAGAATACCTTCATAACACATGAATTCATCAGTTATTACCAGCAAAGCACATCTGTATAATGTAGATCATAAAGAGGATAAGATTGTGTTCACATACTAATAATATTCTATTCAGAAATGTTCCCAGTCTAACGAGCAATGTAAACTTCGTGATTTCACATCATTTATCTGTTTATTCTGCTGGACTGAATCGCTCAGCTGAAGCCCAGATAAGGCCAGACTGCCGTTTCAAAGCGCAGCGGCGTGACCTTAAACTAAAGACAGACTTTAACTCCAGAAAAAGGTCGAACCAGCGGCGACCGACATACAAATGAGTGAAGCGAACTAAATTATTATTATTATTATTATTATTATTAAAAGCTTTATTAAACATTACGTACCGTTCACTCACAGCAGATGTTTTGTCAGTGGAAACGCGACTACAAACGTCATCTAACACGTAACTTCCGCTAGAGTCGTTTTACTTCCGGGTTAAAAGCCCTTTATTTGCATGTTATATTAATTTGTATTCACTCTTTTCGGGCCTGTGTTCAATGTAAACACATAAACGATTAAATGCGTTTGTATGTACATTTATATAATTTTCGCTCATTTTATTAATATTTGAGGGTCGAAGGCAGAGCCATTTAAGGTGGCACAGCTGTGAATGCATTTCATAACTTAAAAACTATTGCACGTATACCTTTACGAGTCATTAGAAGTGAGAAATATTCCGACTTAAACATTTAAACTGTTATTGACTTTATCTGATGGGATACATCACTGACTGAATGCTCAGAGCACTTCAGTCTACCTTAAATCAGACTCCGCACACAGCGGCTCATGTGTTGCTCATGTGTTGCTCACAGTTGCTCACAGTTGCCGTCACTTGTGCTGGCGACATTAAACGGGTTTAGGTTACTGAATCGATGAATTATAACGATGCTAAGAATGAAGTTCTGCAGGTGTTGTCCAAAACGGAGAGACAACATCTTCCAAAGCTGCTCGAATGGTTGAAAACGTCTGGTAATGATTTCATTTCAGCAGACTTTCGATGTTGAGTGTAGATTGATGGATCTTCCCTGAAGTGACTTTCTAGTTTTAATTTCCACTTACACTTTCAGATGATCTGGACGATTTCCTGGCGGACAATCAGAGTGTTGTTCTTCAGAGTATCGCAGAAGATCTCAGGGCTGGTCTTCCACTGGAGGCTATGGCTCCATCAGAGACCATGGCAATCCAGAAGGTCTGCTTTGTTTGTCAGAAGTATATTCCACACTGCCGGTCAAATGTTTGGACGTACTCCTGTTGAAATATGTTTAGAATAATGCTTCAAAACTATAAAATATCTCAAAAGAGTCATGATGAGTTGTTATGTCTCTGACTCGATTATTATGACATATTAAATGAGAATTATGCAGTGACCAAAAATAAATAAAGCAAAACTGTCTAGTATTTTTAAAGTAGTCCTCTTTCCCTAGATCACATACAGTCCAGGTGTTCTCAGCCAACTTTATGGGGTGTCAGCGTACTCTTTTTAAACAGGCATGAACAAATTGTTAAATAAATAGTTACTTTTAATTGTAGACCCGTCAGAAACCTCATCCCACTGTGCACGTGGATGCGTTCTTGTATGATGAGGAAATGGTGGATTCACTGTGCGAGGAGGGAAAAATGAGTCGCAACTACTGCCTTGAGTGTGGATCTCACAGAACTGCGCCGCTGGGTATGTGTGTATACAGACGCATGCAACACAGGTCTGATCTGCAGGAGGATGATGAGATCTTATCTGATTTACAGAGTTTATCTCGCATTCGTTCTCTATCCCGGAACTCCAGTTCCTGTTCCACAATGTTCTTCCAGACCTCACAGGAAAACTAGTGATAGATGTGGGATCCAGACTGGGAGCTGTGTTATATGGGGTAAATTCTGATGTTTAATGATCTTCTGCATAGCTTTTATTAACGTCTCAGGGTTTCTGATGAAACATCTATATTATCACCTCTGACAGATGACAGATGTTTTTCTCATCAGGGTTACCTCTATACTTCAGCAGCTCAGCTCGTGGGAGTTGAAATTAGTTCAGAGTTCGTCAAGCTTCAAACAATGGCTGTGGAGAAATATGGCTTCAGTGACAGGATTCAGGTCTTGTATCTTTATGTATTCTTCTACAGTGATCAGTTTGTTTGGCTCATTTGTTTGAGATGTTCAGCATGTTTCTGAATAGGTGATTCATGCAGATATACGTTCTCAAGCTGCTTTAGTGCAAAATGCAGATGTTCTCATCATGAACAATGTCTTCGAATACTTCATGGAACCAGCCGATCAAACGCAGTATGTGCCATAGTATGAGGAAAGTCATTAAATCCAGCATATTCCTGGATCTTCTCATGTAACTATAATGTATGTACACATTTATGTCTTGTCTCTTTTTTTAAGAGCTTGGCAATTTATTAGTCAGAATTTTCGGAAGAAAGGCGCACTGTTGGTGACTGTGCCCAGCATTCAGGAGGCGCTAGCTGTACTTCAAGAAAACGCTGTAAGAATCTTTACTCTAATATCTCTAATATTACACATCCTGTGTCAGTCTTTTGTGATATTTCAAGTGAATTTCTTATGTTATTTTGTTTTTCATTTTGTTTTACATGTTTTTTTATTTTCAGTCCCTGGAGATGTTAATGCTTGGCCAGTGGATTCAGGAAGTACCAATTGATTACAATGTTTATATAAAAAATGACACAGATACAGAATCTCTTAGGCAAATTCATCTCTACAGGGTATTATAACCCTCAGAACTGTAGACTTCTGATAACGTGGAACCAATGAAGACAGTTAACCTCCAAGAGGCCAAACAAAATACATTATGTAAATAGATTTGTTTAAACAAACTGTATCCTCTTCAAGATGATCCTTGTGGTGACATTTGTCAAGTTTGTCACATTAATAATTAATTTATGCACTAAATGGCAGAGTAAAAACATTATGTCATAGATGAGTTCTGCTCACTTTTCCATGTTCAGATTGCCCTGCTCATCCATTAATAATAAACATGGTGTTTTGTGTGTAAGCGCTGTGTTCCTGGGTTTTGCAACCTTCTGGTGTTATTGATCAGTTCTGTCTCCTGCTCTCTCTATTTAAACAGAAAGGAAACACTTAAACATTTAATTGCACTTACAGTCAGAGGCAGTGCATATACACACGTTTATTTGGTTAATGTTGCCTTATGGTTAAGACAAATTTAGCCAAGGCTTCATATGGAGTTCATTTGTAAACACATGTAAACTTAAAAGACATAATGACTGTTACTGTCGTATTAACGCATATTTAAATGCATTGACACTAGAAGTATAAGAAATAGATGAAAAATGTATTTATCACCATTGGAAGTGTCAGGGCAAGAGATAAAGAGAGATGTGAATGTGTGTGTGTGGCATTACTGCTTTGGTAATTATGCTGATGTCTTTAGCCATAAGGTCTTAATGGTCATGAGGCTGGTGTGAGTGAGATCATGATCATGTAGTTTAACTACCAGCTTAAAACTAATCATCAAAGGCAGCTCTCAGTGAGTTGCTTTAGTTTTTACTCTGACGTGAATTACAGGTTAGTTGTTGTTTCATGTATCATCTGTTATTAGACCCTAAAATATTGACATTGGACTGTGATCATATGTGGCTGGTACAGGAAGTCGCAGAATATGATGGTGAAGTAGTCTTACACTGAGTGTTTAGTACTAGTTACTGTTGGTAATAGTTACTAATAGTTGGAGATATAAAAAGCAATACTTTGCGTTGTTGAAACAGTGAATATATATTATATATGCGAAGATGCGTACACCTACATGAAAGAGCGCTTCTTTCCAGGAGAGCTGGTCAATGTTGTTGCTCTGGTGTCAGGTGAGACGTCAGATATTGTGGTTCTACAGCAGGGCTGAGGAGGTCACAGACAGAGCTCCCTCAAAGAGACTCTGATCCAGGAGAAAGAACAGATTCTTTAGCTGCTGGATGAGAATGCTGCTCAGCACTATCATCACACGGATACTGTGGGATTCACTTGTCTTATTGTGTTGCATATAGAATTAAAAACAACATTTTAATACTCAAATATTTAGTCAATATGCTTCATCAAATTAAAGGGATAGTTCATCACTTACCCTCATGTCATTCCAAACTTGTATGACTTTCCTGTGAAACAGAAAATGTTTTAAAAAATATCTCTGTGGTTTTGTTCCTACAGTGGATGTCAATGGGCGCCACTATTGTCAGGATGGATGATTTGCTCGAGAAACACTTTTTGTTATGCTGAATTCAATGTGATGACAGGATGTCCTGTTTGCCTGTAAACTGTACTTGTGTTTTGGAGAAGAGGAAAAGGAAAGGGGGGTGGAGTGTTTTCAAAGCTAGCTTGCTGTTGCTTGAAAGATAAGCTTGCTTTTCTCTCCTCAGTGTAAGAAGCTTCCTTTTCAGACAGCAAATCTAAACAGGCTGAATCAGATCATGCCACACCTTGCTCTCAGCAGAGCCACACACCCAAACAGAGCCAGTCGGCTAATAAAGCAGGCCCCAAAGACTCAAGGAAAATCCACCCCAGTGTCCAACAGTAAACCCCCTGCTTGCCCCGGCAGGTCCTCCAGTGCTCATCTCAGTCTGGAGGTGATCGCCAGTAACAGCACAAACCAGCCCAGCCCTGCTGCACAGAACACAGACTCCAGAAAGAAAGCCAGTACTGGTATGAACTGTCTGCTCAGGCTGGATGCTTAAACAAAAAAATGTTTCAATAGCAGCACAGAGTCAGTGTGCTGCTGTCATTTATTTCATGATGTTTTGCTCTTTCTCCAGCAGAGGTCTCCCCCAAAGCCAACATCGTCCTGGCTCCAACCACTAACTCATCCAACCATGGAAGCTCAGGGAGAAACTTGGTCCATGAGCTGTAAGCCTGTGAGCTGCTCACTGTGGATCTGGCCAGAGATGAGGACAGCTGGCCCTTTAAGAATTTGGTGTCCAGAACTCAGGTAGAGTTCAGAGCTGTTCATATTCATATGACTCTGAAACAGTGTCAAACACACCCAAAATACAAACTCCTGGTTGTGTTACAAGCTGCAGTACTCTTAAATAAACTGTACTGTTCGTTTATAAAGATCACTTTTAATTTACATATTTCCAGGTACCCCATAACTATGACATCATCAAGAAGCCCATCACCTTGAGTACAATCAGGGAAAAGGTGAATACCAAACTGTTGGTAAGTTCATCTCAACACACGTTAATTCATAAATTGATATATATCAAAATGAATCCATCATTACAGCTTAAGAGCTGCACAACATTACTGCTAACTGTAAATTCATTTTGTATGTTGAATCTTACAGCTGAATATATTGCAGACATGGAGCTGATGTTCTCTAGCTGTTTGGAGTACAACCCACGCAGCACCAGTGAGGCACAGGCTGGTGTCCGGCTCCAGGCCTCCTTCCACTCTGAGCTTCAGAGACTCGGCTTGCTGGACCACGTGACTCC